>JARFIW010001272.1:1407500-1904806 GCA_036346225.1 Platerodrilus igneus
GCTTTAATATGCCTGCTATTTTAACACTATGATTTTAGACAGTCGGCAATTACCCAACTGATAAGCTATCACCCCAAAAAGCATGGCGACAATTTCTTCAAAATTCACCTTCAGCCTTACTGCGTTTTTAAAAAATTTAAAATTATAGTACCTATTTACTTATAAGCTAGTACTAGCTAACCCCAAATGTGAAGAGAGTAGTGTATTATGGGCGTAATCAGCACCACATTTCCTCCAGAATCCCACATTTCCTCACACATCTGGACCAAATTTACATGTAAATTCGCACTATAAAGTCTTATTTTTTAAGAATCTCCACCTGCTCTCTCCCTGTGGAGATGAATCTCCTCCTTGTGGAATTTTTTACCCCAACCATTTTGATTACATCACACCCGCATTCTTTCCACCCGCGAGATAAATCTTTCTCCACATTTCCTCCCACGAGATAAACCTATTTTTAAGATTTTTTACCGCTAACATTCTGGACCAAAAAGTTTTCTTCGACTAGCCATTTTTTTATCTTTCGAGATAAACCTACCTTGTTTGGTATCAATTAATATTAGATTTTCTCAGGTACCCGAATCTTTAAGAATTTTTAGATTGCATCACCCCAAAGGAGCTACCCCATTTAAGATTTTTACCTATAGCGACTTTTGAGCGTTCTTATAAATTTTCTTAGTCATGCAATACATCTTGTTAGCTTAGAATTTTATTGCAGAATCTGTAAACAGATTTAAAATCGGACTACTCCTTACAAAGTTACACTTTAAGCTCTCAAACCTCTAAATTTCGCCTTTGCTTTATAAGCAAAACTAACAAATAGTTTTCCTCGTCTAGCCAATGCATCTTTCGAGATAAACCTACCTTGTTTGGTATCAATTAATATTAGATTTTCTCAGCTACCCGAATCTTTTATTTCTAATTTTCAGATCTCCGCGCTAGCTCTTTTCAACGTCTTAAAACCGGTTGTAGAAATTGTTTTGTGAACCTTAGAATTTTGGTGTTGAAAATAAAAACTAAACATATTAAATAAAATTTATTGATAAAATAGCCGCCACTGAACACCTTATCCATCTAACGTATTGATTTTTTTAAATAATATTAACAAAAACGCTAGTTCGCAGGATCTGAAATTTGTGTAAACAAGGATGAACTCCATTCAACGGTACATCAACTACTTATTTTCTCTTTAGGAATATACACCAGAAACTTGTATGCTTTAATTAATTAAAAGCAGAAAGTTTTGTCCGGAAACGCTACTGTAAAATATATAGAGCAAATAAATTATTCCCTGAATGTGTTTTCAATTGCAATAACTGACTATACAATCACAATTTAAATTACACTTTATTTAACTAAGTTACTTTAAACAAGAAATTACCGCATCCAAAAATTCCAATGCATGCTTAACAATAATGTAGAAATGGCAAGGTCGACTTTTGATGTCCAATGTAATGTGTTTTAAATATCTAAAAAGCGCATTTGCTGGTATGAAATCTATGGAATTTCTCCTGTAATGAAAGAAGAATGCATTCGTAATTGAAAATGCGTGCTACAACTTTCGCTAGATACCAGCCATGTATGTTAATTAGAAATTTTGTGTATGACATCATTAACTACCTAAATTCCAGAATTAACAAAATGTAATAAACCAGATTAAGTACTGTTCAATAATAATCAGAGTGAAAGTAAATGGGTCTTATTACCTAAATTACCTTACGTGATGCGGTAGAAGCATTATAACGCAAATTCCGGAAACTTCAATGTAGTATTAATAAAATTGTAACTCGTAATCCAACAAATATTCTAGATTTCTTAACGAACATTTGAATGCTGTTTTATAATTTCTTTTCTTGGACTTTCTATTAATTATGTTGAGAATATGTTTCAATGACGCGCATTTCAAATCGAGATATAATTGTTTGTAGATTACCAATAACACGAGGCGCTGAAAAGTGCGTATTTACGGAAAATACAAACCTCATTTAGTAGTATAATTAACGGAGCTTAACAGTGGACGATGTTACACCACGACATTAAATGGCGTGCTTGAATATTTTCTTTGGAAACAATCGAAGATTGCCGAAGACACTCGAAGAGTGCACAAACGCGGTCACTAAACCACAATTAATAATCGCCTTTATAGGTTTAACATTTTACCATTACCAATGACTTTAATTTCTTATTGGAAGAATCCTTATTCTCCACGCACTGTTGCGTAGCTGGATGCCCACCCTTTTGGGAATATATGCTCGTTATAGGTTGTAAGACCCTCGGTTTTACTTAACTACACTTTGTGAGATCCCTTTAATCTTTTTAATCGTGTCCTTCTCGCGCACAATACAGTAGGACTTAGCCTTACTACCTACAGATTCTAACACCAAGTCACCGTAAAACTCGTCTTTAAATTTCCCCCACAACTTTTTGTTAACATGCGGTATATTGTGTTTATTATTTCCGCGTACACCACTTTAAACCTAAAAAATAAAAACAGGATAGTTTAATACGTCTATTAATAATTTATGGTAATGTTGGCGATACAAATATGTAAAAACAAACTTTATCAAGAAATATGTTTTAATAGAATACATACATGTATTGATAACATCTATAAACCGCTGTGGTAACCAGAGTCTGGCGAATCTGGGATAGCCAAATCTCTAAACATTTGCGCAAGCGATTGCCTTGCAGTTGCATCTTTTAAGTACTGAATGAAACATTTAATAAGTTCCAACACTGTCAAGTAATTTAAATTGCTGCAATCATTAGACAGAGAAATACTGGCACTGCTCTCTCCCTCTAATAACGTTTGAACCCTTTCTTCCTCCGTCGTATTTCCACATACTTTTTTTATATCACCAACAAATTTTTCGTAAAATTCTGGAAAGTTTCTACACCTTAACTCGGCCATTTTAAAACAGATCAATTCTCGCATAAATTTAATAGCTTGATGCACTCGTACGCAGGTAGCACAATAACATTCCATCTTTCGTAATCTCCATATTATATAAATTCTCTTTTCAAAATTGTTCAAAACCATATACTTCTATTAAAGGCTGTGCTCAGCTGCAATTTGAAATCTTGATCAATTGTATCTCAACAACATCGTTTCCAGTAGTCAGACCATTTAATCGTACTTGTTTTGAGTCTTGAGCAAATTGGTGAATTTGAAATTCCACTTGAAAAGTACA
This sequence comes from Platerodrilus igneus, assembly GCA_036346225.1. Classification (NCBI taxonomy): domain Eukaryota; kingdom Metazoa; phylum Arthropoda; class Insecta; order Coleoptera; family Lycidae; genus Platerodrilus; species Platerodrilus igneus. The sequence goes on from JARFIW010001272.1 coordinate 1,410,692, forward strand.
CAATTTCTTCCAATCGAAGTAAGAGAATGTTATCGTAGAATCAGCACACATACCACTACAGCAAATCACTTGGATGGCAGGTTGAAGACCACCATATAAATCAAAACCAACTTCTAATATATGGTGGTGATAATTTGGAGGAAATTCGCCTAACCTATAGGTTGACTTACCAACTAGTTGGTTGATATTTAATTGTGGTACTCGCACATCACTTGTAACGTCAACACAAGAAAAATCCATCTTTATTTATAATTTTAATCAAACTCGACGATACTTTGACGACTAATGCACTGGAACATGGCTCTCGCCTTTTATGCCGATGGTCGAGCGTGCGCAGCTCTTATTATATTAGTTGGCGTTATATGCAAGTCTTGACTGGAAAAGTGACGTCTATAATTGTTTTATAGTGGGTTTTACCTGTATGTATTTAACCACCAACGCCATTTTAGAATTATTAAACAAAATTACTCTTAGCAGTATTTTAATATACCATCGTGTAAGATTTCAATTATTATTATGTTTTCCTCAGGTTTTCAAATCCCTCGGAATTTTTCCAAATCGAATGACACCTTACTGATTTGCAGAATAACCTTTTCAAGCACCGTATATAATTCATCTTTAATCTATTTCTAAACCGTATCGCTCTGTCTTTTGAGATAAATCCTGGTGTGTCCCACAATCGACTTCCTTTCCACCCCAAACACGTTGACACTGATGTTGTTTAATTCCTCGAACCGGGTATATCCTTTATGGATATCGGAACTGCAGTCCTGTCAAATTGAGAATGGTGCTGTAATGGGTCTACCGACCCTTTTTGCGGATTGTGAGCACTGAGTAGAGCGCAGCTATCACGCACCAGGCAAAGCATGCGTTGTCGTCATTTTGTATATTAATAACAGCTCTGGTGTTTCGAACCCATTTGGGGAGCTCGATGTATGAGGATCACGCAAAGGTTGTACTTGTTTACATTAATCTCCAAGTACAACGCCTGTTTCAGAGTCCATTAAAATTTAAAAAATTAGAAAAATAAATTTGTGAAACTAACCAGAATCTCGTTCTTGGAACTCCTCTGACTTAGCTGACATCCTCTCCACAAAGGTGTAGATCTCCCTAGGTTACTGGAGGAGGTGAGCACAACATTTCAGTGTTGAAAGATTTAACATCCTCTACACTGTCCATCTTAATGTAGCCACTAATTAGGTAGTTTACTTTTAAATTAGGAGAAACCCAGCGTCGTTTAACCTTGAGTAACATTTCATACCAGTCTATTCACGTCGGTGAAAATCAATTAACTTCTTGCTTACGCGCTACATCTATAATTATCGGATGTATCAAACGAGAACAAAGTTAGACGGGGTAAATATTTATACATATTTTTCGAAATTGTGAAATTGGAATAGTCTGCATTTGCATTTGATAAGTAAACATCGTAATAAAAATGAGCGGGAAAGAATTATATCCTTAGATGCTATAAAATTTTAGAAGAAGTTGTCAAGGAGATGAAAACAAGTTTATCAAACAATTCAACTAGCCAACATTTGAATGGTATGTCTAATGAATCTCTGGTAAATACTAAAATAGTGCAAGATAAACCTACACATGATAATGTTGATGCGAAAGATCAGAACATAGACTCCAAGTCAGACGTTTCTGACAGAAAAAGAAAGAGACAACTTAAATCGTATACTAAAGAGATTTAAATAAAGCCCTTGACGAAATAAACAAAGGATGGATTACTGGTTCAGAAGCATCCGAAATCTACAATGTTCCAAAGCTACACTCTATACGAAACTCAGATCAAACGAAAATCTGTGCAAAATTTGGATATGATACTACACATTTGCCAATTAAAAGGAGGAAAAAGTGACTTTTTGTGTGTGTGTGTGTGTGTGTGTGTGTGTGTGTGTTGAGTTTTAATGAATAAAATATATTTCTATGTGAAGTGTACATGTTAAGTATTTGAATTGTAATATAAATATTGTTTCAAACGTTTTGGTTTTATTTATATATAATGGTATTGTTAGGATACAATTACTCGGAAGCAGTAGCAAATTTTGGTTTATGTAATATCATAGAAGTTGAAAAAAACAAAAAACTAAAGGTATGTTTGAAACACGTAGTTGTAGTCATTTCTATTAAAATTAAATGTAGCGCTCTTTGTTATAATTCTTTTCATAATTACTTAGATATCCATTTCAGTTACGTGGACATTTGAAAAATTAAACAATACCAATGTATGCTTTATATTTTAAAACATAAACAAGCTAATATATACAAAATAATTTCTAAAATCACATCATTCATTTCTTATGATAACAGTTGTGGTGGTTAAATTTTATTTTAAAACTTACAATTTAGTATATATTCCATTTGAATATCTGCCAACAGTTTTATAAACCCCATCTCCTCGATTATTTCCATAAAATCATCCAGATCCTCAGGCAATGATAACACTGCAGTACAGTGCTGTATTGCTTCCTCGTATGACTGACACATAAGACATTTTCTCCATCTATCGAAAAGCGTTGCCCACATTCTGCTTTTTACTCGTAGAGCATTGCGAAATCTTCGAATAACCTCTCCAAAGTTTTATACATATTTATTATATTGTCTCTTTAAACCGTACAATCAACAAATAATAACTTCTACGCGAACAGTCCTTTTATATGAGCTACTCCTATTCGGATATGTACCGATTGCACCCGATTTGTGTGCACGCACGAAGCAACCGGTATGGAATGTATTCTATGAACAAAATCATTACATTTCTTAAGAAAAATGCTAAGGACTTTAAAATAATTATAACTCTTGTTAGACCTCTAGTCTCTAGATAAACGTTATTATTTTAGGTTGTGTCACTGTTTTCTAAATCAATTTCCTACATACTTTTCCTAAACTATGCGTATCAATTGACGGTTATACTTTACTCCATAACCGACTTGTATATATTTTCGTCTTCGTCTCTAGCTAACACATCCGCATAGTAAAGATGGAACGGTTCTTCTGGAAACAGTTGTAATTTTCTTTATAGGTACGTCCATGTTTTCGACTTTAACCTTTGTTGTAGGTATGGGATTTTTCGGTGATCGATTGCAACTGGGAAGCGGTTGTTGCAGTGGATCGATCAATTGTTTGTGCACCTCTTTGAATTTTTGCTGAGATGTAGCATCTCCCTTTTGTACCGCAAACTTTTTCGTACAGCATCCTGCATAAGATGAAGACTGCGTTTATTTGCAATAAAATTGTTAACGTCCGTCATCATGAAACTTTGGATGGGAACTAACTTTTTTTGAATAATATCAAATATTTATATACTCGTCGAAATTCTTCCTATATCGACCATTATCCAAATCAAAATCTTTAACAACAGTTATAAAATTATGTTTTGAGTCGCCCCAACACTGTAAACACATTTCTTTAAATTTCGGATATATCATGTCACCACTTATATGATCCGAAAAGATATTCCGAGATTGGTTTCATCCTGTTTCCATAATGCGATTACATTGGCGTTATCTCTGAGTCTATGTTTTAAGGCACTAGCGTAAGTTTGACATAGATAGAACGAATCTATTGCTTTATGTCGACCGAACGAGAAAAACTGGTGATTTTACTTTGCTCGTTTGCAGGTATATCATCGAAAACCATAATTGAATCTTCTTTGGTATCTCCGGGTTCGATCAAATCATCGCAATTTTCAAACTCATGGTAACCAATTTCTTCTTTTAATGGTGTAAAAACGTTTCTTAACAATTCGTATTTCGGTTGATACAAACTCTTCGAAAATACATAGACATTTTGAAATCTAAGACCGTTCTCGTGCAAGATCAGAGATATTAAAGCGTTGGTCTTCCCACAACTCGATGGTCCCACGAATATAGCTCGTATGTTAGACGGGAACAAAGGACCATGTTTACCATCCTCTTTTGCATTAGCAATAGCAAAGTTATCATAATTCTGTATAGGTATTTTAACTTCTGGTATAACATCTCTGGATGCATCGTTGGAATTATGTAATTTCTTCACGTTCTGCAACCTTTTAACATATCTGCATAACGTTGTTCTAGGTATACTATATTTTTACTAGCAGCGTAGAAACTCGAGCCATCAGGATATCCTCTGCTGCTTTTGTAATAGATTGTTTGGAGCACCACTGATTGCTTGAATGCGACATCTTTCGAAAAATGTCTTACTATAACTAAGCTCTACCCAAAACTACTTCCTTATATACCAAATTTAATCTCCTGCTCACATAACCAATGACCAATGACCATATGACCAATGACCACATGACCAATGACCACATGACCACATGACCATATGACCATATGACCATATGACCACATGACCACATGACCATATGACCACATGACCAATGACCATATGACCATATGACCCATGACCAATGACCATATGACCACATGACCAATGACCATAGACCACATGAATGACCCATTACATATGACCAATTGCAATGAGTTTCTCAAAACCCTTAACCTAATTCTTTTAATGAGTTTTCCATTAAAAATTCATAATTGCTAATGGGTTTCCATTAAAAACAAGTGTGGACCTAGGTTAGATGGAAAATTAATGGTTAGGGCAGGCGCGCTTAAGCAGTGCTAATGGGTTTTAATGAGAAAACTCATTAAAAGCATGTGCTAATGGGTTTTAATGAAAACTCATTAAAAGCAATTGGGTCATATGGTCATGTGGTCGTGGTCTGTGGTCATGTCTGTGGTCATGATGGTCATGGTCAGTGGTCATATGGTCATGTGTGGTCATGTGGTCATGTGGTCATGGTCGGTGTCTGGTCATTGTCATGCTGGTCATGTGGTCATATGTGTCATGTGTCGTGGTCATGTATGTGGTCAGTTGGTTTGTGGAGAGTTGAAAGTTTGGATATAGTGAGTTTTCGAAGTATGTGACATTCGGATCGGTGTCATGCATATTCAAAACGGATTATCTCGGTTCGCTGCTTAAATATATCTGGAACGTTGCGTATGAGTGCGCGTATCGTAATCACGATGATGTCATTAAATCTTGAACTGTGCTAATGAAGGATGTCATGGTCGCTGTTCGTCTGTGGGACCATCGTGTAGACAACGCTGTCTGATCTTGCGTTCAGTCTGTATTTTCGAGTTTCGAATCGTGGCGTTTTACGTAAGAATGTACCATGATTGAGTTGATCGACCGCTGAAGCATATGGTTTTCGATGACGAAACAAATCGCTCGTTTCGTTCGATCGACTGCAATGTCGTTCTATCTTACGCTGTGTAAGAGACTAATCGCCAATGTGTGAGACGGATGAGAAATCTCGGACATCTTTCGGATCATATGGTGAAATGTTGTGTGTTGGGGACTCAAACTATGACTGTTGACGTTGATATGGTCGATATGGAATCGACTATAAATGTTATTATCAAAAGAGTTCATCATCATGATGACGGACGTTATGTTGTAAACTGCGGCTTCATGCGGATGCTGTGCGTGTGCGGCAGGGAGATGCTCGGCAAGGTGCTGATCGATCACTGCATCGCTTCGGTCGAGTCGTCCATCGCAAGTTAAGTCGCGCGGAAAGAAATTGCAACTCGTTCAGAACCGTTCCATCTTTACTGCGGATGTGACGACGATGTCGGTGTGATGTATAACCGTCGTGTAGCATGGTTGGAAAAAGTGAAATGATTGAAAACGGTGACAAAACGTTTATCTGAGACTGAAGGTCTAACAAGTTAATTTTAAAGTCCAGCCTGTGAAATGTGTTTGTTCATGACATTCCATACCTGCTTCGTGCGTCGGCGCAATCTAATCGAATGAGCTCGGACTGTTCGCGTAGTTGTTGATTGCGGTTTAAAGACAAAATATGATAAACTTTGGAAGGTATTCGAATTCGCAGGTAAAAAGGGCGCTCGATGAAAATGCTGTGTCATGCGGCAATGCTGCTGTATCGTGCCGGATCTGGATGGAAATCGAGGATGAGGTTTAAACTGTTGCGATATTCAAATGGATATACTTGTGGTTTTAAAATAAATTTAACCACCACAACTGTTATCATGAAATGATGATGTGATTTAAGTATTTTTTAACGTTTTGTTTTAAAATATAAAGCATACGTTGTTAATTTTTCAGCGTACTGGTATCTAATGTATGAAAGGTAAATGAAATATCGTGAAAATGTGGTTGTTTTTCGGCTGAAAAAATTCTCTTTCTTTGTTTTAAATAAAAAAAACTTGGGTTTATTAAATTTTTTTCTTAAAATATTTTTTTTCAAACCAAAAAAGCCCTCGGGTTCATTGTTTTTCGGGCCATGTTGTTCTGGTTTGGTAAATTTAGGAACCGGGGTTCCGTTTCCGTAAATTTTTTTAAAACCCCGTCGGCTCTGGGTGTTTTTTCGAAAATTTCGTGGGGGCCTTTTTTGCCAAATTCGGTTTGTTGGCGGGTTGTTTTAAATTTTTTTGGCCTTTGGCTTGGGTCTTTCCTCTTCGTTTCTAGAATGTTTTCTTTTTGAAAAATTTTCCGTCTAACTTGCGTTTGCCGCCTTTTGGGGAAAAATTAATTTTCCGACGTGCGCTTTTGGGCCGGCTGGTTTAAAGTAAACCTTGGCTAAAGGACGTGAAAGGATGGACTTTGGGGTGCCTGGAAAGGGGGTTTCCCGGGGTTGTAAGGGTTCAGGCGGGTTTTTTTCTTTTTTTTGATTTTTTTTGGGGGGTCTGGGGATGTAAGCAAGACCCTGCGTGGATCCCACCCAAATGGTTTGCCAGGGTTGCAAAGACGACCTCCTGTGCGGGCCCCTCCCGGTCGGCTCCCGGCCCCTGGGACTTTGGAATCGAAACCGGTTCGGGCGTGTTTGGGGGAAGGACGAAGGGTTTAAATGTTAAAATGAATTATGTTTAGGTTACTGCAAATCGGGTGTCATTCGTTGGAAAAATTCCGGTTGAAACCTGAGGCTAATTTGTTTCCGATGAATTAAAATGCTGCTAAAAAGTTTAAAATTCTAAAAATGGCGTTGATTTCCGGTAAACCCCTTTATTATGCGTCCCCGGCAAAATAAGCCCGGGGCGCGCTCGACCATCGGCATGGCGAAGCAGTGGTCGTCGTTCGTCGGTTGATTTTAAATAAGATGGTTTTCGTGTTGAAAATGTAAATTTTTAAAAATTTAAATAAATGATTTTTTTTTTAAAAATTTGGTGTTGTTTAAAAATTTTTTTGGAAAGGTTTTAAAAAAAGGATTGTTTCAAAATTTCTTTAAATTTTGGGCGAAATTTGCTTTTCGCGGTTAAAAGGGGGTTTAAAAAACCAAATATTCGGGTGGGTTTGGGTTTTGCTTTTTGGGAAAAGGCCCTTTCGGACTGTTTAATTTTAAAAGGGTTTTGGGGCCCAATTGAAATCGGGGATTGTTTAAAAATCGGGAAAAAAGGTTAAGTTTAAAGGGTAAATGTTTTTAAAAATTTTGTTTAAAATTTAAACTTGGGATTTGGGTACACCAAAATTAAATGGTTTTTTGTTTAAAAAAAGGGGGCCCCTAAACCCTTTAGGGGTTTTGGCGGGCGGACCGTTTAAATTTTTGGTTTCTTAGTCTTTATGGTAAAATGGTTTTTGGAAACTTTGGTTAACAAATGGGGGTTTCAACCCCAAGTTGTTTTTTATGGGGTTTAACCTCCATAAATTTTTTTGTTGGGAGAAAATTTTCTTTTCAGGAAAATTTCCCAATTTGCTCAGATCAAAACAATACGTTAAATGGTCGACTTGGACTTTGAGATACAATTGGCAGTTTTTGGGTGGGAAAGGTTTGGTTTTAAAAGAATTAAATTGGGTTCGAAATGGAAAAAGGGGGGGGAAAAAGGGGTTGGGGTTTTAAAATGGGGAGGTGGAAATTTTTTAGAAAAGTGGTGAAAAAAGGGAAATTTGGGGGGAAAGGGTTAAATTTTGGGGGGCGTAAATTTTTGTTTAATTTTAGGCTTTAAAATTTTATTGAAATTTTGGGGAAAATGGGCCGCAAATGTTTATTTTCCCAAATTAAACCCGGGTTTTTTTATTTGGTTTTCCGAAATTTTTAAAATTGGGATTAACAAATTTTGGGAAATTTAAAAGGGGTTTTTTTGGGTGGAATTTTAAAAAATTGGGTTTAAAGGGGCTTTTGCCTAAACGGTATTTTGTCCCGGAAGGCCGTTGTTAAAGGGCTCAAAAGGTTTGTAAAACCGGGGTCTTTTTTTTTTTTTTTTTTTTTTTTTTTTTTTTTTTTGGCGCGTAATATCCTGTATAAGTCTTGCGGGTTAACCCTGGTTGTTGATTTGTGGATGCATCAGGATGGGTTTGACTCTCTTGAAAGTTATAGTGCTAAAATCTAAAGGTATATGAATCAAACGGAACTATTGTTGGTTTTACAAGAGTTGTCAAAGGGTGTAAAGGCTTAATGTATAAATGAAGCAAATAGAGACGTGGGCATGCTGCGAGTTCTTGAAATAAATGTCTGTTATGTCATATACCGTTGTTTAAATTTCTAAATTTTATGGTTGATAATTATACTGTTTTTGGTTTGTGTCCGAAATTCTTTTTTTTTTTTTTTTTTTTTTTTTTTTTTTTTTTTTTTTTTTTTTTTTTTTTTTTTTTTTTTTTTTTTTTTTTTTTTTTTTTTTTTTTTTTTTTTTTTTTTTTTTTTTTTTTTTTTTTTTTTTTTTTTTTTTTTTTTTTTTTTTTTTTTTTTTTTTTTTTTTTTTTTTTTTTTTTTTTTTTTTTTTTTTTTTTTTTTTTTTTTTTTTTTTTTTTTTTTTTTTTTTTTTTTTTTTTTTTTTTTTTTTTTTTTTTTTTTGGGGGGGGGGGGGGGGGGGGGGGGGGGGGGGGGGGGGGGGGGGGGGGGGGGGGGGGGGGGGGGGGGGGGGGGGGGGGGGGGGGGGGGGGGGGGGGGGGGGGGGGGGGGGGGGGGGGGGGGGGGGGGGGGGGGGGGGGGGGGGGGGAAATTTAACAAATAGTTGTGAAGATTTTGACGCTCGTCTGTGGGGCTGATGCGAGGATCAGTAAATAATTCGTTAAAGATCGGGTACTGAGAACATCTGATATTCAAGTTGATACAACTGAGGAGGTGGTTTATAAATTCGAATGATAAAATGCTAAGTGCGAAAATGGCTTTTGGTCGGCATTGAATGTTATGCGGTAAATCAATTCTTAAAAATTCAGCGTTTATCGTCGTGCTGCGTCAGTTGAAATGTGGAGAAAGATTTGTCTCGCGGCGTGTGGATTAAAATGTCGTGTTGATGTGATGTAATCAAAATGTGTGAAAGGTATAAAAAATTCACAAGTTGAGGAGAATTGATCGGTACCATTATGAGCGTGAGTCGGTGCGAGATCTCTGGTATGAAAACTCGTAACGACTATTATGTTTCGTATTATTTTACGATGATAAATTCAATGGCGTTCCAGATGTTGTGAGGAGATTATGTGATGCGATTCTTCTTTGTAAGTTTGATTAATGCTGGTGCTGATTAAACTGTCTCGTTGGCATCAAGTGACTGATTCTACATAGAATGGCCAGAATGAAACTAGTTTAAATAATTATAATATTGTTGGTCAATCTGGCAATTTCTTATTGCCCCGCTTTACCCACAAAGTATAAGGAGAGATCGAACTGATACCAGATTTAACATCAATTGAACGAATTAGAAAGAAAGTTTTAGTTGTTCTTGTAAGAGCAAAACATCTCCTTTTAGTTATTTGAATTGTTTTTAAAAATTTAGGAATATATTCAATCACAATTTTTAAAAAACCCTGACAAATATTATCAATAATTTTCAAATCTTGAAAAACACAGCAGAGTTACCATTTTTAGCATTCGTTTATAATTGTTTATCGATTACTAAATCTATACTCCATTTTTTCTTACTTGCAAATTTATTGCTTTGCCTTTTTTCAATGTACATTTAGATAATATTGAATGTTTAGTGTGTGATAATCCCAAAATGTAACAGTTAAATTCCAGTTTGTCTACGTATTTACCTTTCTGCATATTAAAAATGCCTTGAGAGAGCCACATTTCTGTAAATGAGCAAATACAATTTTTAGAAATCAATAATAATTACTAACAAGTATTATAAGTAACTGACAGTTAACTTTGATAAAACAAACTAGCTTCAATTAATCGATACGATAATCATCTATACAGTTACCACGCTTTAACTTGTTTAGCAGAATTACTGTTAATGCCTACTTAATTATTATTTTAATAAATTTTAACAAATGAACCATTTATTACCTGTTTTATTTTAAGTTGGATTCACTTTTTTTTTTACTTAAAATCAATTTCCTTTTCAAAACATGTATATATATATATATATATATATATATATATATAAAGACAAGTTATTTGCAGTCCGCAATAAGAAAATTGTATATAAAGTAAGATGTATCTGTAAACAAACTCTTATGAAAATAATAAGAGCCATTGACAAATACAAATCGGGCTGGTAGTTATATAGCCATTAACAAAACATTCGCTTTATTACTTCACAGGGGAGGAAACATCCACTGACCAATGGTTTCGGCTTGTTAGCCTCATCAGAGTGGAATAGTTAATGCAGACTGCAAATAACTTGTCTTTATGTATTTGAATTGCCTTTGGGGCTTAGATTACGTGTTATGAAAAATTCAATTCTTATAATTTGCTTTTTTAAACGTAAGACAAAGTTACTTATTTGCATATAAATCAATACGTTTGTCTAGGCTGATAGAGATTAACCGCATGAAGTCTTGGTCAGTATCCCACCAATTAATATTGTCAAAATTAAAAACTAAAGTTTTTCAAAATTTTATCGACTTACAGAAATTGTTGAAAGATTGCAAAATGTCAACGTTTATTTGAGCCTATTGGAATGAAGAGCGTCAGTTCACGTATTTGGATTTATCTTTCTTTTTCTGCGAATACACATGTGTCAATCGAAACAGAAATCTCAAATTTTGGTAACTATTTTCTATTCGATGCGCTACATGTGTAAAACGTTGTTAAGAGAATTCTGAATTGTCCAGCCAGCTGAAATTTGTTATTTAAACAGATAGGAATAGTGTAACTGTGTCATAAGTTGCCATAGTAACGTTTTCTAAATTTGTCAATAAAAAACAATTTATTTTAATAAAAGTTGAATATTTTCGAAATAGAATAGAAATCAGGTTAACAGATTAGCAATATTTGGTTGGTACTTGGAAGAATTTTATCGCAATATCGAAATCAGAAATGTGAATAATATACCGGGATGACATTTGAGAATATGTTAGGAAAAGTGATATGTATTTACTCTAGAGCGAAATATCCTTCGCTTTCTCTTCTTTGGAATTAGGTGAGTTGTACATGGGAACTCGGTGTTCCCAAATCCGTGTATATTTACAGTGATTTTGGACATTTATTTACCATGTTCTCATTAATGAAGGCTCTTTTTAATGTATCGTATTGAAATTCATAAATATAGGGGAACACCACTGAGTTCTACAGCGAAACGTTGTATTTATTAAAACAAAATTTCATAGTAGGTCTATGTAGGTTCGAAAGCACTGCATTTTACACATATTTTGAAAATATACAGTGTGGCCCAACAAAGAGTAACAAATCATAGTTATGTTTTTTTTATGGAATACCCTATTTTTCGTCCCATTTTTTAATTGTACGTGGAAAATAAACTAGACTTTCATAAGAGTTCCTTATACCTAAATACAGAGTGTTTTGATTTATTTCGCTTTTTCTAAAATTCTAAGGGTTTCGTAAAAATTAAATAACTCTAAAATTAATTCACCCAGAAAAATTCGTTTTTAACCCTTAATATTAGATTATACCCTTGACCAATCAAGTAACTTACTGAAAGCAAATTCATTACAGGATGTTCAAAAACTTCAATTTCAGTATTGGCTCTTTCAAAATACAATATCCCTGCTATTTTAAACGGAGCACTCTATATTTTATCAGTTAATCTTACAGTAACTTTAATTATCTTTCAAACTGTATTAGGGTTGCCTATACCTACCTCTTCGAACTTTGACGTAATTTGCAAATTTTTGAAATTTAACCTGTATGTTCACGCTAAGCAATATTATTTTTGACACAAAATGCGTAAATGGTATCTATTATATAATCTTGAGGAGCAGATATTTAGTAAATGATTATTTATAAACGAAAATTAACTCGTTAGACGCGTACCGTCATTGTTTCCTAGTCCTAACTAACCTACACATTTCCCTGAAATTTGCACAGTCTGCATCTATCATTATCTGCGTGCGAATGTCTGATCTCAGTCTACATCTACCTCCTTTTTCCTATCTCTGCTTGTAATATATCCCATACTATTCCCCAAAAATGCTTTAGAACGTATTCTGCCCTTCTATTTCTCCTATTTTTTTTGTCTTCCACAGATGTCTTCATTCTCCTACTATTTCTATAATCTATTTGTTATTAACTATGTCTATCCACGCTATCATCCTCATACATCTGAAGCACAACATGCCAAAAGGCTTCTATCTCTCTCTGTCTGCTTTTCCTACTGCCTCTATTTCATAGACGTACTGCGCTGTGCTTTACACATGTGCTTAGAACAATTTTCTTCTTGTTCCTATGTTTGTTGTCTTTGAACATAGCGGCTGTTCTTTCTTGCTAGATGCAGATCGGTCACCTTTTATTGTTTTACAATTATATACCCTAATTCCCCGATATTCAATGGTATGTGAAGGGGAGGCGGCTCGGTGGTATGCGTGTGACCACTACGCCCAAGGTCTCGGGTTCGAATACCCACACGGCCCCCTTGAAAAATGTTAGGAAAGCATTTTTCCTAAAAATACGCCCTCGTTCGGATGAGAGGTAAAATGGAGATGCCGTGTGTGGGTATTGTCACGCACGTTAAAGATCTATACCTTGCTTGGAACAGCAAAGGTTCGGTAAAATTCAAAATTTCCAGCTAAAAAGAAAACTCGCTTCCTGGCCAGTGTAGTACCTTCGGGTGGAGCACTGGAAAATCAAATGTAAGGTATGGGAAGGGGATTATGCAGCCTGTGGCTGCCAAGGATCCCCCAACACTTAGACATTTGCCAAATTAATAGTTTTCCAGTACATCCTTTCGCATAATTAACATTAGTTGAGAATATTGCAAAACCAATAGCTGTAGTTGTTTATAATAACCGTCATGTTTAAGTACAGTTCTTTTTTTATCATTAGTTTTTCCATCTTGGGACTCGTTAGATGCGTACTTCCATTGATTTCTATTCTGAGCTAGCTTACACATTTTCCTGAAATTCCCACATCTTACATCTTTCACTATCTGTGTGCAATAGTCTAACCTAGGTCTATCTCTACTTCTCTTTTTTTCTATATCTGCTTCTAATATATTCCGCACTATTCCCTCATGTATTAGTACGTGGCCTATGATACCATCTCTCCCATTTTGTACTGTTTTCCACATATTTCTTTCTTCCTCTACGAGTTCTGGTATCTCTTTGTTCTTAACTTTGTCCGTGATATCTTCATCATACGTCTGTAGTACCACATTTCGAATGCTTCTACCTTTTTCTTGTCTGCTTCTCCTACTGTCCAGGCTTCACAGCCATACAGTGCTGTGCTCCACACATATGTTTTAAGCAATATTTTCCTTGTTTCTATGTTTCTTGTCTTTGAACACAGTAGTTACTTTTTCTTGTTAAATGTAGCACGACCTTGTGCTAATCTTTGTTTTGTATCTTGTGTGCTTTTCGCATCTTGCGTTATTTGGTTTCCTAGGTAGCAGAAATCCTTAACCTCTTGTAAGTTCTCGTTACCTATTTGTATTCTTGTTTTTGATTTATTTTCCCCCTCTTTATCATACTAGAATTTTAGTTTTAATTTTGTTAATTTTCATACCGTATTTCTGTGTTAGAATTGTTTTCATTTCATTAAGAGCAGCTTCTAACTCTTCTTTGCTAGATGCTAATACCGCTATATCATCTGCAAATCTAAGCATATCAATCTTTTGTTCCTGCATAATAATTCCAAATGTTTTTCTGCATTTGACAGTATTCATTGCCTCTTCAATGTACAAGTTCAAAATTAATGGGAATAAGGCACATCCCTGCCTCACCCCTTTCTAATATTTACTTCTCTTCGTTCCTGCTCTAATTCTATCACTGCTGTTTGCTATTTGCATAAGCTAAGTACTATCCGTCTATCCCTAAAATTCATTCCAATCTTTTTGAGTATTTCGAACATTTTTTTTCATTTTACATTGTCGAATGCTTTTTCCAGATTTACAAACCTTATATACACGCTTTCCTATTTTTCTATTGTTTCTCCATTATCACTCTCAGAGTTAAAATAGCCCCTCATGTTCCCCTGTTTCGCCTAAAACCAAATTGATCTTCTCCTAGTATTTCTTCAGCTTTTTTTTCCATTCGTCTTTGTACAACTCCAGTTAATACCTTTGACACGTGTACTGCCAAACTTATTGTTCGAAAATTTTCACATCTATCCGTTCCTTTCTCTTTTGGTATAGTTACTATGATGTTACGTTTGAAATCTTTGGGTATCTCACCTGTCTCGCACATATAACTTACAAGTTGGAAGAGACGTTCTGTTACTGCTTGTTTAGCGGTTTTTAGAGTAAACAATTTTATTGAGTAGAAATAAGTCTCTTCTAATAATAATTGTGGTAATTTTTAATCTCTGATATCATAATTATTAGCCATGAACAATCACAGTAATTACTTGATTTACGTACTTACTTATGTTAAGTATAATCTTGGCAGCACAGTACTCATTTCAGTTTATGCAGATGTAAAGAAAATTATAAACGTTATCAAAAACATTAAAAAAGCAATAATGTGATACTAGATAAAAGCTTAATAATATAGCTTTTTTACGCATCAAAACATTTTTAGAAATAATACCCAAATATGTATAATATAAATAAAAGGCAAACATATAACTGCTTTTTAAATATGTTCAAAATAGCATATATATATATATATATTATATATATATATATATATATATATATATATATATATATATATAGCTGAGATTAGCACGCTATTTTAGTCCATAAGGGTTGAATACCAACTCTGATTGACTACATATAAAAAAGACAACTTTTATTAAATACGTTTGATGTAGAAAATTAGCGAATTTGGGGAAGATTATATATATTATTTTATCATCCATCATAGAAACTATTTGTAAGTATGAACAATTGAAACTCTAACAAAAGCGTTCTTTATAGCGTTCTATATAAACATTATTGGAATTTACTTATGAAAATGACGTCGAATCAGCGAATAGAATTAGGTGTATTTAAAATGCAAATAGATCATTGGACTCAGTATACGCAATTCGTCAAGACCAACACTATAGGCGTGTCGTAAAATTTTTTCAAAGGGGTGCTCCGTTAACGGAACTTATATTTATAAATAACAGTAGATGTATTAAGAGCGAATGATTGTTGATTTTTTAGTGAACCAGTAGAGTTAAAAAACATAAGATACTACGTCTAAGTAACAATTAAAGATAATCATGTATTGAAACGTGAAATAAAGCCTTAAACTTAGCCGATTCAATTGCTTGGTTGAATTGCTTTCGTAAAAGGAATTACTCTAGGACTTCCAAGTATCACTTAAAAAAATTGATAAGCACTATATATATATATATATATATATATATATATATATATATAAAATGAAATAATAATTTAGACTTTTATGCAAAGCCCAAATAATCATTTCAAATCGAGCTAGTAATTGAAAGATGGAAAATTGGTAAACGCATGGTTCCGGCAAAACCAGGATACAGGTTCAAGTCCTGTCCAAGACCTTATATTTTCCATCTTTCAATTACTAGCTCGATTTGAAATGATCATTTGGGCTTTGCATAAAAGTCTAAATTATTATTTCATCTTATTCACTATAATACTATAGTATTTACCAACTTACCTTGTGTAATTAACTATCTAAAATATTTATATATTTAATACTTGGCTTATAGCTGTAATTTTGAGCGTCGCTTCCTGTCTATAACTGACATAAGTCAAAAACTTGACAATGTCAGATATGATTGACAAAAATGTCAAACGTAATTGAAAGTTAGGTTGATGTATCGTCATGTACACGATTTAAATTTGTAAATTTCCTAATTGTCGTCATCTGTCTCGGTGGCGTTATTGGTAAACGCATGGTTCCGGCAAAACCAGGATACAGGTTCAAGTCCTGTCCAAGACCTTATATTTTCCATCTTTCAGTTACTAGCTCGATTTGAAATGATCGTTTGGGCTTTGCATAAAAGTCTAAATTATTATTTCATCTTATTCACTGTAATACTATACATAGTATTTATCAACTTACCTTGTGTAATTAACTATCTAAAATATTTATATATATATATATATATATATATATATATATATATATATAATGCTCATTGATTGTATCGGCATTAAAATATTGTTTTCGTGTGCTGTATTTTGGTACTATTTTGTAAGGAATGTATCAACTGCAGGAAACAAAATTGTCAGTGGTAGTTTCACGTATAAATACTTCAAACTCAGTTACTATTTTCCAAGAATTCACAGTGTTTTATAAATCTAAGAAAGGCTTGGCTACAAAATGAACTTGACCTTTTGCAGAAAACAGAGATAACATCGTCTTAATATTACAAGTGGTCGTATCAATTTATATGGTCGTGTCTTAAACATTGTTTTTGTGTACAAGTTACATAAATTCTTACAAACGAATGCAAATCTGTAAAATAGTCCAAGAAGGATTAAAACAGTAAAAAACACACGTATTAAGTTTATAGCTGTTACTGTTTACATTTATCATTTATAAAAAGTATGCGTTATTCAAATATAGACAATATTAATTAATTATGGTATATTGCTACTAAAATAAATCAAAAAGGAATTAATATAAAATTACTACTGGGAAAGCATGAGCAGTACGACCATCAGAACGAGGTAAAACTTTTTGCAAGTGCTCCTTAAAAATGAAGTATTATTAAAGACTCTTTATGGCAATCTTTTAATAAATTTCTGGTTTAGTATTTATTTTTACAACAATTTTATTTACTTTTAATTAATTTCTATAAAGAGTTTCCCATTTATTGATCTCAACTGCGTCGACTTAACGTATACTCTCTCTTCGATAATGACAAAATTTACATTTCACCTATTACAGTAACAATTTTGTTTACGACTTATAAAATGTTATGAATTGATTTAAATATGCAACGATTATAATTATTTTAAGGCTGCGTAGATACTTATGGTTTATTAAAAATATAATTGCGATCATGACGTGTACTACTAATTAACACTATACGTAGTCAAGGTAACGCCATTTTTGCATAATGATCTCTTGGTTGTAATTTAATGTAATATATAATCATTACATTTATACTTTGTAATAGCCTCTGATTACAACATATGATTATTATACGTACAAAAGTCGCTTAGCGACTTTAACCTCAAAATAATAAGACAAAGATCACGGTTTTGTAAGGTTTGGCCAATTAGCATGCTCAACGAATTTAAAAAGTATAGTGATGATCACTTGTATACAAATTTTACAATTAATAAAACAAGATTGAAAATCAAGTACAATGAGGTATGTTCAGGCCATTTTTGTTTTGTACAAAAATGATATAAACTACAGACAAACCAAATATTCGACCTAAATAACTATCCTATATAATATTCACAATTGACATTTAACACTCAGAGAAACTTTGTACTAGGTTATAACCTTCAATTTTTTCCAAGGTTTCTCGTTGCAGTTGCTACGCATTTCTTTTCCTCATACACTCATACATACTAAGGTACAGATTTTCCAAAGGTTTTATATACATTTTTGGCTATCCCAATATGTTTTTGCCATTTTACTCACCCGACATCAACTCTACGTAAAATAATACTTTCTTCCAAATCATCTTGTCAGGCTTAATCAAAAATAGGCTATTTATTTTCAAATACGCGCACAGAGTAAAGACGCACATATATATACGTATTTACCAATTACGCTACCGGAACGAGTGATGAAATTTGAACATTTTTATAAATCTAAATCATGTATGTCACCATACATCAAACTACTTTCAATTACGTTTGGCATTTTTGTCAATTATATTTGACAGTGTCAAGTATATTAAATAGTTGGCTTACAGCCGTGAATTTGGGCGTCGCTTCCTGTATATAACTGACATAAGTCAAAAACTTGACAATGTCAGATATGATTGACACAAATGCCAAACGTAATTGAAAGTTAGGTTGATGTATGGTGGCATACATGATTTAAATTTCTAAAGATTTTCTAATTTCATCACCAGTCGCGGTAGTGTAATTGGTAAATACGTCAGCCCGGAATGCTGATAATGCAGGTTCAAATCCTGTGTGGGACCTTGTGTTTTTCCTTCTTTCAATTACTAGCTGGATTTAAAATGTTCGTTTGGACTTTGCATAAAAGTCTAAGTTATTATTTCATCTTATTAACTATATACATTATTCTGTAGTTCAGACTCTAATTACTCGAGCCCCTTCTGTTGGGAACCATAATATTGTGTAGTCACCTTTGAAAATGGCCCCAGCGTTGGGCCGTCATAAATATCGTGAAGCTTAGCTCCTTAGACTCGTGATGTTTACTTGGCTGCTCCACTCCGTTCCTACAAAGCTTATGTACTAACAAAGAAGCTAACCTAGCCTCCTGAATCTCAAACTCCTCCTAGCTGTCACTATGCAGTAATCTTAAAGACAAACACTTCCCTACAATTCTATCCAAAATAACGCAACTATCAAAATACATCACACTCTATTTACACGAAATAAAATTTACATTTTCCTAAACTCTTTTCATTACAACTGTTCACTTACATACAATAATATATCTCAAAAATGTGTTTGGATTATTTATTTGCCTCATACATTTGCCTTATTAAACTAAGTGGGCTAACCACATACCTGACTTTAACCCTTATTTTAATATGAGCTCACAGTAAAGCTTTTTCAACCTGTGTGCAAAATTATAGCACTGCAATAATAAAAAGTCCCCATTACTTTGTACAAAACAGCCTTGTTATCATTACATTAATTATCCCTCTCTACTTAAACATGTTTTCATTTACAAATAATGTTCAATAAATTTTAAGTCTACCAAATTCATAGAAATAATCACTCAAAAGCATAAAGAGTTAAAGGACATAAAATAAACACCATAACAAAGTTTTATAAAAAGCAGTTACCTAATAACTATTATACTGCAAGCATCTGCAAACCAGTCCTCGATGATGTTGCCGTCTAGAATGACTTTAGACTATGGAACCGCTCACCAAGTTGAGTCACATTATTCCCCTCGGCACGCTGCTATCCAAATCTTTCCTAATGTACCACTGAAAATGCATCCAAACCTCCAAAATTTTCCATTGCAATTCCATTTACAATCAACAAATCAATACTCGAAGCATTCACCATTACCATTCCATCTTAGAACTCCATGTACGCTCCAACCACCAAATAGCAATTGTTTGTGCTTACATACTTTATAAAAGCTTCGCTTTTAATTCAGTATTTACTTAAAGATGTTTGAAAACACCAATTAATTATCACGACACACCAACTTGTGTGTAATTACAACTAGCAATATTTGTCATAAAATAACTTAATAATATTTACTACTACTTGAGTAAACCTCGATTGCGAGCGAAAAAGTAAGAGAGCCTCACCCTGCCTTTAAGGCGTTTATATAGAGCCAAAAGTACTCCACTGTTTTCAAGTTTCGCACAATTCCAGTACAGATAAAGAAACATTCTCGGTATTCTGCCAACCGTCGGCTCGCTTCTTGAAATTATAATCAAAGCCGCCACAAAAATATAACTAATTTTGTCAACAAACACCAACGGTTTTCACCTTCCATAAAATTTAACGTACGAACACAGAAAAATACCTAGAAAATGGTTTCTATCCTTCCAACAGTCGGTGTCTTCGCCGAAAAACTGGCCTCAACGGAAATTGATTCCTGTTAGATTCACGCCTCACAATTGAAAAGAAGCTAGTCCCTTCTCTCTCTCTCTCTCTCTCTCTCTCTCTCTCTCTCTCTCTCTCTCTTTGTCTTTCTCCCTCTCATATACAGTCATTTTCTTTCTCATGCTTCGTTGTTACAAATCCCACTTGGATATGTGCCCTTTCTAACTTTTAAACTGTCACACGTCTACTTGTAACGTCCAATTATATCTCTTAATTCCTCTCCCTATTTTAAATCGATACAAACATCTTCTATCTTATTCCTACTTATAGCTTTTAGTTTATTCTTGTCCCCTTGTTTGTTACGAAGTCTGACTGATATTTGACATATGCATCTCCGTCCTTAATATGATGTAACAAAGTCCGTTCTTGTTTGTGATATCGACCCGCGTCTGCCTTAACGTTTATTTGTATTCGTAGAAACTATTGATTTTCTTTCTTATCCATAACAAGCTGGTGTTTTCAACGGCTATCTTACGCTAAACGGCATTGAAATGTTTCCACTTTACTAAAAGATGCCCTTCAAATTATCGTCCTACGCTAAAAAAATTTGAAAAAGCTTTTTAACCATTGTACACTATTTATATTATAATTATAGCTGCGTTTTCATCCTGTACTCTTGCTAATTGATCCTTCTTGATAGATCTTTAACATTTACCATTATAAATATAAATAATATGACATTTCTTTACAAATAAAATGCAAAGCGGTAACTATATTGAAACTATCTCTAAGGTTCCTACATTAAATTGAATAATCATTACTTTAAAATTTTAAAACACCTTATTAACTTTTAAATAAATGGTATCTACACACGTTAGCTTAAACTATGACCTGTGTATCTATTCCTAATCTTCAAATTACATACTAATATATATATATATATATATATATATATATATACATATATTATATATATTATATCTACAGCCATCTATGGAACTACAATGTAGTTTCGAATCAATTTCTGTACTTCCACGCTTAGTAGTGTTGGTGTTTTACCACCTGATGGCGATTTTATTTACTTTTGCCATAGTACAAATTCTTTCGAACTTATATCAGTATAATAGCTTCGATTACTTCATCGGGTTGTTGAAAAGTAATTCGCTCTGACGAAGCTTAAGAAAGTAGAAACCGGCCGGTAGATGTTTCTTCTGCTTGTGAAATAATAAAGCCATTGTTTTGTTAATGTTTATACAACTATCAACTCGATTTGTGTAATAGGTGAACGAGCGTTTATGATTTTCATAAGAGTTTGTTTACAGATACATCTTATGTTTTATTTTGTTGTGCACAAATTCCTTATTGCGGACTGCAAATAATTTGTTCTTAGTAGTTAATTACACAATGTAAGTTGATAAATACTATCGTGTTACAGTGAATAAGATGAAACAATAACTTAGACTTTTATGCAAAGCCCAAATGATCATTTCAAATCGAGCTAGTAATTGAAAGATGGAAAATATAAGGTCTTGGACGGGACTTGAACCTGTATCCTGATTTTGTCGCAACCATGCGTTTGGTAAGTCCTGTCCAAGACCTTATATTTTCCTAGTTCGATTTGAAATGATCATTTGGGCTTTGCATAAAAGTCTAAGCTATTATTTCATCTTATTCCTATATTCATATATATATATATATATATATATATATATAATTATATATAATTACTATTCTTTAATTATGGGTTTAAGGTCAGCTGACTACTCAAACCACTCAAATTCTCAGTAATAAATCATAAGAGTGCAAATTTACATTAAGAACGATCGTGTTTATAAAAGTGCGCTTTATATTAGTCAAATAGATAGATACTTTACGCATATATTCCATTCATTCGTCAAGGATAACTCTTTATATGGAAGACTCTTTCACTTTTGCTGATATAAATTTGCATAAATTTATTCATATAAAAGTATTACTATTAGATGGTCAAGTAGTCATTTGTTATTTCATTGAAGAAAAACTGCATACGATAACAGAGATATTCAAGTAAACCTACTATTTACAAAGAAAAGCTTTCTGTGCTATAAGAAATTAAAAGGATGGATTTTGTATATAGCAAATGAACTTTGACTTTGCATTAATATAAGCGCTCAACGAATGAAATCGTTTGTTAATAATTGAATGATGCTTGTGGATATGAAGTACGTGTCTCTTTGCAAGTTTTAATACCGGGTTAGAATGGAATTTCCTGGAGCAAATGGTTGCTGATAATCTAAATTACATGTTATATATCTTAGTAGATTTACTTTAAAATTATGATTGCTGCATTTTTGCGAACCAGTGCAGATAATAGAAAATAACTAAAATACGTGCAAGTAGAAATATCATAATTAACAGTGTTGTTTAGTTTGATTTCTGCTGATTTAAATTAAAATTGTAAGCAGACCTGTGTTAATGAAATGTTTTAAAGCTTTAATTAATGGTGCAATTATAGCTTCAATTATTATTTCAATTTATTCTTTAAGCAATTCTGGTAATATTAACTTAAACCTACTTGGTTTGTTTCTTCTGCAATTGAATTCGTTGTTAATCGGTTTTGACATACACTTGATGAATCTCTTGTGGAATTTTATTTGGGAATTAACCGTTGTGACAGAGGTTTGTGTTCTACATTTTAAAGCATTAAGCAACTGTTTGATGTGGAATTAATCCAAGGCTGTTAATTCAAAGATTTGATTAGCTTATAAGGTTTGCGATTCCCAGTGAAGGATTTTATAAAACTATGTGAATCAGCTTTTTGTATCTAATACTTTTATTGTGAGAGTTGTAGTCTTCAGGTTTAAAGAAACCACGCCAGCAAAAGTATTTGACACTGGAAATTCAAGTAACTTTATTCTGAGTGTAAGTCGAAACTTTAGTTATATCTTTGTGTGATTTATTTTGAACTATTTATTTTTCAATATTATTATATGTAAGTATTTGTACTTAAAAAACTTTAGTAAGGTCTAATATACTAATTTATTCGGGCTGGCAAGTGTTTATGTTTAACCAACTGAAATAGTCGAAGTAGTGGTTTCTTTTAGTTGCATATGAGATTTTGTGTCTGTTGTATACGGAAGGATACTTCGGCATCACAGCAATATATATATATATATATATATATATATATATATATATATATATATATATATATATATACAGGTAGCCAAAAGAGTAATTGCATGTTTCTTTTTTGAATAACTTCTTTATATATTATCCTTTTATCAATATGAGATATATATTCACAAATGTATAGGTTCTCAAAAAATAAATTTAGTCGTGGTGTAATAACAAACATGTTAAGTGAAATAGTTTTTATAAACAACTTTTAAAATTTAGATTAACTAATATGCGTACTTTCTCATCTATTTTTTAAAATTCTGTATCCTCTTATCAAAATACAGCTTTGGACATTGTTTAATATTTCAAACACTTTGATCTGGTGGGCGCTTTTATGATCAAACCTGCTAATTCGGGTTTTAACAGATAGTCAGGCAAGAAAACAGTTTTGTATAGCTTTCAGTAATAATTGGAATTAATTTCAACCTAGAGGATGTCGTTATCAATTTTCAAACGCTGCGTTCTTCGATAAAATGCTCGCAATAAATAGTAACATTTTTATAAAAACGCTGCAAGATAAAAGAAATTGCATCACTAGCAAAATAATTCGTGAATTGTCGAATAGAAATTGAAGCAACGGTCCTATTGCAGAACTATAGAAAAGAATAGGAAAAAATAACTAAGACTCAGTGAAGCGCACTGTACTTAGATAGAAAAACATTACAATTGTGAAAAAAAATATCAAAAGAAGTTGTAATTTACATAAACTACTAAAAGCCCCTAATTGATTAAAAGAAAAAAACGCCCTTCTTTTTAGATACAAAATTAGTAAAATTTTAATTCTATAATGTATTTTGTATTTTGTATTCTAAAAAAAAGGGCGTTTAAATGACTTGTCCATTATCTTCCTGGTCATAGAGAAATTTGTCATTATACATTTTGCATGCGTGCGTGCGTGCGTGTTTTTTGAGCTGAATGAGTTATCCCTTATTAGTTAGTAGATATAATGTTTGCTACATTCCTCGGTATCTCTATACATAGAAAACTTACGACCATTTTCATTGATATGGTGAATATTGTTATTTTTCGAGGATAAAATGTTATTGTTTATCAAATTGTCAGACTGTCAATTGACATTGAATTACAGATTTAAATATTAACACAATTATTGTGTTAACAATTAAAATGTCACACAGACGTGCTGCTACAGTTCCAAAAATAGCATTTAAATTGAATAACAAAGAAATTAGTGACTACCAATGTCTATTTAATGTTGTGTTTGTGATAGGATTTGATATTACTGTTACTTAAGTAATATAATAGTGAATAAATTGTCCTGCGATGATGAGAGTTTTTTCGTTTCTGCAGTGTGTTTGTATATTTCAAAAATATTCAATCTTTAAATTTAAGTTGTATTTTTAAAATTATAGTTGAAAATATATTTAGTTTAATTTAAGTTTACTGCAAATGAATTAGTTATTTTGTGTAGCTTAATTTTGCTTTTGTGAAGTGTTATGTAGATTTTCAAACCATTGTTTAGTATGGCCAATACATGTTTATCCGCAGCTGTAAGTGATTTGGTAAACATTGTTTACAAATATTTTGTTTATTTTGTTTTGTAATTTTGTAAAAAGGGATTTTAGTGATATATTATTAGATATATTATTAGATGGACGTTTAAACATTTCTAATTGAACTGTTGAACTTGTTATATAAAGGAGTCACATAAATTGTAGTATTTGTGCCTTTGAATTGATTTTGCACAATTGGCGTTATATGAAAGTTTATTTAATAATGTTTTCGGATAAAAATTATTCCATATAATTGATTTTAAATGGAAAGGTTTTTATTTAGAAATTCAGTTTTACTTATTTTTCTATTCTAATTTTTAAGCTAAAATTGTATTGAAACGTATAAAGTAAATAGTAAATAACGCAGAGTCCTTAATTAGCAGGTTCATTGTAATAATGAAACGTAAAGCATTTATATTAATCTTCTATAACTATTGTATCTAAAAGAAGGCAAACGAGCGTTGATTTCTACATGATGGGCAAATCGCAGAGTTCTAATTTTTGTCATTCGGTATTTTTAGCATGCCATCTGCTTATTTGGCTAAGACGCTATTTTATATGAAATAAATTTTATATGATCAGGAACATAATCGGTAGTAGTTTGAACTAGAAGAGGCAACAGAACTGAACTAACCGGAGTACCAACATTTTTATTATAGAATTGATTGAAATGTAAAAAGAGGATTGTTAAATATTAATTCATGAAATATTCCAAAGTAACATATTGTAATTTGGTTTAATTAAGACCTATTTGTCAATTATAATTATATGAATAGATTTGTAGAAGTGTTTGTAAAAACACACATACAATCTAAGGATATTACAATATAATGTTTAAGTTGTTATAGTTTGTGGAATTAACAAAATTGACGCCCTGTACTAATGAAAACAATATTGTTACTATAACTGATAAATGCTTAAACAATTCGTAAGCTGGGATTATAATTTAAGAAATAATTGGGTAAAATGACTGCAGTTTGTGAACTTTAGGCGTCCATCATACTTGTCAGGTACTGAATTTGTGGTTAGAGGTTTTTTTTTAAATCGTACATGTTGGGTTCCTTGCTAACATTATAATAATAGTACGTGTTCCGAGTTGAAACCGTGTCATATTAGTTCCTCAAAAGTTGATGGTTTCTCAGCTGCCTTTAGGAGCACCATTAGCACAAGTTGTGGAACATTACTTCTAAACGTTCAGACTCACGTATCCAATTAGGCCGAGAGGTGCCTTGCAGCAGCACAGTAGTGTATACAACAACGTTACATCTAGATTAGGTGCCCTCTGACAAAGTAACTTGGTAATTTTGGCAAAACAAAGCTTTGTTGGAATCCAATCTGCACTTGATTCCGTTAAAGATTGCGTAACGGAACGTAGTTAACAACAAAAGATGGATTGTTTCAAATAATGTACTTCGATAACAATTACGTATAAAAAGAACGTAATGCTCTCAGTTCCATGACATTTCAAAAAAGTGTATTCTGAACAGCTAACAAGAAAGCAATTAATCCAAAAATAGATTACCATCCTTGGATAAATTAAATGTCATCAAACAGAAACGTCCAGAATTATTGAAGTCAAAGAGGGCAGTGTTTCACTATGTAAGTATGGTCACTTTTCAAAGATGTGTACGGTTTTGGTGGATATGCTACCACAGCTACCATTAGTCACCTAGCCTCATCAGGCTACCATTTAGTTTAGTTGTTACAAACGCCCTGGATAGTATAATCTTTGTCGCTGATTAGAATGGACAAACCTTGCTAAATCGTTTTTTCGAAAAGTTGAACTTTAAGTGAAAAATGATGGGCTGAATAATAAGTGGCAAAAAATAGTGGTCAGAATAGATAATCTATTTTACATTTAAGATTGTTTCTAATAAAAAAAATAAATACTTGTTTTATTTAGATAGAAAATTAACGCAATGGCTTATTGGTCAACCAGATTTTATTAATCAGACTTATTAAAAAATTATAAAGATAGCAATCACATAAAATAAGACCTAGACAAACTGAAAGAGCAACAGGTTTTGACATAAAGGTGTTGGTCGTTGAATTGAAAACCTGTACAAGCTTTTCAGGATTTCCTAAATTAAGCGGTGAAACAACAAATAGTAAAATCTTTACTTTTACTGAGGACAGTCCCTCCCATATGAATTATAAATCATGCAACGTTTTCTTCTTACCTATTTTTAAAAAATATATTAAGTAATGGTTTGTTGTTATTTTAATGTAATCAATCAACAAAGTAGATTTGATAAATTGATTTGTCTTTTTCTTGATCAATTTATACGTACTTTTTAGAAGGTTTTCATATGCATTAACATTATAAGAAGTTTCACTTTGCTGTACTGTAAATTTAATTTCATTTTTTTTGTAGTATATTTGAGGATGTTCAACTTCAGCTTGGCGGAGAGCTATACGCAATCAAAATCAGCTGCGCACTCCATAAAACAAAACGTGTTAAATCGCTTAATCTAATAAGTGTTTGGTACTCAATTCCCGTATCGCAAACTCGAACGATAAAAAAAAAATTTTCTCAAAAAGATAAATAAATCGAAGTTGTCTAATTCATAAAATCGTTAGTAATGTTACTTGTCTTCTCCATATAGCTGAACTTCAAGGGAAAACGCGGTTATGATAAACTTCTTTTTAGTACGGTTTCTGGAATGCACTGCTGAACTTTCGAAAACGTAATTCATATAAAAAGGAGGGAGTATAAACGACAAATTAAATCATCCGTTCTGTAAAAATACCAAATTATATTTAAAATAATTAAATCTGTTTTATTCTAGGTTTCGATGCCACCAATTTCAAATTCACTAGGGTGAATATTCTATTACCTGCAGGAATAATCAACGGATGATGATAAGTAAACAAAACTCTACATTTTAGACACACCAACTGTAAGATAAATCTGATTCATTGGAAGATAAGACCTACCTGACTACATGCTGGCGCAACGAACCTAACCGATTCCGCACCCTTTAAGATAAAATAAAATGAACTTAACACGAATAATAGGGCACGTCTGAAAGGTTGGAATAGCTTAGTTTTAAACATAAAAACAACCCATCGATGCCTTTTTTTACAGTGGTTTTTATTCCAGTCTGTCATCCCTGTAAAATTAATCACTAGAAAAGCTCACTGAAATAATTTTTTTACGTAACAATCTTAATTATGCGTTAGAAGTCAACTACATAAATGTTTATTAATGTAACTGGAGAATTCTTTAGAAAGTCGTACAGCTCCAAATTTGCTACAATTAATATAAAATTTTAGAAAAATGAAAATTTTATCGTGGATTCACTTCATAAGTTCGTAAGTTTTCACAACGTATTTTATAGTTCAGGCTCAAATACCAAGGCAAAACTAAGTGTTACTGTTTATAAAACTAAGTGTACAGAGATTTAAATGTCAGTTGGAGTTATTCTTTTATTTAATGGTTTGTAGACCAAGGTACACATGTCCACTCCTTGTTCTTTCAGGAAATTACCCTAAATCTTTCAATCGACGGGGTCTCCCAAAATTAAAATACATTTATTTGTTAGTTATAACTGAGGGTTTTTAAATTATTAGATTGCGATGTGTGACGTTATAAAAGCAAATGGTGGTCGGATAAATACAATATCGAAGACAATGGTTTCTTTAAAATCTAAAAACTTTTCACGATAATTAAATGTACAAGCTACAATTTGTCAAAGAAAACAACGATTTACTAAAAGCTTTGATCGTTAGTCAATTTATTAGACATTACATGAAGCCAATTGATTGCCGACTTTGAAATAAATAGAAAAACGTCCCTTTTTCTGGTTTAGTCAACTTACCCGTAAGTTAATTGCACATATTTATTAGATAGAAAAAACAACACAAGGTATTTTCAAATTACTTAATCCATCTGTCCGAAATTTGCCGAAGATGTCTCGAATTATTTTCTGAAGGAAAGATCCATTTTCTTACAGAGCATTTCGTACTTACCATCCAAACAATTAACATGCAACTTGAGTAGGTTGGCTACCTTTGAGAATAGGTTATCGAACAGACTGAAAGTGATTAACCACATTGAGAAAATACCTTAACAAGTTGGTTGTTTTTAATTTTAGGGGCACGTTGTTTCCCAGATTAACAACTTAATGTTGGACATAAGCGTATTGACAGTTTTGACGTCGACCTATATATACAGGCATTTAATAGTGTCCGCGTTATCTACTGTCAACAATCACTTATCAAGTATTTATGAAACCATCTGAAAATTTGTAAATAACTTGAATATTTCCATTCATTGCATGAATGAGTAGAATTTACGTACGGTACGTCTGTGTGGTTAGGTTAAGAACATAGTTAAAAAATGTGTGATATATTTGATTTTTAATACTTGTTTAAGCATGTTTATCATGTAATTGTAAGTAACACGTGTGTGTATGTAATATAGTTGAAAACACAATCGTGTATAAGAGCCTGTTGACATATTTGTATTTTATGTAAAGGTATTTTGATGTAATAAATTATTTTGCAATTACCTAGAGGCGTAATTGAAATGCGCAGGTAAATTTTGAGCCAGAATCACTCTTCTGATCTCAGCTTTTGGCAGCCTCTTGTTATTCTTTTTAGAACTTTTCTGTAAAAACTTTGCAAGATTAGGTCCAAAATATTTCTCGATCAAGACATATTTCATACCCGATAGCATTCTGGAACTCTCTTCAAACACTTACCTCATCCGTCGCACTGAGTTAATGGGTAATCATTTTTATTAGTACAGTCGGTGTTTTTGGTATTTTACCGAAACAAGATCTTTAACGGAGTACTTTACCCACGAGGTCCCAGTTTCCAAATTCTGGCACAGCCCGCTTAAAAAATGTTAGGCGAGCATTTTTCACAAAAATGTGCCAGCGTTAGAATGAGAGATAAAATGGAGGCCCCATGTGTGAGGGTTGTCAAGCACGTTAAAGATCCCTACCTTGCTTGGAATAGCAAAGGGTTCGGCAACATTAAAAATTTTCCACGTAAAAAAAACTCGCTTCCTGGCCAATGTAGTACCTTCGGATGGAGCATTGGAAAATCAAATGTAAGGGAGTACTTCACCGGATTTTTCTGTGGATTACTGGCTATATTTTCTGAGACCAATACTGTACGTAACAAATTAAAATACATTATTCTGCTGTTAATGATTCCATGTCTACAAGTGTACTATTTTATGCTTGATATCTGTAGAAACAAAAATTTATGGCATGTGAGTTTTTAGAGATATTTTGAATTTTAAAAATATAACCAACAAATGGTCCGCCCCCTAAATTGTTTGTTATTTGTTAAAAAGGCAGTATCTAAATTTAGAAACCCTGCTTGGTAAGGTTCGTCGAAAAGGAAGCCCAAATGCTTTACAGAAAGTGAAACTAATATCCATAATTTTATTAAAGTTATGATAATGTTATTTAGTTTTATAGATACGCTGTTAAGTTTAAGTACACCATATAAAAGATTGTGGGTTTATTCCGTTAAATAAAAAATGTAGAACGATCATATTACGAAATCTTGTAAAACTTTCTAAATTTTCATTTCAAGCGTTGACAAGTTCGGAGTTTATTATTTTTTAAATAGATGAGTTAATAAGCGTATGCAATAATTCTTAGCTGAATTCTCATACCTAAAGCAGGTAGATCGCTAGAATGAAACTGGAACAAGGTTAATTAGGATGATTACTATTAACCAAGTTACAACAACATTATACAAACTATCATGTTCGTATTTATGTAATAACAACTTATTAATACTTTTGTACTTTTCAGATCTTATTCAATATTTGAGAATCTACACATATGCAGTTTATTATAATTCAAAAATCGTTAGAAATGCCAATTTTAAACAGCCACACGGTTACACGAATTCACATTTAATTACTCTAATTTTCTTGTTTAACGTTTTTGCGCTCTGTTAACAGTGAAAATAATTGTAAACATGTAATTAGTTACGTAACAATAAAATGCTTCTTGTAATTGAATTTTATTTACAATCCTAAAATGTAGAGCAGACGTGAAAGTAATAGTGTATAGTTTGTATATGAATAAAGGTTGTTGTGATATGCATCTTTTCTAAACTTATACTCTGGGATTAACTAAATCAAAATAGCTATTTTGGGTAATAAATCATTGGAGAATACAACGGTAAACCGCGGCAGCTTGAACAAATATTTTTACATAACAACTGAGAAATACCTATAAATAAAATTACAATTGTATTTTTGAAAATTTTTATAAAACTACATTCCACCAATTATTACTATCTTCTTCGAATATATGACCATCCTAGTGTATTTGCTATACTAAACTTACGTTGTTAAAATTCTCCCTGTAGCAGTAAGGTGAAACGTGGATTTAAATTTGTTCATTTTTCGAATTGAATTAGCGGCCTCCGTGACTGATTTAGTCATGAACGTGAGCGTTACTTCCTGTCTATATTTGATTCAAAGTTAAGCAATTTGAAACCATCAGATGTGATTGTCATACATAATTGAAAGTTAGGTTATTATAATAGTTACGCATGCGTACCAGATTTGACCATTTTTATGATTACATTACTAATCCCGGTAGCTCAATTCGAAAGATCGTTAAACTTCATAGTAGATAAATACAGGTTGAAGACTTAAGAACTTAAAAAATAAATCAATAAAATTTTGATTCCAAAATTATACTAGCATAAAACTTTTATATAATAAGAAACACGAGAGACATGTTACGTTAAATTCCAGCATTCGATCTATTTCTTCATCCGTCATACAAATTTTAATTCCTAACTACTTGGTTTTATTTCTTTTTAATAGGCGCCTCTTAAGAATTCTAATCTAAACGACATTACCGATTTTATGCTATTTCAAATCATACGAACGGTCATTTAACAAGTTCAATTCAAATGAATACTTATTTAAAACGTCCTATAAATATTCCTTAAGTTTTCAGTACCGTGGTAAATAAGTGGAATTTATTCTATATTTTGATTATGGTTAACCACTTACAATAAGTTGTTTAGAAGGCTAAAACCGCCGTTTTATCAATTCGTTTAAATACGTTCTAAACCACCGACTTATCGTTAAACAACTTCGCTTTATAAATTTTTCGAAACAACCTGCATAGTAAAATATGAACGCTTCTAATAGCACTGCAAAATCCTATTTCGTTATCATGCAAGTGTTGAACTCGCTTGAGTTTACGAGCAATAAACCTTCCCCTCAATTAATTTATTCTCGGGCTTGTAGTTCGATATAATACCTCACTGTCATTTCGATAACAGTTAGGCAATTTGTTATACATTTCACTACATAAGGCGGCAAGGAGGGTTGCAAATATACTTAAATCAGACGTCGTTTTCTTGTGCGGACAACAAAATTCAGTGGAAGTCATTATAGTACATCGAGGCCTTTTGCTTTAGTTAATTGGCTATTATTCTAGTAATATTTTGAAGCGGCTGTTTGAAAAATATCTAGCAGGTGGTGTTCGCAGAAT
The DNA here is from genome assembly GCA_036346225.1 of Platerodrilus igneus. Lineage (NCBI taxonomy): Eukaryota > Metazoa > Arthropoda > Insecta > Coleoptera > Lycidae > Platerodrilus > Platerodrilus igneus. The sequence goes on from JARFIW010001272.1 coordinate 1,442,783, forward strand.
ATTTAATATGCTATCGCAGGTAATTGCTTTAAAACAAAAACACGTTACTTTCCTCATTATTCTCTATCGATATAAATACAACCTGAGTTATGAAAAAGATAATTCTATACAACGTCTTTTTACCGAAAGGAAACGCTGTAAGTTACGGTATTAAGATGCTCTGTTTTATCTAATGTTATAGTCTAGTTAAATTGTTTCATCCAGTATCCAGTCAGTCGACGAGTGCAATACGCAATTCCCAATCCTTTACAATGGTTCCAGAGGTAGACAGCTTATTTTAAGGTACATTTATTGTTTTCTCTTTTTTGATGCTGCCGAGGAAGATAGACACTTCTTTGGCTGGCTGTAGGTTTTTTACTTGTGGTTACACTATAAATTACAGACTGCACGCTACAAATTTACATTTCACACTCTTCAAAGTCACAATTAATATAAACCGAAGCTCGCCTTGGGGCACTTTTTACCGTTTCCTTTTTTTAAATTAATGCTAACGCCAACAGCTTCTTTATCAAATTATAATTTAGAGTAAGTTAACACTTGATTCATTGCAGTTAGGGTTACTTTATTTCTTATAGGAAGTGCACTCCACGGAGCAAGTAAAATTACTGTATATATTATGTCGACTTTACTTCTTGTATATATTTAAGGTTGGAATAATTATGTAAGTATGTATATGTTATTTAGATTTTAAAACTTTAAATCTATATTGGCTTGAATGTATACTACCATGTAGTGTTATATACAAATTGACGCTTTTGTTTGCATTTTGTTATAATAAGACGACTGCGTAAATGCTCGATTTGGTCTCTGTAGATATTCCATTTTATACTATGCTAACTAACGGTTTGTGAATAAATTTCTTACTGAAATTTCTAATTTTTCTTTCTGTGAGACCCATCCTACTCTACGACGTTTTGAGCTAGCATGAAGACCAATTCTTTTGGCTTTTTATTCAACGCTTGTTTTGTTGTGGTATTCGGCGTGCACGATTTTCTTACTTACTTTACTACTTTCTTTCTTGTCTGCATGGAATACCGTAACAACCAACATAATCGCTTTTAATCATTGTGGTTAAAATTTAGGTTAACCCAACGATGCCGAAATTTTAAATTTTGTTACCGAACATAGAAATCTATATGTAACTAAAAATAAAAATTATTAAAAATTATTAAAAACTCGGCTGAAATATTCAAATTAAATACAATAAAATCCTCTAAACCACAAATTATTGAAGAAAGGAATACTTATTTTGACCAATAAATGGCCATCATCAGTATTAAGACGTTTGAAAACAGCTATAGAACTTGTTCGGCGACACTTCTGAGGATATTGTCTTTACTACACAGGCTAAAAAAACCTTTACAATAGTTTACTTTAAACCCATGTTGGTATTCATTACGAGGTAATGTGAATTTCATACCTATCTACGCAGAAAACAGTATCAGCAGTCTATACCACTACAGCTGTGAAACTTTGTGACCTGTCGCATAAATGCTCCTGTCTGATGAGATAAAGCGAAACAGGCTATTACCAATATTGTACATCCGTGGTGGACATTACACCAACGGCAATGCGTTGTTTCTTGGAATAGACAAGAAGGGCAATATATCTCGCCGCCCAATTATGGTAGCAGACATGTTCATTATATTGTCTAACATCAACAACCTTGTGATTAGCGTCATAAGCAATTATGTCTGATGAAGAAAGTCGAAACAAGCTATCGCTAATAGTGTGCTCGGAGCATGCGCTGTCAGAGGTTGTCAATCTATTCTATGACGCTACGTTATTTTTAGCATCATCAACAACAACAATGTACTTCCATGTCCAACTGAAGCTGAAAACACCGTCAATATCCGGCGTGTGTGTACATGCGCGTGTATGTGTCTGTACGCGTGTGTGTGCACGCACACGTATCACCAATACAACCGACGATAATATCTTGATTTTTGCTTAGACAAGATACACCCAGTTAGGACAGAAAATATAACATCTAGATTCAAGTTTATAACCTGTTATATAAGTGGGGTCTGACAAAACATGCCTACGATGAGCATTTAATGCTCTTAATATAAATAAATCAATTAGTAAATATCTTAATAATGTGTAGACGTAAATACATGAGTTATAAAAATATTAGCTAGCCCTTCTTGAGCGTCTGTTTATATTTTAATTAAATTTCTTGGAATTTGGTCATTTACACTATCTTAGTTATATAGTGTTTTTTATAGTAATGAAATGATAGATTGAGCAGTTTTATTTCATTACTATAACAAACACCATATAACTAAGATAGTGTAAATGACCAAATTTTTGAAGCCCCATTTGTTGGGCGCCTAATGCTGTAAAGTTATATAGCTCACTTCACTTACCTTCTGTAATCACTTCTCATCACAACAGAGGCAGAATCTCAAACGTAAATTCAAGATCTCACTTCCCTGACTATGTCTAACATATTTTCCATTTCACCTTCAACTTTCTCCTTAACTGTACCACAACAATTTGCGACTTAACTTTACCAGGACAATTAACGGATTCAACTTCATTTATTCCTCCCACTCATTTTCAATATAATTAATATTAATGCAACCAATATCTTCATTTATGCACAATTCATCATCCCATCTTATATAACACTCCCCGATAATAATAGTTTTGCTCTCGGTAGTAAACTTTATCTTAATTTATTTATTAGATCCATCGCCATTATACTCTCTAATTTAAAGCCTGGTACAATCAAAAATCCATGTTGTTTAACAACATTCCCTATTTTTACGTTCAAAATTACCATACTGTTTAATTGTTGCAAACTTTTTATTGTTCTGTGCTATTAAATTATTTTTCTTCAAAGGTATCATATTTTTTTCTATTAAATTATGTTGCTTTATAAAATTTTCTGAAATCAAACTGGCTTTCGCCCCAGTACCAACTAACGTTTTAATCAAATTTTTGTCAATAATTAAATTTATAATTGTTAATTCAGTTACATAGTTATTTTCCGTCTCATTTTCCGTTGTGCGTTCTTGTTTTGTGTGTTCCTAATGAGTATCTTGTTTCGTGCGTTTCCTTTGTTTCGTATTCTAGTCATCATAATTGTTGTTCTTGTAATTATGTCCCTGTGTCCTGTTCCTATGGTTAGTCCAATTGTTTTGTCGCCCGGTGTCCATGTTTAATTGAAAATTATTTATGTTGTTACTCCTGTTCCTATTTTCTATTCGTCGTACTTGTCCCAAATTATTATATCGCCTGAGGTATTCTAAGAAAATGTCTTTATTTTTAATATTTTGTAGTGTCAGGTACTTTACTTCCTGTTTACAGTGGTTCGCTAAATACTTCACTATTTCTTTATTGCCTAGCACGAGGTCTAATTGCTTTGCGATACTAAATTCTTTTATGGCGTACTGTTCCTTTGCCTGTCTATAGTCACTATTAAATTTTGCCATTAATAAATTGTCCCTAATCTTGTATTGTTCATCATTCCTCCAGTAATATTTTAAAATTTTCTGTTGAAATTCTTCAAACGTACTTCTAAATCTTCACCAAACTAAACCAAATTTCAACGCTGCCCTTTAGCACTGGATATGACCACATTTAATTTTTGTTGCTCATCTCCAATAGTCGCTACGAGAACTTTTAAATTAGTTAAAAATATTCTTGGATTAATTTTCCCATCCCCATAAAATTTTGAAAATTGTTCTAAGGGTATAACATTACTACTATACTTAATGTTATTACTTCTACCTCCAGTTTATTACGATTTTTCCTAACTTCTCTAAATTCCATCCTCGCATTCTGCTCATTTTCCTATTGTAAGACCAACATTGTCCAACGTAGTATATATTTCCGTTTTTACCTCTGTCAAACTTGCGTTAACCACTTGCCGAACCTCTGTGTCATGAAGAATGTAAAATTATCTAATATATCATTTATTTGTTTTAATTCCTGACTAAATTTTTGACACAATTACTGATTTTGTCATAATTCACTGTTCATATTTTTTATCAAGTTCATTATATCCAATCGTACTTGGTTCTGCTTTTACTTGGACATCACTCGCTTTTGTTTGCCTATTTAAATCTTTAATCCTTTTCCTTTCTGCATCCTCAATTAGAAAACTATCATCAGACCTCATCATCATCCCCTCTGATCTAAAAATTCCTGCGCGCTTCTTCCTCCTTCCATTGTATTAAAAGTTTTTCGAAAAATTTACACAAAATAAAAAACAAATATTCAACCAACTCTAGTTGATTTACGGCCATAATCTCTGACAACTTAATATAAAAAAATGGGGCCCAAATGTTGAATCGAGCCACTTTTGTAGGGTGTTAATTGTACCGTACGCCGTACGTTCGTACCCCTGAGTTGGGTCGCCAAATTTATCTGCTGTGTTTTTGAAGCTCCGTTTTTTGGATGCCAACTGCTGTAAAGTTATATAGCTCGCTTCGCTTATCTTCTTTAATTTGTGACTAAATTTTCAGAAAATGCCGCTTCTCAACACACCAGACGCAGAATATCAAACTTAAATTCAAGAATTCATTTCCTCGACTACTTCAGTTAATAGAACCTTAAAAAGACTCTCCAGCTCTAATAGATTAGTATATTTAACCTTTATTAAGATTTTTAGAGTACAAGTATTCACAAATCATATAATAAAATATAGAAAAAGAAAAATTTTTACAGTAAAAGATTATATAAAAAAATATAAAAATACCATAGTTTCAACTTAAACCAAAAAGAAATTTTACGTTGCACTTACAGCGTCTGAGTATACTCACATAACGGTCTTGCTCCTTTAGAAATACCCCTTTTCTCCTCAATACGTGTAAATTCCTCTAGTTGTACAAATAATAAATTTCCTAAAAGAAAATCCTGAATTTCACTTTTAAATTGATTAAACGTAAACGTTTCATCTCGCAATAAAATTATTAAATTTCAAAACAATATACAAATTGCTGATTTAAATAGCTTTATAGATCTCTTTATAATAAACCACAAAACTGAACAGCCCCTCTAACCTTTATAATAATAACCCCCAATTACTTAAACTAATTAAATAAATGTAGGTTCACTTACAGTTTTCAAAATTGGCAAAAATTAACTAACTAAAAGAAACGGTGGATAACTTATACTTTGTACCGAGTTGTTATTAATCACTGTTTTACTTTCAATAATAAGGTTTTGTAAGCAGAACAACAGCAAAACGATCCCTTAATACTATACTCGTCGAATTCATAACTTAAACTCCAAGTCCAAACTCATAACATTGTTCAGGAAATTTTCTGTTCTCCAAGAATATCAATCATACTAAAAATCATGTAGTCCGTTCCAATAGTAATGGTTTCTATCCACAACAAAGTACTTGATGGATTTAGCGTACTCAACAATGTGAAAATCGACCTTATTATCCAAAAGTAAAATCTGACCATTCAAACTACTACCTCTCACATAAAAACTTCAAAATTCCAAATGTTTTTCATAAATAAAATATCTACTGCGATATCACGTTTTATCACTGCAGATACTAATTTTATTGAATAGAATAATGAACTCCTAATTAAAATTACATGTCTAAATGCATATAGGGAATTAGAGTAAAGATAAATACAATTTTCAGTAAAATTGACGTTTCTTTCCTTTTTTAAAGCTTCACTTAATAATAAACGAATAATATCAGTAAAATATCCATCCATTTAAACAATATAAAACGTTATTCTATGTAACGAGCGTTTTCAAGAAAATTCAAGCTTTTATTATAAATTATCATAAATCAAAACTTTGCCCTAATCGACCATGTGGGTCACGCACTGTAAACACAACTGTACAAAAATAAACTTAGTAATTTTCTTCTATAACGGATTTCCTTTATAAAAATGTGAAATGAAAATTAAAATAAATATGATAACGAAATGTTTAAGCAAAATCAGAATAGAAAAAGAAAAAAACTGTGTTAAATCTTTCACACAGTCGACAAGTTGGTAACAAATTTGCAATTATAGTAAACAGTGAGAAAAAACGATACAATAGAAATGGATTCTCAGGAAATGAGCAATATAAGAAATGAACGCCAGACAACAGCTTGTGTCAATTCCTTTCCTATGTAGTCTTCAATTCATACGAGTAGTATATAGACTCGAAGGTGAACCTTGTAGTATTATAGTACAGTAATTTGAAAGAATCATCATGAATTATTTTTTAAAAACAGGAACTAAGAAACGATATTATTCCTTACATTGTGGTAGTAGTTTGAGTAGTAAAAAAATATAATTACCTAAGCGTACAAATAGGAGTATCTGTTAATTCAGCAATATACCATTGAATTAAACTACATGGGAAAGTCTAATGTATTACCGAGGCTTTGAATGAGCGACAATAAGATATTTTTGTATAACAATGACTAAATGATTAAATATTTTTTAAAAATAAGTTAGTGATAATTGGCAATTTTACAATCGTTCTTTGTTTTTATTGGTTTAGTATCGAAACTATATGAATAAAAAGAACGTTTTTAGTTAAACGTTGTAGTAGTTTCTATAATTAACAAAATTCCAGGTTTAAAGGAAATGTAGTCAAGCGTTCAAAGTACCCTTTCGGTTTAAACGTGTTTATCGCAATCGTATTCAACAATACATTTCTGGCTCTAGTTTCAAGGTTTAACCTAAATCAATGAACATATTTATCTGATTTAAATTTACTTTCCAACCAAAACGTTTGGGGGAATAGATGTTTATACCACATCAGGATCCACAAATGAGTTTCATTTCTAAATATTTGCATGGATTCGCCATTCTGAACGGACCTGCACCTTGAAGAAGTTCTAAAATACTAGAACGGGTAGAATGGCTTGTTGTGTTTCAATGAGTTAAAGAGCCGAACTATAGGTATAACTAAATTAGTGGGTGCCTTTATTGAGGAACCAGAGTAAGACAGGTCCCCGAAAGAGGATAGCGGCTTTTTCGATACTTAGAGTGGCAGAGACCATAGGGGTCGGTATGACATTTTAAGACACACGGAAAATCACCACATTATCTTTCAAGTACCCTGCGCACAGAAATTCTTATTAAAGATTCGCAAATGCAGGAAAGCTAAAAGCAATGGATTGATGAAAAGTGCAAAGAGGTACAAACTAAGATGAAAATAGGAAAGACAGACGACGCATACAAACTAATTAGAATTAATTTTGGGGATATAAAACCATATAGCAAAAATATGAGGAACGCGGGAGGAAACGTCATTATAGAAAATGTAGAGAAAGTGATTAGATGGCAAGAAAATACAGGTCATTTATATGCAAGAAAGGAACTAACAGCAATAGAACAGGAATTGGACGTTGAAAAGGTTGACTTGGAGTATCCTATACTTGGAGATGAGTTTGAACTAGCATTAAAGGTTATGTAAAATGGTAAGGCGCGTGAGAACAGATAAAGTGCATGCAGAAACTCTAAAAGCCACTGAACAAGCAGTAACAGAACAGAGCGTCCCTTCCAACTTGTAAGCTATATGTATGAGACAGGCGAGATACCCAAAGATTTCAAGCGTAACATCATTGTAACTACACCAAAAAAAAGAGGCACGGATAGATGTGAAAATTTTCGAACAATAAGTTTGACAGCACACGTTTCAAAAATATTAACTAAAATTGTACAAAGTCAAATGAAAAAATGAGTGAAGAAATACTAGAAGAAGATCAATTTGGGTTTAGACGAAACAGAAAAACACGAAAGACTATTTTAGCTCTGAGGGTAATAATGGAGAAAACAATGCAAAAAGGGAAAAGCATGTATATAGGGTTTGTAGATCTGGAAAAAGCATTCGACAATGTAAAAGAAAAAAATGTTCGAAATACTCAAAAAGATTGGAATGAGTTTTAGGGATAAACGAATAGTACATAGCTTATACAAAGAGCAAACAGCAGTAATAGAATTAAAGCAAAAACGTAGAGAAGTAGATATTAGGAAAGGGGTAAGACAGAGATGTGCCCCATCTCCGTTAATTTTTAACTTGTACAGATGCTGCTCTTAATAAAATGGAAACAGTTCTAACAGAGAGATGCGGTATGAAAATTAACAAAAATAAAACTAAAGTTCTAGTATGGAAAGGAGGGGCAAATAAATCCAAAACAAGAATACAAATAGATAACGATAACTTATAAGAGGTTAAGGATTTCTGCTACCTGGGAAGCCAAATAACGGAAGATGGGAAAAGCACAAAACATATAAAACAAGGTCGTGCTACATTTAACAAGAAAAAGCAGCTACTGTGTACTGTGTTCAAAGACAACAAACAGAAACACGGAAAAGATTGCGTAAACATATGTGTGGAGCACAGCACTGTAGGGGTGTGAAGCCTGTTCAGTAGGACAAACGGACAAGAAAAAGAAATGTGGTGCTACAGACGTATGATAAAGATATCATGGACAGACAAAGTTAAGAACAAAGAGGTACTAGAAATGGCAAGGGAAGAAAGAAATATATGGAAAACAGTAAAAATAGGAGAGATAGGATGATAGGTCACATACTAAGACATGAGGCAATAGTGCACAATATACTAGAAGCAGAGATAGAGAAAAAGAGAAGCAGAGGTAGACCTAGGTGAGACTATTGCACACAGATAGTGAAAGATGTAGGATGTGGGAAGTTCAAGGAAATGTGTAGGCTAGCTCACAATAGAAATCAACGGAGGTATGCATCCAACCAGTCCCAAGATGGAAAAACTAACGATGAAAAAATAACTGTACTTAAACATGATGATTATTATAAACAACTACAGGTATTCGTTTTGCAATATTCTCAACTATTGTTAATTGTGCAAAAGGATTTACTGGAAAACTATTAATACGGCAAATGTTTAAGTGTGGGGGATTCTTAGCAGCCGTAGGCTGCTTAACCCCCTTCACATACCTTACATGTGATTTTCCAATGATCCGCCCAAAGGTACTACATTGGCCAGGAAGCGAGTTTTTTTCTTTGAAAAATTTTGAATTTTGCCGAACCCTTGCTGTTCCAAGCAAGGAGGGATCTTTAACGTGCGCGAAAACACTCACACACAAGACCTCCATTTTACCTCTCACCCGCATGAGGGCGTATTTTTGTGAAAAATGCTCGCCAAACATTTTTCAAGCGGACCGTGTCGGGAGTTGAACCCGGGACCTTGGGCGTAGTAGCCCCTTCACATACCACCGAATCTTGGTGAAATAGGGCATACAATTCGAAAACCATGGAAGAGGAATCAAGCTGTATATAGGTTGTTGTGGAAATTACAGGGAACTGTATAGGCTAGCTCAGAACATAAATGGGTTGAGGTACTTGTCCAACCAGTTTCAAGACAAAAAACCTAATGACGAAAAAATAAGTACACTTAAATCTGATGATTATTATAAAAAACTACAAGTGTTGGTTGTAAAATATTTTCAACTAATGTTGATTGTGCGAAAGAATATTTTGAACAAACTATTAATTCGACAAATGTTTAAGTGCTGGGGGAATCTGGCAGTCTAAGGCTGCTAACCCCCCCATCTCATGTCACTGAATATCGGGGAAATAGGGTATATAACTGTAAAACCATAGCAGGTGACCGAACTGCATCAAACAAGAAAGAACAGCAGCTATGTTCAAAGACAACAAACATAGAAACAAAAAGAAAATTGTTCAAAGCATATGTGTGAATCACAGCACAGTACGTCTATGAAATAGGGGCAGTAGGAAAGCATACAGAAGGAGATAGAAACCTTCTGGAATGTTGTCCTTCAGATGTATGAGGATGGTAGCATGGACAGACAAAGTTAATAACAAAAAGGTTAAAGAAATAGTAGAGGAATAAAGATATCTGTGGAAAACAAAAAAGAAATAGGAGATATAGAAGGGCAGGATACGTTCCAAGGTATTTTTGGGGAATGGCACGGGATATATTACAAGCAGAGATAGGAAAAAAGAGATAGAGGTAGACCGAGATCAGACTTTCGCATGCAGATAGTAATAGATGCAGACTGTGCAAATTTCAGGGAAATGTGAGTGTTAGTTCAGAATTGGAAACAATGAGGGTGCGCGTCTAACCAGTTCGAAAACTGAAGACCTAATGATGATGATGCATGGATTTGCTTTTTAACTGAACGGTTAAATTAAACCTACCTGGGTTAGTACAATTACGCAACAATCCCACAATGAAACGTTTTTATTGAACAGATATGTGTTTCTATTACGGTTGTTTAGATTAACAAACACAAGTAAAAAAACAAATAAAATCAAGTGGAAGAGTTTTGTTGTGCCTATTTTTTATAAATTTTTCTCTTAAATTCGACCTTAAGTGATTATATCGTTAATCAGAACATTTTCAAGTTCGTATGTTCCAAAAACTTTTCCGATTTCAAAAATGTGTTGAAGAAACATCTCTTTATAAAATTTGTTCTAATTTTTTAATATGATTAGTTAAATTATTTCCCTTTTAGTAAAAAAATATGCTTTCACAGGTATCTACAAGATCTAAAAAAAACTGAACATTTTAAAATTTTGTTTCAACTTAAATACAAAATCTACAACTGAAATTTGAAGTTAGTTTTCCGGAAACCGGATATTAAACTATCAAAACTATTAAATTTAACTGTGAAGGTTGTATTTATAACGTTGACATACCTATATTGTTGTAGGTGCTTTCCTAATATACATGTTGTTTTCAGTAATCTCTATTTTACATAAAAGGCGTCATTCTATATATTAACGAATAAAAACCTAGACCAGTGTGCTCAAATAACCAGATTATAGAATACCTCCAATGAATTTTACTGTTAGCTCCAATTTAAAACAGCAAGTACCTTTTCAACATATACTTGCTAAACCGGATTTTTAAATAACGTAGTCGATACAAATATTACCGTAAAGCTTGATCTAGTATTTTAGATACTTTCTTTCACAACGTCTATGAATGCTGTTCAAGAATGACCCAGCTTAATTAACAAAATAAGTATAGAACACGTTTAAATGAACTCATCTGAAAGGTGTTTTTCTTCCTTCATATTTATTTAAGCCCTTTAACTTTTGTTAAAGCACGCACACAATCAATTTATCTGAACACATAATAGAATGTAGCAAGAAAGCATTCACGCATCTACTATCCATTGAGTAGGGTAGGGGTTTATTGTACCTCATACTAATACACAATCTTAAAGACCCTATTTACAGTCAGGCAACATCAATGCCCAATTTCTCAGTTTGAATTGCCAATCTACCTGTTACTAACGCTACACACTAAACCCTTCTATATATCATGCATAATTTTAGCAGATTGACAATATTTCTCTTAATGCTAACACCTTTCACATCTGCATTTCTTTCTAAAACGTTTGGCAAAAATTCTTATTACTAGTAAATTATATGTTTAAGTTATAGGTATTTATTTAGTAGGTTTTGAGTGAGGTAATATATCACAATTGTTATCTCGTTCGGAAAATTGATAATTGATTCAGGAAATTTTTATATACAAGCCAAGATGTAAAAGTAATGCACACTTTCTTGTGACTCTTGAACAAAGGTGTACATAACCAAAGTTTTCTTTAATTCAGTCGAATAATACGCCATTAGTACTTGTTGTCATAGCATTGCAAACAGCTGCTACGCTCGTGCGTTTCGAACAGAACGGACGTCAAGGTTCACCAAAACCAAAGAAATTAAAAAAGATTTTATCGGCTGACCAAGTTCTCTTGGCTGTGTCTGGGACGTTCAGGAAGATTTTGTGACTATCTGCAAAAAGACCAACCGTGAACTCGGGACGATATAATTGCAAGATTACGAATTCGATGCATTAGGCAGAATCGACACCGAGCATTCTTACACTAAGACAATGCTCAACAAATCACTCGCTAATCTGAAGTTTAACGTCTTTGACCTTCTGCTAAACTCCCGACACCGACTCCCGTTGACTTTTATCTCTCTCCAAAGTTGAAATCTCAAGGGCATCAGATTTAGAGGGCACAAGAAACTGAAGACCGTGATAACCAATTGGAAGTTTTCAAGAACAGCACTAAGAACAGATATGGCGTTGGGAGTGTTATATTGAACGTCAAAGCGATTATGATAACAAATAAACATACTATTTTGTAGCTAAAGAATTAAACTTTTAGTAGTTGTTTTAAGTTAGTGAATACTTGTTTGTTCCTGACTTATTTGTAATCGTGCATTGCCTTCAGTTCAACCTTGTAGTATACAGGATTAAGTTGGACACACCATTCGAATCTCATAAACGATAAGATTGGTTGAACTGGAGCAAAGTTAAAAATGTTGATGCTTGTCAATATTCACAAAAGAAATTTAACCTAATTGTTTTTGCCTTTTAGCCATGCCAAAAATGTGAACAATGGGCTTTTCGGTTTTTGGCTGAATTTTTTTTTGTTATGAAAAAGTTTTAAAATCTATAAAAAAACGTTTCTAAACCAGATTTTCATACTAAAAACGATGGCAAAAGTCAAATTGTCATAAGACATTTTGATTTTTCACAAACATCATCAGGTTTATTTTCTCTTACGGACGTCATATTAGATTGTTTAACATTTAAATAGATTGTTCTTGTACAATTTCAGCAATGTCTTACACGATATAGTTTTTTTTTTTATACTTCCATTATTAAAGAAAAAAGTAGTTTGTTTCGAAAAACAATTGCAATGAAAAAGTAGTTGTTGGTGTTTGCTTGTCATAACAAGTTTATCTACTTGTATTAGGATTAAAGTTCAATATCTGAATCAATTTAAATAGCCGTCTCAAATTTGGAACAACGTAATATGTTGAGAATGTTTTACAAAGCACATAATTTCTTTATTGCAAGTCGTAGTTATTTTAAAACGTATCCCGAACGCCGACAGCCTCATAGAACAGATGCCTTTAAAGTTGGACAGAAATCTTGTTGAATACGGTTTCTTTAAAAAGTCACGCCAAAAATCTAGCCGCAAATTCGCAGATGAAGATTTACAAAATATCCTACAGCAGGTGTAATTTTACTAAACTGTTTACTATAAAAATTATTACAATAATTTCAAGTGAATGATAATCCGACGACGTCAACTAATAGCAACAGTTCAGAATTTAAATTTGTTTCAAACAACAGTGTGGCGCACTTTACATAATAACAAATACAAACCATAGAGATTCATGCAGCTCAAACGTTTCATCAGGTGATTACATTCGTGGTATACATTTTTGTAATTCATTGATTTCGCAAAGTACAACGGTGCACAGTTTTTAAATAAGATAATTTGATCTGATGAGCGTCAATTATTTACGAATTTAGACATGTTCAATCGAAAACAGAGCAGTATTGGGACGCCGAAGATCCTTGTCGCTTTCGAGACATCAGAAATCAGACGTTTCCATGTGAAGATCTAGGCTGAATCTTAGGTGATCATCAAGATGGCGCACGCCCACATAACTCTAATTTAATATGCGAAATTTTGAATCAACATTTCCCACAACAATGGATAGGTAACCGAGGAGTAGTAGAATTGCCCGAAAAATCTTCAGACCTTTCTTGTTTTGATTTCTTCTTGTGGGACTATCTTAAAGATAAACTCTATAAAACAAAAACTAATAATCTTGAATATCTAAGACTTAATATTATGAATACTATTGCATCGATCTGCAGACGAGATATACAAAGATCAGTAAATAGAATTGGATTCAGAGCCAACCTTTGTACATGAGAAAATGGCTTTCAATTCGAGTATTTACTTTAGTTGTTTTGTTATAGTTTTTCTTTTGGTGTTTTAAAGTTTTTACTTTACGCTCTTTTATATGTTGATATCAGATATCTTTTGATTATAATTTTATTAGCCTACAATTGAACATACGTTAATGTACATCCTTGTTTCAATTGTTTTTCAAATCATATTGCGTTTTTTGTCAATAATGTATGTTTTTGTCAAAGCACAGTCTATTTAAATGTTAAATCATCTAGTATGACGTCCATAAAAAAAATAAACCTGATAATGCTTCTGAAAAATCGAAACTATGCCGTTAATGTCAACATAAAAGCTGCTTTAGAAAGGTCCACATAGATTTCAAAAATTTTTTAAAACAAATAAGTTACAGCTAAAATACAAAAAGTGCATTTTTCACATTTATTATTATAGCTAAAAAACAATAACAATTAGATTAATTTCGTTTATGAATATTAACAAGCACAAAATTCTCAACTTTGCCCCAATTTAACCATCAGTGCTCTATCTTTTACCGTTTCCGAGATCCCGGTTGTGAGCGTTCAACTTGCAGAATCCTGTATAATAACATCTCCTTTTAAACAACTTTTAATAGTTTCGCTATGAGTTATTTTCCAAATGTTTCTTATACATCCCAATGTAATAAAAAATTAATTGGACGCTCTTCGGCTAAAAAATAGAAGAATAGGAGTACTATCCAACAAATATTTTTAGTAACCAAGAAATATGCTCTCTAACTGAAGTAAAAGTAATAGAATAGAAAACGGTTTTTAAATGTTAATATGGCGAAATAAAATATTTGTAATAATAACAAAAATAAAACCAAATCATCACTATTGCAGCTTTTTCTGGAGGGCATTTTATACGAGAAATGTACAGTAACTATTTACCAATTTCATTAGATGTTTTTTTTTTCAATTATAAGTCAGCAAATGATATTTTATTATGATGGAGCTCCTGCTCATTTTAGTCAAGCAGAAAAATATTGTAATGAAACGAAACTTACCCTAATGGGTGAATTGGACGTGAAGGACTATGTGCTTGGACTTCAAGGTTATCAGACATTAATCCTCCTCCAGCTGGTAGTAGAACTGACCTAATATATTGAATTATTTAAAAATGACAGAAGGTTAAGGATAACCCGAATGTTATAAAAGGACTACTCAATCGATTCTTGGTTCGCCAAAGAAATGTATTAATATTGAAGGAGGGCACTTTGAACACAAAACTACTTTATATGTTTACTTGTTTTATTTCTCAAAATAAAAAATAACAAAAGCTTAGAATTTGTGTGGAAATATTTACTATGATTTGAAATATAAACTTTTATAGCTCGGTTCCCATACAGATTTGGACCTTTGGTTTTTTGGATATTTTCTATTAACTGTTTTGTTTAGATTACTAAGCGATACATTCCGATACTTTATTAATAAACAATTATTCATATTCTGATTTATGATGAAGTCGTAATTACACCTCTGTATAATGTATCATAATTATGTATTATAGTAACGCAAAAGGGTTACGTTTAAACATATAAAAAGAGGGCGTGTTAAAATTTGGTTGCTATGTTTATAATACAGTTAAGTGGAATCTTTATTCCATGGAAAATTACTATGCTGGATTCGGTTTCATATGCAAAAAATAGCCTTCAAATAATGATTGTATCGCAGAAAAAGTCAATACTCTGTTTTAAAGGTTAATTTATTCAAATTTATTTGTTTTAATTTAAAAATTAATTGATACTGTATGTGGTACATACTTAAACAGCGGAAGTTATTTTATTCAATAAACTTGCGTACCTTTTATATGTACAGTCAACATTTTTAATGTGATTATACATTTTAAAATTGTATTCAATTTAAAGAAAAGTGTTGCCAAAAACGTTGACCACTCTTTAGCAGTAGTTACATGAATAATCTAAGTTTGTGATTAATGTATCACTATATATATATATATATATATATATATATATATATATATATATATATGTATATTAGTATCTGTGGAGATTCAATGACCACCGACCTGATTGAGTTTGGTAGAGGCAAACATCTATAAAAATAAAATAAATTTTTTTGAATAAAATGATCAAATATCTCCTTCATACTAAGATTTTAGGCATCATAATTAAACTGTTAATTATTTAAAAACAAAAATGTCAGTAGATATGTATGTTGTTAAGCAAAAATCCTCAGTTTGAATGTTTGTACTTGACCTTTTGCCAATGTCGTAATTAACATAATATTTTCTTCTACCATTTTAAATATAGTTTAATAACTATGCCCATAGTGGATTTTGTTTCGGCAAAAGTTTTTATGAGATACGTGTTGCATGAGCAGAATTAGGTAAAAATAGGAAAGTCTTCATATATTTTGGTAATGATTTGGTACAAGAAATTTTTTGTTATGAGTAGACAAGTTTTATTCTTCAACATTAATTCGAACTTTAAAAATAAATAAAAAAGGAATGATCTTTATGATGAAAAACAAAGCATCTAAAATATAATTTTAATTATAGTGGCATTGGTCCACAAGTTGTACGAGTGGTCCCTTATATACGTGAGATACTACATGCTCCGATTTCTATTTCTTTTTCGCTTCTATTCCTTATATTTTTCCTCTCGTGGTTGGTACACTATGCAAAGTACGTTGGTTGTATAAACCTAGTGACATCATTATTGGCATAGGATTTCATTCTATCTAATTAGCTTTGCCTCTAGATATCCATTAATTGTCTCATTTTAACATACGTTACTACTGTTCTTAGTTTGTATAAAAGTTTGATTGGATGACCTCGAGGCTATTTTACGCTTGTCAGATTCTTCTGTACTAAGTGCTAATTAAAAGTTTTGTATACATTAAATTATTTTGAGAAATGATTACAGTGACTAGCTTTCATTCTTAAGCAGAAAGGGGGGGCTTAAGAATAAGTTGCTACACTTCTTAACTTTTGGTAGGAGTAATTTTTTCCACGTGTTTTGGATAAAACGTTGGAAGTCGAAGGTTTGAGGGCGAGTATCTTTCTGTATCACTTAGAATGACATCATATGTATTTTGAACTAAACTGAATAGTCCGGAAAAAGAAGAACGGTGAAAAAAAGTGACATTTGAACTGAAAGGAAATACTCCAAACGCATTTTTCCACAACCATTTTTAAACTTTCATCTGTTCATAATTTCCCCATAATGATACGTTTACGATCATGCCACCACGCCATCACAATTCCCATGGTATTAAGAACATACCATACCAACAAAAAATTATACACAAAAATAGAATAACCCAAATTTTCGTTTCTACGTGTTCAATTACAAACAACTTGAAGTTAATACATAGATCCTTACGTTAACTTAGTTCAATTATGCATATAATAAAAATCTACTAATCACTTCTTCGTTGAAAGAATTTCCTCAAAGTAGCAGTGGAAATTCTAAAAATTTAAGTGAATAAATCAAATGTGATAAGTATATGAAATTACCTATATACTCAAACTAATGAATAAATGCATTGGATTTTCAATGAAATGCAGCTTTGAGTAGCTTGACGTGTAGACAATTAATCAAATTAGTTTTACACTCCTTGAAAGTAATTTGTAGTATAAAATAGTATCTGTGTTCAACCAGACGCGTACCATTATCTTTTGCAAATGGCACTAACGTGTGTAACAATAGTTACTTCTTATTAAGGTTCGGCCGATCTTTTCCGTTTTCTTTTTACTATTACATAATGGTATCATTTAAGGTCACGAGAATACTCTTACAAAGTTAACACATGGTGAACAATCATTTAAAGCTTTTCTTCGAGTTCTAAACCTTCGATGTGAACGCTGCAATTACTTCATTTTTGCATGGTTAAGTTTCCAGGTAATCAAAATAATCAAGGTAATCAAGAATTGAAACATTTAAACTATTTTCCATTCAGTCACATAGTCCTTTTAAATATGGAAAACAACTTACGTCAAAATTGCATTTTTCAATTACATATAGTAATTCGACAAGCGTGTTGAGTCACCTTCTCTACTTATATTCTTTTGTAAAATTCAGATACCAAAGACATGTGCTAGCGAGATGTGCTACGTACATAGACGTATACGGAAGGAACAAGAAAAGAATGACCGAGCTCAATCGGCGAGTAGACGGGGTTCTACAAGTAAAGAACTTGCCTGCAATAACAAGTTCAGTACGACCTGCAATAGAAATCAACACGTTAAGTTATAACAAAAAAAAATTAAATGGTTTATTGGGTTAAACTGCATTTAATTTAACGGTTTCACTAAACTACAGAGCATACCCTCCGAGAAAATATTTACAATTTACAATATGTACAATGTTTACATTACCTTGAAATAAGTGAACACGTTTTTCCCACACCCAATTGTCATAACTCGAAATGGATTCTAGTTCGGCAATATCTAAGTATAAATAGGATACATATATGTATAATAGCAGTACCTCAGGAATTTCTTTCTCATATCAGTTAGATAACATAGGTACAAATAGTAACGTGAAAGAAATTTCTACTTGAATATATAACACTCTTCAGTCACCCCAGTAACAAACGGGACACGTTCAATTAGCATCCGGGAAATCCCTTCTTGGTACAGTGATATTAGAATCATTAGAGGCGTCAGCAATTATATAAGACCCATACAAGTAAGTAGTGAAGAAACACTCATCCGTGCGTCGGCGCGTCCACGTTGTTGGATTGGTCACACCCTCCCCAAGGACAGAAACAAACAGATGGACCTGGGACAGTGCCATCCGCTCATCCTTTCTACAAAAGAAGCAGTTACTGCTTCGTCAATCAGGGGTCAATGTAATGGACGGTCATGTCCACCGGAGGAAACTATAACAAATACGGTTAAAGATTAGATCATTTACGACGAAAAGTACATTTTTAAAATTGAAAGCACTTACCACACAACGGTGTGCACGAAATTCTGTAGATAACGAAAAATGACAAATTTTCTTGATCGTATGCAGATAGAATAAAATGAACTCGTTCTATAGCCAGAATTAAATTCAATCCCAGAGTTATCAAATACACATGTGTTAATAGTAACCCGAAACACACTTTATCAGAGAAGCGTGATCCATTATTTTAAAGAGTCTTTAGGTTTGCGTATTATAAGAAGTAATCACACTTTATCGTCATTTGTATCAAGCCGACGGATACTTAAAACAAGGTACCGATTATTTAAATTATAGAAGAACTTTCCATTTCGCAGCAACTAGGTTTAAATGAAATTGTAGTAAAGCGTACTTATTGTAGGAATGTCTAATATACAGGATGGTGTTAGAGTACCAAAAGAAGAATCTATGCGAATGAATAATGAAATAATATAGCGTAAGGTTTAATACGCCGTAGGAAAGTGGACGTAATAGCTGCCTGGACTGGTAATCTAATTAGAATAATGAACAAATTTAAATTGAGTGCAAAAGTTAATACTTAATCAACCTAACTTTCAATTATATTTGGCATTTTCTCAATCATACCTGACAGTGCTAAATTTTTGACTTATATCAGATATAGAGAGAGAGAGCGACGTTCAAATTCATGGCTAAAACTAACTATCAAATACAAGTATCGATATGGATTTCAAAAGACAAGTAGATTTTTATTAGTACAATATTAGTCAATTGACTACATAAAAATCAAAAACTTGTACATGGTCACCGTACAAAGTTCTGGCTTATGCAAAAGCCTAAAATTACAAAAAAAGTGCAGTACCCAGTCCAATAATTTTAACCCAAACAACATGGATATATCCATACCAGTGCTACCAAATATTTATACTTTCTGTCCAATAAAATCCTACTGATTACTGATAAGCAGTATTGAATGCGAGAGCTGGATCGACGTATGGTATAAGGAAATCCAACTACCACAGATTGTTTTGACAACAACGCCATTTTCTGTTAGCATATTTTATAAAAAGAATAATTCTTTTATTACGGCACGAGATACATATTCCTTATCTTAATATGTATTGAAAATTAAATGCGATAATTATTTTTATAGAAATAAAATGTTATATTGTATTATGGGATGTAATGTAATAAATGTCAACCAAGTTCCTACTAAGTTTTGAATAAAGGCAATTACTTTGTAACATACGTAAGTTGAAACAATTAGATAAGGAAAAGTAAATTGCTACCGACAAGACTTATTCATAATTACCTAGAAATAAACACATAGTATGTTATCAAAAAACAGCATAATAGTAATATTGCAGTTTCTCACAGAACGACGCGAGACCAGAGGCTTCATGTTAAATGAGAGAAGCTCTCCAAGTGAGTTAGTCTTTGAATCTCGTAACTTTCACATGGTTAGAACTCCAGCTACTCACCATTAATTATTAATTATTGAAAATAATAACTTGTATTAATTTAATTCAGTTTAACTTGTATTTAAAGAACATGAGGGTTCAAGTTGTTTGTGAATAAAACAAGTCTGTTGGTAATTGAAATAATAAAATTAATTTTTGATAGTTATAGTTCGTGAATAAAACTTATTAGATAGACGTTTGTAAGAATCCAAAATCTATCTCACGTCGTGTATGTCACGTTGAGTACAAGCTACACGACATACGCAAAACAGCAAAAATAAACGTAATGTGGACATTGATAGAAACGTGTTCTGGCACATGTTCAAGTTTAAGTGTGTAACCACTTTGAGAACATCGTCCTAGAACAAGTAGATGTGCAAGCAATGCCAATTATGGTCGCTTTCAATTAAACAAAATCTCAACGTCTTACCCTAACTTAGCAGGCAATTAATATTTTACCGAAAGATGTTTGTCTACATCTTTATTAAATACACATTGGGTAAATTATGAAGGGTATAAATTACGCTGGGCGCTTAACATTTAGCAATGAAATTTTGGAAAAATTTAGCCCCTTTACTAAAATGTCTAGAAAGATAAAGTCAATTTACATTTAAATGATCAAGTAGACAACTACAACTACTGCGCAATACTGGAATTAATCTTGTCAAAAACATAACAAACGTTTATACAGGGTGAAATTAGTTTTATGTCAATAATTTAAAGGAGCATAGAAACCGATAAGACAAACAAAAATTGTTAATAAACCTGTACTCTAAAACAAATGGTTAAGCTACAAACGGACACACAAAAAGTATCAAAAATGTTTTAAAACCACTGCAATGTTAACTAGGTCACGAATCAAATACACAATAACAACATCCTTCGGAATCCACCAACCAAGTTGCGACTTTCTGCAGAAATAAATTAGTGAAATAGAGTGCATTTTAGCTGCCAAACGAAATAATTCAATACACTTTAGCTGTTACCAAAATAATTTTAAAATTTTTTTTGAACATATGGATGTTACAAAAAATAATATTCCATGATACTGTATTAGGTTTCTAACCCCATAGTCTTAAGTTTCTGGAATTCAGCTATTTGCAGCATAACGATAACTTACTTTAAGTTTAATGTACTTTTTCATTAAATATCACGTAACTGAAGTTAGATGATTTGTAAGTGTATCATCTCTCCTGTTCGATTTTGTTACTTGTGTTCCACTACCAGATTAGATAATATACTTAAACGCAATGTTGTGACTTAATTCATTGTAATTGGTGTCGGTAATTGGGGGTGGCTCCGTGGCGTAGTGGTATGTGTGTGACTACTACGCCCTAGGTCCCGGGTTCGAATCCCGACACGGTCCGCTTGAAAAATGTTAGGCGAGCATTTTTCGCAAAAATACACCCTCGTTCGGATGAGAGGTAAAATGGAGGTCCCGTGTGTGAGTGTTGTCACGCACGTTAAAGATCCCTACCTTGCTTGGAACAGCAAGGATTCGGCAAAATTCAAAATTTTCCAGGTAAAAAAAAACTCGCTTCCTGGCCAATGTAGTACCTTCGGGTGGAGCATTGGAAAATCACATGTAATGTCGGTAATTGGATATAATTTTATCGAGCAGTAGTTTAGTGAATTCTGATTTTAAAATATGATAACCGAAAGCTATACCAACTACAAACTTGCAGATACGGTGGTCATTTTGAACACCTATTGTGAAATTATTTCATGTGCGTGATGTGATTCAGAATAACACTAGCATATGTAAGTTATTTCTTATAAACATATAACAAAACAATAGTCCTCAAATTTTTACTTAAGTTGACCTAGGTCAGCCATTTAAAAAGCAGTCGAAAAGTAAAATGCCTTATAGATTTTTTGTTCAGCCAATCAATCTCTATCACCTTCCCAATTTAATGACATGAAATTAATGCCACCTTGTATAGCCTTAAATTGTTGTATGTGTTGCAATATCGGCTAATGACATGATTGGACATAACTTTTGAGGTCGGAGGAGATAACGCAAAAACTGCTAACGCTGCCAGACATTCTACTATAATACTGGATTTCATTCGTAAAATTCTGCATACTTCACGTGAATCGTTGGAAGCAGTCCATGAATCACTTCCCAAAAAAATGTGTTTTTAGTAAAGGCAAGATTAATTGACCATTAAAAGTTCAGATTAACCCCTTGCGAGATTACCCAAAGGGCATAGTTTATGCCACTAAATCAATAAGAACTTGAAGAAAAAAATGATTAACACAATCCAGTGAATCTTATCGACAGTTATCGTAGAATAATAATAAACCTTTGTGTGTTGGTTAGAAAATACGAGGTACATAATGATTGTCATCTCGGTAATATCGCTGTGTTAAATAGAATTTTCTAACTAGTTAGTATAATGCTAGTCTATAAAATCTTTTAATTAGAAGCGCCTTTGCTTAAATTATTTTTAAAAATGCACTTTCCTAAATTACACTTCATCTTGGCGAAGTAATCATTGTATTTAGTTAAGTTAATATTGCTGCTGTTCTTTTCCGCCCATCTGGCTGTTCTCACGTCCTGTTTCAATCGTTTTAGTCTTGCTACTTCTACAAATTACTTTGCTATTTGGAAAACGGATAGTATTCGTTTTGATATTAACACTTGTAACACGCTAGTTCAATTATGATTTACAACATATGAACTATTTTTGTTATGGTTTTTAAGTTAATATTCAACGTTTATTTAAAGGTTATTTATTAAATCAGTGAAATAGATCAGAGTGGAACTGACTAAGTACTCAGCGACATTCAAAGTGCTCTTCATACAATATAGGCTACACCTATTAATCGGTACATTTCGCATGCTCCTTTCAGTCTGCTTTATTTTCTTTATGGATTATTAATATGCTCTCAGTTTTTCAGTAACCAAAATACAATTCTGCAGTACCTATTATGACAATAAACGAATATATCGGCAGAAAGTAACTATTTTATTTAAAATCCTCACAGAATTCGTTATATACCTTGCAGAAGAAAATTTAGATATTTCCTGCTTAATTATACATAAAGTCCAACATTACAATCAAATTTTAACTTTTTTATTAACATTTTCAAAAATATAAAATAATTTTCCCAAATGAAGCCAGGCGTTTCCACACAACATATTTTGAAGAAATGTAACTAAGAATTTGCTAACATTACAGCATCTTTTGCATATCTTATATACTGTATCCGCTGTTTAAAATTTATTAAACCATATTATATGTATAAGTGTTTGACTTAGGTAGTAGACTCCAATATCTGTTCTTAAGAAAAATATGTTGTGTGGGTGGGCCTAAACTAATTACCGACAAATTTTGAAAAGCAGAAGTCGTATGGAAGATAAAAAACATGTTTTTTTTAGTGAAACTGCTAAATCGTATTATATAAGTATTTGGCAGAGGTAGTAGATTCCAAAATTCGTTCTTAAGAAAAATATATGTTGTGTTGATGGGCCTGAGCTAATTACTGACAAATTTTGAAAAGCAGATGTATAGAAGATTAAAAAAAAACGTTTTATTAGTGAAACTGCTGAACCATATCATATAAGTGTTTGGCTGAAGTAGTAGATTTTAAAAACCGGTCTTAAGCATAATATATGTTGTGTTGGTGGCCTAAGCTAATTACGGATAAATTTTAAACAGCGAATACAGTATGGAAGATATTCAAAAGATGCTGTAATGTTAGAAAATTCTTAGGTACGTGTCTTCAAAATATGTTATGTGGAATCGCCTGGCTTCGTTTGGAAAAATTATTTTACGTATGTTTGACAATGTTAAAAAAAAGTTAATATTTTATTGTAATGTTGAACTTTATGCATAACTATGCATGAAATATCTAAATTTCTTTTTGCAAGGTATACTACGAATTCTGTAACGAATTTTAATAAAATAATTACTTTCTGTTTATTGTCATATATTGTAAGTACTTCAGAATGGTATTTCGGTGACTGAAAGTTGTGAGCATACTAATAATCCATAAAGTATATAAGGCAGATTGCAAGTAGCATGCAAAATGTACTGATTAATAGATGTAGCCTATAATGTATGGAGATGGTGGTATGCATGGCCTTGTAGTAATAACAAAAAGGAGGCGTGTTCAAATTTAGCGACCGCTTTGTAACGGCCGGTAACTTCACTGATGTGATTATTTACGTTTTAATTAGTATACCTCCAATTACTTACAAAAATTATTAAACTTATATAATTCCTAAGCATAGCGTGTAAATACAATACGTGAAATTGCTTTTTGACTATTTCTAAACACAACAGAGAAAAGATTCTGGAGCAATGGTTAGACACTTGTGGTCAATGATGTTGAACTAACCTCCTTAAAACTGTTTGACTATAAATGTAAACTAATGCTGATAATTGCCATTTGTGGCAAACTTTATCTAAGTTTCTAGCATTTAATCTGTTAAAATACTGCGCCGATACAGTGAAACATATGTGAAGTTAAACATTTGTACCTTTTACATGCTGACAAAGAAGTAAACAACGGCCTATTTTTAGACAGGACTAATCATATACTTTCATTATTTAAATTATATTATTGGTATTTAATGTGGGAATAGCAACGCTAAATTAAAACAAATTTTATTTATAAAAACATGTGCAGGTGAAAAATGTATAACATTTAAAAATGATTAAATGCATAAATTACAAGAAATATTTGGTTGGTTAGCGAAACATGGTTCACCTTGCAAAACTATAACTAACTGCTGGTCGTAAAGTAAACAAGCTTTAAACATCTAAAATGTTAAAAGTACAAAATCAAATAAACAAAATCGATCAAAAATAACACATTGCTAAATTGTATTTCTTACATACTTGTAACACATGGATATCTCGGCTTTTATTTTAAATTAGAAAAATTAGTCCTAGCGGTTACAGCTATTTTATATCAAAAACCTGCACTTTATAAAGAGCGCAAGCCACTTCACTTCGTACAGTAATACTATGGACCAAAAGAAACGATTTGATATGAAGCCCGGCCATTTTTAACCCTTGGGATTCAAGATGGTGGACATTTTCCAAAATGGCAACAATTTTTCAAAAAATGTCATAGTGCCCAAACAACTGCATCGATTTTGTTGATTAAGGTGTAAAATAATTCGTTTATACACACTGTAAGTGATTAACACTTTTAAAAAGTCAAGATCGCAAACAAAATTGTAAAAAATAACAATTCCTAAGGAATTTTTATATTAAGAGTGTTCGCTTTCATTGAATTAAGAATACTTTTTTGCATTGGATACTTATTTATTATATAAAATAATTTGTGACCATATTGTCTACAAGAGCAAAGTTTATAAAAATCAACCAAGTAGTTTCCTTACATTTGATTTTGCAACGCTCCACCCGAAGGCACTACATTGGCCAGAAAGCAAGTTTTTTTTTACCTGGAAAATTTGGAATTTTGCCGAACCCTTGCTGTTCCAAACAAGGTAGGGATCTTTAACGTGCGTGACAACACTCACACACGGGACCTCCATTTTACCTCTCATCCGAACGAGGGTGTATTTTTGTGAAAAATGCTCGCTTAACATTTTTCAAGCGGACCGTGTCGGGGTAACCAAGTAGTTTCCGCAGTAATATCATTACAACTAAGCGCGCTATTGTCAAAATCACGTTCTAAGCGTGAATCACTGAATAAAGAAACGCTCGCGAATGGTGGTTGCTGGCGCATTGTACGAAACGTTTCGTTGTCAGTTTAGCATGTAGAAAAAATGTACTCATAAATCAAAGTATCCATCGACATAGTTTCATAAAAAAAGTACGTTCCGAAGATTGCAATTGATGAAACTTGTGAGTTTTGATAAACACAGGGGATTCCATACAATGGGGATCCCTATCCCCACCTTTGTAATCGAAAAGTTAATTCTCAATTCGTTTACTTCATTCCAAAATGGAGAAAAGGTACCCCCACAAAACCCTAAGCGTGAATTTTATTAAGCTTATCCAATTTTATAGATTTCACATTAGATCGTCAAAGTGGTCGAAATCGTTATTCGTTGTCTTAATGGTAAAGTCTGTTAAACAGCTGTATAAGGTGCTGTTATTCTTCTTTACTGTATTTGATACAATTGTTTTGACATGGTGACGTGTTTTTGTTGTATTATTATAGTAGCGTAAACGATAAGCAGTTGACTGTTATCCATTCAACATTAATTTTTATATAAAATAGACATTTAATATTGGTTTGCAATATGGCAGATATTGAGACAATCAATTTGTTAAGCTATTAGGCTTTTTCAATTCAACTGTCAAAGGTGCATTTATATTTGCGTGGTTAATACTCTGCTCTGCATATAACTTAATTGCTTTAGGCGGCGGGCATGTCAAAGCACGTTAAAACACCGTCATCTGCAACGTTAGGTTCTGTTTGTGTGGACTGGTTGCCCTTCTGAATATGTCAAAATACCAACATTAAAAATCTTATTTGCCCAAGCAATAATCCAGTTTCGAAAGATTTAAATGCTGGTTATTATAGTATAGCTTCTGTGTTTGAAGAGCTAAAAGATTTAATATATACTTTGACATCCGGTCAACAAATTGATAACTTAAACTAGGGTGAGATGGTATTCTCTAGGTTATGATCACAAACCAAACAAAAGGGCACAGAAACTGCTATTCCAAACACTTGGGTGAAAAGTTAAAGCAGCTAAAAAGGAGTTTGAGGAAGAGTTGCACGATCAGCAAAGAGACTTCACATTTTTCACGTGTGGCTCATCTTTAACTTCAATAAAAGAATAGTTGTGTTTTCTTTGCTCGAAAGCTGAGCGCTGGAATGAGCAGCTCCACAACGTTGCAACTACAAATATGTTTCACCACATAGATGTGTCTGCACAGTTTCTGCAAGACTCAAAACTTCTTGCCACTTGGAATGCAGGTGACCTAGTTGCCCAAGGGGCTAAGTATCATAAAATTTGTGTAACTCGACGCCTTTATAATCATTGCAAAATTAGTAAAGCCCAAACTGATACCCGCAAAAGCGTTTGTGAAGGCCTGGCATTTTAGAATCGGTTAATTTTATTTGTGGAAAGATATAAAGCGAAATGACTGAGTATGTGTTCAAAGTTCCAGAACCCTCATGCATCAGGAAAACCATTCGAACTTCTTAGTGAGCCAGTTGACAATTTAAGTGTTCCACACTCTACAAGATACAGAAGAAAGATATTAGCTTACAGGTATTATCTATTTTGGATTTACTATTTAGGCCTGTCTGGTCTATTACTAATACTACATTACGATTAGATATGATATGATTTTTCGTTTTTTTGCAGTTCATCAAACGAAGACTCAGACGACGAAGCATTTTGATGTTTTTTTTACATGTATGGACGGTTATTGTATTTTTCTTTAGAGAAAAAACATATATTGATACAGTTATAGGCATACTAACTAATGTGATCAGTTTTTGTTTATTTGTGGCGTGATGAAAACATGCTGTTTCTTTTTTTATGCATATATTTTTAATAAATGTAAATTTTGTTAAAAGTTAAGACTTTGTTTGGTTTTTAATTATCGACGATTTAAATAAAATTGTAGTGATGTAAAAGTTTCTTATGTTTAGTAGAAATGACGCAACTACTGCTAGCAAGTTATAAAAGTGAAATTGCGGACTCCTATAACATAGGCTTATATCTCTAAAACTACGCATCCCATTTAAATGTGGTTTTCACTGTTCTGTAGAACACATGGTCACAAAATATTTAAGATAATAAATAATTATTATCCAATGAAAACAAACTGTCAATGAAAAATTCCTTAGAATTTGTTATTTTTTACAATTTTTTGCCATGTTGACTTTTTAAAGTAATAATCATTTAAAGGGCATAAAGACAAACTGATTGACACTTTAATCAACAAAATCGATACAGCCGTTTGGACACTGTGGCATTTTTTAAAAACGCCACCAATTTGGAAATGTCCGCCATATTGAATCCCAAGGGATGAAAATGGCGGCGCTTCGTGTGAACTCGTTTCTTTTGGTTCATAGTATTACTGTGCAAAGCGGCTTGTTTTCTTCACAAGGTGCAGCTTTTTTTTGCTAACCGCTATAGGACTAAATGCAAATTAATTTATTTGTTTGTTATAAAAATTCAAGATATTATAAAAGTACAGCTTGGGAGAATATGTAATATTGATTACTTACACATTATGTCTAAATTATACAAAAAACAAAAAATACTAACGTAGTAGTTTGGGTACTATTGACCTTGAACGAGAACACATTTTGTGAACATAAACTTTGCCGCTTTGCCAATGGATATACATTTCTACTATTGTTTGGACTAAAATCTCCGTGCCATAAGTATAATTAGATATTTTTTTTCTAAAGAGCATTCTTTTTATTTTTTAATTTTTCAATAATTATGTTTATGTTCTCTCATTTTCAAAATTTTCTCGTTTTGTTCATGTTCTTATTTAATGGCATTTTTTAGCAGTATTAAGGTATATGATAAACTATAAACTTTTGTGCTATAATTTCTTTTAGATGAATATTGACAATTGTGTATCACAGATTTGTTCATAAATTTGATTGCTAAACTTACAAGCAAGTAGGTTCTAAACATAATTGATGGCTATAATAAATTATGTTGTTAGAAATGTGTATGGTTAACTGGATTGCCAATCTTTCTAAAAAATATTAATTGATAAGTCTAAAGGTTTTATCAAAAAGTCTTGTTGTTTTTATTACTTTTGTTGAGCAAATAATTAATTTCATACGTCTTTGTATGATTTGTTGAAAGGCTAAATGATCACAAATTCGAAGAAACGAAGGAAAGACTGGAAGTTTTTCCGCAATACAGTTTAAACCATCAAAAATTCCTAGTGCCTAAAAAAAAGCTTCAAAAGGCCACGGTAGCTACTATTTCAAACGTGTGGGTGGCAGTTTTACAAGCAGACCTGAAAAAAAGGCTAACGAGCTGAGGCACATACATTTCTGAGGTCCTAGACAAACTAAAACTCGAATTGATGATGTTCAGATGTTTCATATTTCACTACAGGTAAAAAGGAATAGAAAACTGCTCAGTGTTTAATGCAGGAAGTAAGGCTGAAACATCTGTTTCCATGCCTGATAGTGCTTTCCAACCCTTGTGTAACATGCAAACATCTACCTGGAGGTAAGAGATAAGTTAAGGTAGGATTGTTATTCTCAGGCCAAATATTACAGTCTATCAATCTGACATTTTTTGTCGCAAAGACTTTTGAGATTGTGCGACAAAAAAGGAAAGTGATAAGTTAACGTATGCTCAGAGCCCCCAACAATAGGCAGAGATTCCTTGGAAATCAGACGAATCGAGAGATCACTAAGGAAGCAAACAGTCCTCTTGAGTAGATAAGCAGAGGCAGCCGTCAGGGTGAAGTTTTATCAACATTACTTTGAAACTTAGTAGGGCATGGTCTCTTATGTTGGCTAAATAAGAAACAACCAAGAAGTAACGTGCAACTTTGTGCATACGTCTTCGTTTTATGAATTTGTGGTGACCGGAACATTCTTTAAGCGCTAACCCAGTACAAAGAGTTAGTTCACAAAAAGAAAAAGATTTCTGTTGGAAAATAACCAACACATGTTCAAACTACATTATCTTTTTCGGATGAGGAGTGGTGCTTGAACAAGATTAAATTGGTTAAAATATATTAAGCTAAAAATTACAACATAATCAGTAGCTTTAGACGCGGTGTGCAAGATTTGAAGCCCATCCCAATATATCGCTTTGTTGTGGCTGTACTCTACTATAAAGCTGTCATATGGTAGCTCAAAATGAGACTACCAGCCACAGTAAAGGGTTGCGACTTACACAAAGACTGGCATGTCTATGTTGAACCATAGCAATATGCTCCAATCCACCGCAGCGGTAGAGGATATCCTAGGTCTCTTCCCACTGAACCATTTACACGTAATGGCCATGAAAACAGCTTAAGGTGCGAACTTGGGGACCTTTGAAACAAAAAAAGTGTTATAATAAATTACACAAATTCCTTACGGGTCGGGCTATCATTCAACAACTTCTTCGAGGTACTGAGCCGAATTGCATACTACCCAAATAATTTTTTATAAAACAATTTAGAGTTTTTATAAACATCGAAGAAGCAGCTTAAGTAGAAGTATGAATTTTTTCGGCTGAATTAAAATCGGAAACGGCACAGAATCGTACATCTTATATGAAGACCTGCAAATGCGTAGAAGTTTTACACTAGGCAAAATTTCCTTTGTTCTTCAGACGAGCGTGTTTGCGATATTGGTAAGTGGGAACATTATTTTAAAAGAAAAGTCCCAGCCATGATCGGATTTTAGCAACCAAAGTATAATACCCTAACTCGTTCTGCTATTGTTCATTATTCGGAATAACTTCTTTTACACCACCGTATGGAAACATGCTTGGCGTTAGAAAGGTCATTGTGTCCTCTTCCTGAAGCGCGATGATATTCTGCGCAGTTCTGAATAAAAAAACTACATCGCTTGATACTTATATTTTCGCGTTTCTAGTTCCGCGCAAAACCTATTTTGCCGAATATGTCAAGAACATAAATATTCCGTTGCCTTTATTATACGAGGTTTGTTAGTAGTTATGGATCGTGTTTTGGAGATAATGAAATAGTGAAGTAGGAAACAATAATTTCTTGCCAATTAAAATACTGGAATACTCCTTTTTATGCTTAAATATTGTTTAAAAATATCATCCTTAGAAATTATACACCTTTGTAAAGGTATAAAAGTTAGAGTAATATTTTTTAACATATTCAATGATAATAAGTTCTCGAAACGAGCGATGCATATTCGTATACGACGTGAACTTTAGATTCGCTTGCAACAAGAAATCAGCTCTGGTGAATCTCGAAAGCAGTTAATAACATCCATACGTAAGTAAATCCTTCTGTAAGGAAGATGATCAAGACGTTGCAAAGTAATTATTGTATGAGTTGTGATGTAAGCTGTAGCGTCATCTTTTTGGAACAAGATATAACTTAAACGAACTCTTCTTATGTTAGGAGCAACATGTACACAACTTAAGTATTTAATCTAAAACGGTAGCAGTCAATAATATCTAAAGTTAGAAATCCACTCTGTACTGAAGAAAATTAGGAGTAGTTAAGGTTCTTTGGTAGCACTGTCTTAGTTTATTAGTTTCTCAGAATGCTGTATAGAACAAAATAATGCTTTATTCCATTTTGTATACTTATTCTGGTGTACATTTATAAAAACTATTTGCAAGATCGAAAACATGTTCTCTTTATCTTGATCTCCTTACTGACTTTTATATGGACAAAGATGATGATAACTTTTTGCGCTACGGCGAAAAGACTTATTCGAAGTACTTGAAGATATGGTTTTCTTACGATTTACGATTCACCACGTTTAACTACCTTTCAAAGCAATTCATGCACATTTATTGTGTAAAAAAATAGTTATCAAATACTTTCTAGGAATTTGTAAATAATATTTGAGTTAGCATCGAAATTAATATTCAGCGCACGCTTCGTACGGGACTAGTCTATGTTGTGGCAGTTGAAATTTTGCTTAAATCTTCTTTGTATTTCCACATATTGCCATGCCTAAAAAAGATGTAGCGTCTTGCCAAAACCCAAACCGCTAAAAAGCTACCAGTGATGATTGCATAGTGGCTATGAGTTTTGTTCCCTGTAGAAAAAAGCTCACAAAACTGTAAATTTACAATAATTGGCGGCGATAGAACCCAACCAACCTGCAGGTAGTGTTTCGGAATTTCTAAAGTTTAGAAGGAAATAGGCACGAGCACCTAGAAATTGCGCGCAGAAACAACCTGGAAGTCGTATTGGTCCTTGAGACAAACCTTGGTGTACAAGACCACCAACATTTTCTCAAGTATAGGTTATTTTACAATAACCAAAAGACTCTTTGAGGTAAAAATGTAGCGGTATATCGGGAACAAATTGAAGTAATAGGCGGGAACACCCTAAAACTGGTTCATCTGGCGTTAATGTGCTTAATTTTTTAGGGATTTTAGCCCCCTATGCAACGTATCGGTTAAAATAATGCAGATGATTGCTAGACAGTATAGTTCTACTGAATGTTAGAGAAGCAACCTTAACTCTAAACGCCCTTCTTGAAGCAGCCGCATAATTAACCGAAACGAGAGAATACTGGAACATTTTATTAAAAGAGGTACATCAGATGTTCTGACATTGTTGCACTCCATGAAATGACATTCAACATGGATGTGCAGGCCATAAGCAACCTTTCTTCCGACCACAACTCTGTGCTTTTTACACTTGGCTGAATTCGAGCACTGACAGTTAACTGAGATATAAAGGTATTATGCTTGACATTTCTATCCACAACTCCAAATCCACGGAGTGGATGTTTAGTACAATGGAGCGACTCACGAACTAAGATCTCTAGAGTATAGTCTCACTACTGAGTGATGCCATTTTAACAATATAAGTAGTGGATAGAAGTGCACGTTTGTAAAAGTCTTTCAAGAAAAAAATATCCTGTGTATAATGGCGAAAAGTCTGGAATTTATTCGAACTTATCCGAGCCAGCACTGGTTGCGTAAGTGCATTTAGCTGAACAGAAATGAAATAATTTGATGAAAGCCAAACGGAAAACGCTGTGTGTTGTCAATAGAGCAGCGGCAAACAGAACGCGTCAATGCCCTTCTACCTACAGTATACCTGGGCTGGTGTATTTAGATCCTGAAAAGCTGTAAATTTGTAGCGCGATGCGTAACGCTAACAATAAATTAGATGGGAAAGGAATTAAATTTAAATCTAAGAGGCAAAATATGTGGACGGGTTTTGTATAAAAGATTTCGTAAATAATCATTCATAATTAATCAGAACATTTCACTTTCTGTTGCTATAAAAATAATCCAGACAGGAAAGTACAAATTTATTCTTTTTAAATGTATTCTATGGTAAGAATGAAAGGGCAATGTCATTAAAAAAAGTACAAAACAGACATCGAAAGGTGACAAGCACTTGCGTTTACATTTTCCACAGATAATTACATTGTAATAAACTGTAAGCATAAGAACTGGTGAAGTATTCCTACAATCAAGTCGAAACATTGTATTAATCAGACGCTGACCGTAATGAAATATAATTTACAGTGGGGATAAATTAGATATGTTGCACGCAACTGAAAAAAATAGTCAGTTATATAGAACCAGGTTAGCTGAAAACATTAAAATGTAGAGATACACGTGAATAGAACGGGTATGTGTGTGTGCGCGCGCGCGTGTGTGTGTGTGTGTGTGTGAAAGTGTGTGTGTGTGCGTGCGCGTGCGTACGCGTGCGTACGCGTGCGTGTATGCGCGTGCGTGCGTGCGCGCGCGTGCTCGTGCGCGTGCGTGTGCGTGTACGTGTGCGTGTGTATGTGTGTGTGTGTGTGTGTGTGGAGGTTGAGAGTTGAAAGAAATGAGTTTTTATGTGGGGATTTGATAGAATGTGATTCGAAAAGTGAGGTTGAATGTACAGAGTTCCAATAAAAATGTAGTTGCATTTCCAAAGAGAAAAGACGGCGATCATTATATAAAATGGAATACATTCGCAAATCAGGCGGATATAATGTCGGAGAACCATTTGAAACAAACTTGAGTGAATTTCTGAAAGAAATGTGTAAAATATGTAATACAAGTTTGGCAAGTGTCCTCGGTTTGGGGGAGTGTTGTCTAGATTGGGATAAAACGCTGAAAGATGCAATGTTGCAATAGAAAGGTAATAAGAGTAAGTTTTGTGCTATAATTTCGCGTAGACTCCGTTAATCGCCATACTCAAGATTCGGAACAATATCCAATATGTGCTACATACTCATACGCAATCATACGCATTCGCAGTTTGCAAGCGCCACAGACGCGCACCAGCACCCACAGACGTATTCTAGCACCTAAATACTGCACCCACTCATCTTTCACAATCACATTTTTGATACAGCCACATCACATGCACACACGCATTTCAGCACGAAAACGCATACACAGATAAGAACGCACGTGCACACGACACAGGTGTTCATGCGTACGGATACATTTCTTTACATACATATATTCTAAAGCATCTTAGTTTCAAAATTATTAAGGGAAAGTGGATACATCCCTTACAATTTAAAAACATTGATTCTTGAACTTATTAAAATGTTTGGTTAGTATAGGCACTGTTAAATACAAGTATACTTCTAAATAAATGTTTAAATCCCGAAAAAGTTTAAAGTTAAATTAACAACAATTACAAATAGAGGCAAAACATTTTATGCGATTTGAGCTGGTCTATTTATAACTGTGGTAAGAATGAGAGCATGTATTCTTTTTTAAAAAGTTACATTTACGGATACATCTCCCAAACTTTTTAACGGTTCGCAATGTACCACATCTATTGTTGAAAACTAAAGCACTATTTGTTATTAAATTTTTAATCAACAATAAAGATTATCCATAGACGTTGAATAAATTTTCGTTGGTAGTAATGCACCTATGCGTATTTTTAAAAACACCGTGGCTGGCGTTTGAAATGTCGAAGCCCTACAAAAAGTGTGTGAAGTGGACCCACCGGTACACGATAGGGTTACAATGCAGTATCATAGCTATTGTGTTTAACAAAAGATGTTTTTGACAGAGGTATGTTGCATGTGTATGTATATAAAGGTGTGCACCCATAAAGGTTTTGTATTTGTGCAAAACAGGTAACGAGATGAAGTGACGTGTTCTTTTCAACACCATATCTCCAATATATCAATCAATCTTAAGATTCGTTCCATATAGATGACGTTTTTACATTTCAATTTCCTTTTAGCATGTCTAGGATCTTCTACCTAACAAGATTAAAAACAGTAATTGAAAGTCATTATTTAAGTGCTACATATAAAGTAAAGGTAACATTATTCTGAAATTATATGTAGTTCAGATGTTACCTTTTAGGTTTTCTGCATATGCCGTGTTTGCACACATCAAATATGTTCTTTCTGTATCCAAAATGATTGTTTTTAATTTCCATCGTAATTTTGTATTGAATAAAATTCGACGTGAAATTTATAAAAGCACGAATATTTTTTGCAAGAAGAATGCAAAATCAAATACATAGTGTTATGACAGTCAATTAATAACAATCCAGCATAACACGTAACGGTATGTAATCGTAAACACAGTTAAGTAACGCTAGATACTGAGCTTTTATTTAAAATGCAGTATTACTTCATATACGTAAAATTAATTGAATTATTTATTTGTAGATCGTTGTGTATTGAAACAGGAAATATATAACTTAAGTCTTCATTGCGTAATACAGCCATGTTTAACATGATAACGCTTAGACAAGCAGTAGAGGCATTTCACTTTAAGAAGAACCCAACGTTATTTGACAGTTGCGGAAAAATGTATATCAGTGACAGGTTGACTTATTACGGCGATGATAGGAGAAGGCGTTTTAAGAATACTCTCACACAAAAAAGTTCGCTTTTTATTAGTTCAAAAGAAAAGCAGAGTAATTGACTGGATTTTGTAACATGATATACAGTTATCGTATGCTGAGGTATTTCTGATTGGTTAATCACACTCTATTCTAGATACAAAAACGTTTTGTCGATTATAGCGACCAAGTTTCTTATCCAAACCTAGTGTCATTTAGATTTTGAAGCTTGCTGGAGAACACATAAAAATTAAGATCTTAAGATGCAAACTTGAAATTAATTAGCACTCATATAGATACAGATACGAGAGAGCTATTCAGTAACTTACGTTCTCACTTGGGCGTAAATTATAACGTTAACCCCGGGCGTAATTTATTACGCCCCAAATGTGGTCGCAAAGTATTGGAGTCAAACGAGTTACATATTTACATAGGAGAAAGCAATTAAAAATATGCAAAAGGCTCCCCTTGATTCACCTTGATTAATAGTAGTAGCCAAAGCATGCTTCCGCTCGTTCCTTCCAGCCGAAAATCACCGCTGACGTCTAAATGTAAATCAGGTTGCGTAGAGGTCCGTTTCTTATGCTTTATCTGGATTCTTAAAGTGAAATGTGTTAAAGCTACATATACATATACATACATATACATATAGTTGGATACGGGATAAGTATAGAATTTCACTGGAACCCATACTACAAATAACGTGCATTCACGTCTAATACGTCAATATCGTACCGTAGTTGCGGTAAAAGTTCCGTTTAAAATGCACCTTTTTCATGAATTCGTCGTTGTCCTCACCATAAAAACTTTTCTCATAGACTAAGCACCATAACCACACTTTCCATCGGCCTAGGAAAATGCGCGCGAAACAAATACATCAATAAATTAACAGTTCTCAACCACAATTTGCATGACCCCAAAAGCCACAAACTTTATATGTAGTAACCTAATTAAATTAATTGTGGAAACATAGTTTTCCCTTTGTGCAGCCAAAAGGCGCAACAATCGCATCAAAGCTCTAAAAAGAAAAAGTTTCTTTGCACTAGAGCTTACATGCACGGAAAATTTAAATTAAATAGTGTTTGTAGGCGCAACCTGGTTTTTAAATCGTAGCAATACTAGCGATACTAGGAACGGAAATAAGTATCCACCCGATATTCAGGCTACATTATCTAAGTGCGCAAAGATCTTGTTTGCCGCTGCACCAACCACACAAATTAAGTCGGAAAGTATGAGACACTTAGAACTAACACTTAAATGCACTATAAAACTAAATAAAAGATTTATTTTTATCGTTGGATATTAATGCGCACAAATTTTCATTAATCCCTTAAAGGTAATATCTTAAATTATACAAATTACATATTGGCTTTTAACAAGATAAAACAAAATATGTTGAAGCAGTTAAAACATTTAGCAAACAAATTAGCCAATACTACTACGTACGATACAAAGTTTCTTAAACCTATCCTACCAAGTACAAAATAAAACAACAGGTTAGCTCTTTTTTTTAATAAATCCTATCTTTGGTCATAAATACCAAAGGTTCAGAACATCAAATAGATAAGTTCTCAAAGCTGTTTTTTAAAAAGAAGTAGGTAGTCTATTTGCTTTGTAGCAACGGAAAGATAAACTAACATCTCAACGATAATTGCGGAGAGAAAGATAAATACCAAACTATCTATGGCTTAGAGTATTGTTCAGATAAGATAAAATTTCGAATACAGCTTTAACCAGAAAGATAGGTAACAAACCATTTGCTGTTGAAACATTGACCAGGTAAGATGAAGCCCGTGAAATATTTTCACAAAAAGATAACTAACCAACCACTTATGGCCATATATTAATTAGATACGATAAGATATCCAAGATAGCTTCAAAGAGAAACATAAACACAAAACATTTATGATTTAACCTAATAATAAGATACGATGTATTAAAAAATATTCAAAGAATGTCCAAACCTAATTTCGCCCACACTAAAATTAAAATTGACAATTCCAAATCCTGAAATGCCAAAACTTTACTGTTTACCAAAAATTCACAAAAATAATTAATCGATGAGACCAATAGTTTCAGGTATCAACTAACCGACTTACTATTTTTCACGATGGCTGTTAAATGAATTTAAGAATTTAAAGTTTACCAGTTTGTCTGTACAAAACTCTTTAGAGTTTATTAATAAAGTAAAAAATATTACATTAGAAGAGAATGAAATCTTAATTTCATTTGATGTCAGTTCATTATTCCCTAGTATTCCAATACCACGTACTTTAACGTATTTAAAAGTTGTTCTTATAGATAGTGATATTGATGGTGATAAAGTTGAGGACTATATCAACCTTGTTTCGCATTGCATGTCCCAGAACTGTTCCCAATTCGACAACAAGTTGTACGAACAACATGAAGGCACTGCAATGGGAAATAGCCTATCACTTTTCATAGCAAATTTATTTATGTCTCGCTTTGAGACCGAGTTAAAAGAAAACTCCAAATACTTCCCAAAAATATAGTTAAAGTACGCGGATGATATTTTTGCAGTTTTTGACGCTTCTAAATGAAATGTTGATGATTTTCTTAAAGAATTGAATTCAAAATTTCAAAGCATAAAATTTACCTATGAACTAGAGAATAATGGAAAATTGCCCTTTTTAGATACATTAGTAATTAGAAATGGTAATTAATTGGAATTTGACATTTATAGAAAAGAAACCAATGTAAATCGCTTTATTTTGTTTTCCTCCAATCATAACATACAACATAAGTTGGCTTCAATTAACTTTTTAATTAATAGATTATTGAATTTCTTTAAATAAAAACAGATTTAGTAAGGAATTTGCTCTTATTAAACAAATAGCGAATTACAATGGTTTCTCTTCTGATATTATAAATAATATTTTTAGAAAGTGTAAAAATAGAATTAACATCCATAAATTAACGACTTTGCAATCGACCACCTCTAACGATAATGTTAAATATGTTAAACTTCCGTTTCACAAAACCACAAAGAGTATCGATAAAATATTCAAACAGATTAATTTCAAAATTGTTTTCAGTAATACTAATAGAATTAAAGATTTGCTAGATAATCTAAAAGACAAGGTGGAAAAATTGCAAAAGTCGGGGATTTATGAAATTAGTTGTTCAGGACCAGGGTGTTTTCAAAAATATATTGGTCAGACCAAGAGGAATATAACAACAAGATTTAAAGAGCACATTACTCACTTCAAATATGGTAAATACAAAAGGTCTCAGGTCGCCAAACATAATTTTTGAAACTGGCCACCCCGTTAAACTAGAAAATATTAAATTGTTACAAGCGGCACCAACATTTTCCTTCTTAAAAGCCTGTGAATCGATTAAAATTGTTAAACAAAAAGGACCCCTCTTAAACACTAATAAAGGGCCCATAGAGTCATGTGCCTTGCTTTTCTTACTGGTCAACAACCAATGAGAAAGCAAGATTAATTTGGTTCCGTTTTAGAAAATTTAGAATTAGTATAAATTAAGTAGATTTTAGTTATAACGTCACAATTTACTTGTTTGTTGTGGTGAGCTCCAGCCTGCGGGTGAGGAGAATATCCTCGATGGTGTTTAAAGCAACATTATAGTAAATTGTATGTCGGGAAGGTTCACTTCAGCCTAATTGGTGAGGAGAACAACAGCTAATTATTATTTAATTGCATATTCCTACTGATGATGACCTCATAGTGGTCGAAATACGTATCTAATATTTTAAATGTTTTGTGGTTAAGGGTTTTTATTCATTTTTATACATTAAAATATTTTCCCATACTATTGTGCACTGCAGGTGTTGGTTGTGAAATATTTTCAACTAGTGTTGATTGTGCAAAAGGATACATTGGAAAACTATTAATTCGACAAAGGTTTAAGTGCTGGGGGGAACTTGGCAGCCAAAGGCTGCTTACCCCCCTTCACATACCACTGAATATCGAGGAAATAGGGAATATAACTGTAAAACAATAGACGGTGACCGAACTGCATCTAACAACAAAGAACAGCAGCTATGTTCAAAGACAACGAACGTAGATACAAGAAGGAAACTGTTCAAAGCATAGTGTGGAGCACAGCACAGTACATCTATGAAATAGGGGCAATAGGAAAAGCAGATAGAAAGAGATAGAAGTTTTCTGGAATGTTGCGCTTCAGATGTATGAGGATTGAAGCATGGACAGACAAATAAGTTGTAGAAATAGTAGAGGAATAAAGATATCTGTGGAAAACGAAAAAAATTGAAGAAATAGAAGAACGGGATACGTTCTAAGGCATTTTTGGGGAATAGTACGGGATATATTACAAGCAGAGATAGGAAAAGATAGGTAGAGGTAGACATAGATCAGACTTTCGTACACAGATAGTGATAGATACAGACTGTGCAAATTTCAGGGAAATGTGTAGGTTGGTTCAGATTAGGAAACAATGAGAGTATGCATTCAACCAGTTCTAGGACTGAAGACCTAATGATGGTGATGAGTATTGTGTAATCGATTAACTGTTATTTTTCGTGATTCTGAGAACAAACAATTATAGTTGATTGTAGTGTCGCCGTCTTAATATTTATAGTGTTCGTAAAATTTAAGTATGCGGAATCGTTTAAAATAAACATTGTTGTTATTCTCAGCGAAATTGTTTGGCCGATCTTAAGAAGAGCTAATTCGCATTTCGAAGAGCAATCGTAGTTGCTCTTGGATATAAACATTCAAATTCGTAATTTTCGTGATTTGTGTGTGGAGGGTAATATTCGACTATCCTTCGTTCGCGCATCGTATCTTTGTTACAATAAATAAAGGAAGTGGAAAACAATTGTTTGCTCACTCGTTATTAAGGGAAGCAAGGACACCATTGGTCGTCATCGTGAACTATCTTATCGGATGTTACAGTTCCCACACGAGGGTAAGTGATTGAACGATTTCGATAATTAACATTGCACCAGTTGGGTGTCTCGGCTATTTGTTCTTCATAAATTAAGTTAACTTGCTAACACCTTCTCGCCTTTTTTTTAACATACAACAAAACAAAATTTATTCTTTATACAATTACAAAAATAGCTTGTCCCACGCTGTCAAAAATGTTGGCCATTTCGGTTGAAGTGCAAACTGGATATTGATGAAACCTGTTGACCTAAACTAAAACACTTACAAAGTTTTGAAAATACCAATGCAGTCTTACACATTTTAAAATTCTTTTCAAGCACATTTATATATAAAACCTAAATAAACTAGAGACATAATTACTAAAGTAACAAGCATGTTTTGTTGAGTGTAATCAATCGGTGTAGTTGCAAGGATTCGTCCAATAAATACATATCGAAATCCTTGAATTATTAAAAGAGTAACTAAAACGAGTATATTCGTGATTAAAAATGATTTATATAATAGATGTTAGAATACTAAGTTGTACTTGACATAATTTCTAAAATTATATTAGCATATGGAAAACACTAAAGTTTATAAAGTGTATTTTGTTTCAGAATTACTTATTAAATGAGGAATTTTAGTAGTTCTAACAAGTGCAACTACCAAAAAAGTTTACTAATTAATAATTATGCTAAATGCAAACCGCATAACAATTGAATGACGTTTAGGAAACATTCATTAGTTCTGTAAATAATGTGGGAGTGTTCTAGGACTACTATTTTAACGAAAATGTCCGTTTGAATTGTAGGCAGTATACTGTAAAAATCACCTCGAAAATCTACTTGCGCTGAATAATATCATAAACTCCAACATTACCGAAAATATATAATACAAGTAATAATTTAAATAACATAAAAAGAAGCTTTTCTAAAAACTCCTAAGTATCGTTGCAAATCCTCCAAAAGTTGTTAGTAATACCGCACCTCAACTTTAAGCTATACTGCATAAAAGTTTAAATTGGAATAGATCAATTCCAAATTCTTTAAAAGGACGTATTTACCTAACAATAATGCTATATGTATAGTACAAACCAAACATATGATTTATAATTGAACGTAGTTATGCAATAGTAGACTAAGTGACAGAAAGTTTATTTTTAGATATTTGAGCTTTTGCAAAACGTTCTATTACACGCTACAGAAACAACAACCACAAGTAGTTTTCGGTACAGTTTATGTAAAAACTAATATATTCTGTATAATCTATAACAAACCTTTTGGTAAATACTTTTAATTGTTTGTATGAGTTAAAATGTAGCTTAGTCTACAATTGCTAAAAAACGTTATTTTCGTATTATAGAATAGCAATTATAGGCCATACGTCAGATAGCGCTTAGTCTACGAATGCTTAAGATGGTATTTGTGAGAGATAGTCTATGGATGTGTAGTCCGATAAATCAAGAGCTGGTGGAATTCAATAAAAAAACAAATAGTATTCTAAAAAATATATTTTGAATAAAATAGCTGAACAAAAACCAAACTTCTTTTTTTAAAGATAATTGTAATACGTATTTTATTTAAAAGTTCATATAGAAACAGCGTGCTTGAGACTGAAGACTATGTTATTCTAACTCTTCTTCTAACTCAAAGTCCAGTGCACCTGA
Organism: Platerodrilus igneus; assembly: GCA_036346225.1. Classification (NCBI taxonomy): domain Eukaryota; kingdom Metazoa; phylum Arthropoda; class Insecta; order Coleoptera; family Lycidae; genus Platerodrilus; species Platerodrilus igneus. Next base: position 1,484,756 of record JARFIW010001272.1, read on the forward strand.
GAATCCTTCAATGTCACATCTGTTACAGAATCATTACTCCATAAACCTTTCTAAAAATCTAAACAGTGCTTTGGTATTAAATGATACATGGACTTCAGATTTTGAAGTTTTTCTCTGCTTATGGGCTTACCCTTGAGCCATAACTGCGTAAATTTACTAGAGAAGAATTTGCTGTGACTGCTATATTGCTTAACAATACTTTGACTAGGCCTACTTTGACGAGACCTAGCACGATTGTTGCTGTTGGCCCATCTTGACGTTTTGTTTAACATAGAGTTACTTTTATTCAGCTTCTTACCAATGTTGACCTCAACAAAGTTTTCGTGTCTTAGATCACTTTTAACATATATTGTCCAAGAATCAGACTTCCTTATCTGAATTATTTTATATTTCAACCAGTTCACTTTATCACCTGTTACACACTTTTTCCGGTTTGTGATTGCGTCTTCTAATTTTGATGTACTAACAAAATCTTCTTTTTCCATCTTGTCCACTTGGAGCTCTTTTTCCTACAACATTTAATTATTTCCAAATAATTAGCAAGCGCATAACGCCGTTGTTGCAAATTAAGGCATGATTCAATGTTTGAAAACTCAAAATCATTTCTCAAAAAACTATGCCCAGGGACCAAAAAATGTTGGGTTGTATCTTCCAATGTGGAGTGCTCCTCCAAAACAGCCTTTAAAATCAAAACTATCTTAATATTTCTATTTTGGCCCCCACAGGAATCGGACCACATAATAAGATGTTTTGTTTCTTGTGGTACGTTCTGAATGATATGTTTCCTTAAACATGATCCAATTTCTTTGGTTCCACGACCGGCACTTCCTTCTACCCAACTGTAGCAAAATTCTCTGTTCTGGGAATCATGTACTCCAAAGTTATAGAACCATAACTGTCGTTTATAAAACACATTGTTGGTTGGTATTCTAGGAAGAGGCAACGTTTTTTCCAGATCGAAAGATATACACTCAGTTTCTTTAAGTTCGTCTTCTTTTGATTTTTTAAAATGTTTATTCATCGCATTTCGTGCAGACTCAGCCATTTCTAAGTGCGTTTTGTGTTCCTCTTCTGCTTTTTTTTGAGAGTCTGCTGTGGTTGCATTTTTTTTTTCTGAACAACAAGACCATCACAAACATTACAGGTGTCTTTCTTTAGCGGCTTACGCTTGAGATTAATTTTTTTGGTAAAATATTGTTTTGTACAATACAAGGGACACAGGGTTTTTATAATCCTGGTAATAGAGTTTATACATCAAAGGAAGAATCATGTCTGCATGAAGATACTCAGTTTTTGTAGATGACCGACAATAATGTGAAATATACCGTGGAAATTTGGATATATGTTGTATCACTTACTCAGTTTTAGAGTCGGGCAGTTTATTGTGACCCCCAGTTTTGCCTCGACCATCGTCCACACTATCATCTTTTTTCTTTTTCAATGCCACATTTACTGAACAACTTGAAATTTGTAGAGTTTACATAAAAATGTTTTTACGTACTACAGTATTTGATAAAAAGTACTTCCTTGAAGTAGTTTTCTTATCAGATTCCTTTACTCTCTTGCGTTAATTGGAACTTCTTTGACCATGGTTTGTATTAATAAACACCTGGCCTCGTACGTACGAGCTTTATAAAAATTACAAAATATTGATTTCCTCTCCTCAGTCGACAACTGCTCATTACATTTCAACCTACAATTACATTGGTAATCTCTGAATTCTTTGGCAAATTAAAGGTTTCCCTTAGTAGTTATATAATCTTGGTTAGTATTAACTTCTCTCTTTTTAGTTTCCCTAGTTTGATTCTCAAACTTTCTCTGCCTTTCCTTTTTAGGACGACCTGCATAAGCTGTTTCTTTATAATTGTTAAAACCTGCTTCAACTACATTTTTAGTTATTTCTTACTGGACAAGATTTTTGTCAGTTCTATTAGCAACTACGTTATTATCTGGAATACTCTGCTTACTTCCTAAGCTTTTCACATCTATAACTATTATTTCAGTTGTGATTTTTTGAGGTTGGTTTATAGATCTATGACTAGCATGTAAAACGTGATCTGACGCATCCCCATTCTGTCTCCGTACGATCCTATTATCCATTGTAAAATCATTTTTATAACCACGAGAGAGAGGGACTAGTTGTTAACGTCTCACTATTATTGTTTTTTTGTAGCATCGAATACAAGATGTTCTAATGGTATGAGTTGCATCAACTCAAGGTCATCTTTATCAATAACAACAAATTCATTTACTGTCGTTGGAACGTCTTTGTTTATCTGGGGCGTTTCCCATACCTTTCCTTGTAACTCACTTATTTTTTTCAGTGAATTGCTCTCTATTGTAGGCAGATCTGGTGGGTTAGTTTTTATATCAAATAGGCTACATTCCTAAAATTAAAAATGTTGAACCTTTTATGCTAATACATACCTTTATACCAACACCTTGTATCGCTAATTGTGTAAGTCCTCGTCCTCTTAATCCAATTGTAAGCCTACTATTATTCATCTTCGTACAATAATAATAATAATTATTTTAAAAAGAAACAGTATGTTGCAGTTATTGTTTCAACATAACTTTACTTCTATTAAAAATAACTACTATTAAACACATATGGCGTAGCTATTATTTTGCATTAACAGACTAGGTGACAACCTTGGTCTATCAATGCGATATGCTATGTCTCTTAGTCTATAATTGCTTTTCTACTGGGCTTATCGTCTAAGGTTGCAAAATACAAAATGTGACTTAGAGTTATTGGCGCTTAGATTTTGTGCTAAAAAGGTATCTTCTTATTGATACATTGATACTGGATTTTGTTGCCATATAGATTTAACCTTTCTCCCCCAGGGGCAGTGATAGGTCAAAATTTGTCTTTCTGTCGCTTGGTCTACCATTGCATAACTACGTTCAATTTCAATCGACAATGGTTTTGTGATCAAATATTTAGATACAAAAACAGTTCCGCAATACCTTTTTTATACATGTACTTGTAAGTGCTCTAAATTACAAAAATTTAAAATAACATAGTTACTGAGCGTCTGTATATTTTCAAGCAGATCTTTACACGAGCGCGCGCGCATGCGTACGTGGCCCGCGTACTCAAACAGTACCCATACCATAAAAAAGAGGTCCAGAATGTTGCAGAATTGTTTTCTACGGTGCCTAATTTACAGGTTAATTCAATTCATTGTTTTCTAATATTTATCATTAAATACTTTTAGCGCCGTAAAAATAAGATCACATTTTACCAATTGGAATTATTGAAGTTCGGCCAATAATGTACACAACCTTAAGATTATATACAATTAAGTTACCGTTTAAAAATTTATAAATCAACAAAGATTGCTATATATCATATTTGACTGTAAAACTTTTGGTTATTTTCATAAACGATAAAGAAAAAATGTAGATACAAATTAACTGAATTTCTTTTCTAAGTCTCTGTTCAAAAATACACTATGGGAAGCTCTTCAGAAATGAAATTGTAGCGTCGTTCAGTCTACCTATTACCAGAATAATTACATTGGAATGTAAGCAAGGCATTATACACAAAGATGATCGATAGGCTCCTGTAGGGGATGAACTTGATTGAATGGTACAAGTGTTTTGCATTACTAAGATTACCACAGGTGCATTCGAAATATTATTTGCATATTTTAGTATGTTCTTGAACGATTGGATAAAATATAAATTACCGCGATGGTCGTTAGTTAGTTCAGTTTTAATTGAAGCTTTCATTACAATTTTAGTTCTAATTTAAAGCTTTAAAAGTCGTGATAAGAAATAAATTAGTGGTGGATATAAATTACCCTATGTGACGTTGTAGTGATAAAAATAAATTTATTATAGTGATGGATATAAAATTAAGTGTAATGCTTCAATATTAAGTAATTAAGAGGATTGCGATGTAGTGTTAAGAAGTTAGTACTTATACCGTTAGCAATTAGCTGGAAGTAAATTGTAAGAGCTTTTAGAAAATTTTACTGTAACTACGAGTTGTTGAAAAAGATTATATAATCAGTTGTATATAAAAATTCGTTGTTCGTGCAAATAAAGTTTTCGTTACAATATTAGTTATATCGAAATAATAAAAATGTCGACCTCAAGTTCGTGCATTCTTCGGGCCAAACATGCAAAAATATTGTAGTATAGACGTGAAATAAAGTATAACAAGTTAAGATTGTTCAGTTTTAATGTATGTGCCTTAAGAATTTTTCGGAATCATATAGTCTTTTTTATTTCGTTTAAGTGTAAAGCATAAGTTTTTTTTTATTAAAGATTCTAATATGTTTTTCTTATAAAATTAGTAAAATTGATAGGCAATCAATTCTATATGCTCTTTTGCACTTTATTTAGAGATTACTAGCATTCATTGTTGTACAAAAATATATTGTATGACCTTGTTTATCAAATCTGAGACCGTTGCTGTCCTTGGTACTTCAACCATCACAAATGAGATTTCTGATTGAATTTGTTCCGTATTTTCTAAAATGCTCCAAAATTATTTAAATTACCAAAATTTATTTCCATTATATAAAGTTAGTTTAATTTCATTATTTAAAATTGCCGTTTTCTGACCTTCATTTGAAATACTATATTTTCTGACGATCACACGAAGCTCTAAAAATTTTATATAAGTTAAAGTTAAATAAATTCTCACCTCGTACGTTTGTCAAACAGCTGTCTGTATTACTTTAAAAAATTATAGTTTATAAATTTTAATTAATTTCACTATTTATCACGCACATAGGCTGACTTTTGTTTCAATAAATCACAAAACAAAATTCTCTTTCCTAAATTTTGTCTGATATATTTACGATTTTACATCGTGTGATATGTGGATTTATCAGTCGCATTGAAACTTTCCCAGCGTTTATGTTGCTTAGAATTTCCCAACTTATAAAGAATTTTGATATGCTTTTAAGGACTGTAATACATATGTTTTCGTATTATTTTTGCCTTTCTACACCTAGTATTGAAATAATAAGATAATGAACGATTTGAATTTGGACTTTTGTTCTGATAGTTTTATTTAACGTCACATGTTGGCTGCATAATCTTTTCAATAACATGCTATTTTAGACAGACTAAAATCTTTATCTGTGTTGTTTGTTATTTGACATTATATTTTGAGCGTTTTCCACGAACTTATTTCTTCTTAAGGTATCAAATGTTTTCAATGTGATAAATTTCCTTAACCCACTGCATTTATTCCTAACACTATAATTCCAATGATTTATGCTCCTTATGTAATATTTACAAATTAATACTGTTCATATAATTAATGCCTTTAAGCTACATAATTAATTGATTTATTTTAAATGTTAGAAATTCTTATTTCGAAAGCGATTTTCTAACTATTTACAAGGATATGTTGCAGAAAAGATCATATCTCATTAAAATTCTCATCGATATATTATATATATATATATATATATATATATATATATATATATATATATTGGGTAACTGCAGAAAGCAAATTGATTAATACTAAGTTAATAGGTAATAAGATGAAATAGTAACTTAGAATTTGCTTAAAAACCTAAATGATCATTTAAATGGACCTAGTAATTGAAAGATGGAAAATATATGATCCCAAACAGGATTCGAATTTGTATTCGAAAGTGTGTCTGTGTGTATGTGCGTGCGTGCGTGCGTTTGTATATATATACATATATATAATATCACAGCTGTGTTATCGGACGTTATATCTATTAATAATATAAATTTTAGTTGTTGATTATCTTCTTTGGGAATATGTTCGTCCACTAGTTAATAAAACGCTCATTTTAAATTTGTCGACGTTTCGGGTAATTTATTCCCTTAATCATGACCTATGAATATTCGTTATAATACAAATCTTTATAACTGGTGTTACTTACAATCTATGCGAGCTTTATTTGTAGCTCATCGTTACAATTTGCTTTTTGTATTACAACCATAATTACATTCAATAAAGTTGTAAAATCCCATGATGATATATAATATCACAGCTGTGTTATCGGTGTTAACGTCGACAAATTTAAAAATGAGCGTTTTTCTTATTAACTAGTGGACGAACATATTCCCAAAGAAGATAATCAACAACTAAAAATTTATATTATTAATAGATATAACGTCCGATAACACAGCTGTGATATTATATATCATCATGTGATTTTACAACTTCATTGAATGTAATTATGGTTGTAATACAAAAAGCAAATTGAAACGATGGGCTACAAATAAAGCTCGCATAAATTGTAGGTAACACCAGTTATAAAGATTTGTATTATAACGAATATTCATAGGTCATGATTAAGGGAATAAATTACCCGAAACGTCGACAAATTTAAAAATGAGCGTTTTTCTTATTAACTAGTGGACGAACATATTCCCAAAGAAGATAATCAACAACTAAAAATTTATATTATTTATACATATATATCTATATATATATCAAAGAATAAAATTTAATGGCAAGTGACTCAATATTAGCCACAAGGGCATCCTGTCGACGCGTTTCGCCCTAATTGGGGCTCGTCAGGACAGGAGTAGCAAAGATGTAATATTTCACACGAACACATTATGGGAAGTACAGCATCACCTAGCCCACAATTTTCTTATTCGTTATATCTATATATATATATATATATATATATATATTGTAGTGGTTTTAAAGGGTTAAATGTAAATATAAACAAAGCAATTTCAAAACACCCTGTATAAAGGAAACAACCAAAATTTACGTGCGAAATTTATCTCATCGTATTCAATTTAAAGTATCAAGTATTACCATTATTTTATAATTAGGGACTAAGAATTTAATAGGTGCGTAAAAAAAATAAATTGCATAAGCCAATGGAAATAATTATTTAATTTAATTGAGTTGAATTCAAAGGAATATAACGTTTAAAACGCATAAGAGCTTAAAAAGTCGATAATACCAAAGTGAAACGCGTTGCTAACAAACGAACAGCCGTTGGATATGAAATACTTTGAAAAGCGGAATCCTAGAAATGTTATTTTAAAACGATCGTTAATTAAACACCTGCATGTTTTCTAAATGTCAACTTCTCCTTATTTTGTGTAGATAAAACTCAAGATTCTAGGTATATTGTACAAACGGTCGGATGTTTTCGCATTAAACGCTAATAAGGGGTTATTTAAAGCACGTAGGCAACTCCACGTGGGGTTAGATAGCAGATGGACAGGAATATCGATTTCTACCACTAAAACAAGGTCAGAAAGAGACGTAGAATATGCATAAGAAAGGGACAGCGTTAATGTAGGAGGGATTTGTAAGACGTCAATGCATAGACTATTGGTCGATATCTTTAGTTGTACATCAGACAAACACGGGAATATTGAATGTTAATTTTTCAGAAAATATCGTAACGACGCGCTGAATTTCGAGGATTTAGAAAACGGTTGAACCCAAAATTTTGAGTAATATTATTGTAAATGAAGGACTTCGGGTAAAATGCGGCTGAGAGGTGGCATCGTAAATGGTATAAATACTTTTTGAAAATGAATAAAAGGCCCTTAGTATTTTGATCGCTTCAGACTACGTACCGAAGTTACCACGAGCTTGTAAGTATAGAAAATTATTTAAATTAAATAATACGGTGTTAGCCTCATAATTTGTACGCGGATAGTGCCGAGTCTAAATTTTATTGAGGTGCCACATGTATTTTTTTAACAAGCTCGTGTAGTGACGTTATGTAACGTGGATTAAATTAAACAATTATCAAAGAAGAGTAATAATTGGATTTGGAGTTGGATGTATCGTGTATGAACAGCATTGCATTATAATTTGAATTAGGGCCGCTATACTTGCGGCCACGTCCCCAATGCTCCACCCGGAGGTATTACACTGGGTTTAAACGCAAAAAATAAACGTGCTTCTTATTAATTCTAACTTTATAATTAATCCACCCTAAATAAAAATCTAATTAAAAATCTAACAAACTAAAATAAAGACTAAAAACAGGGTTTAAATAATGGTATCCCTAGCGTTGACTTTGGAGTGTGCCCAATCAACAAGACACAAGCAAAAATGAGAGGGGGAAGGATCCGTAATACCGGATAGCAGACGCTGGCTCTGCTTACCAGTGCGACTTGAAGGGTCGACTTAAAACTATCCAAATCTAGCTAGCTAATTTAAAATGGATTCAAATTTTCTAAGCAGTTGCCAAAAGTATTAATAGCGAACCCAGCTATTTGCCTGCTCTATAAATTTACAAATTTGTCCTCCCTGATCTAAATGTTTTATCCTAAATTTGTCCCTAACGTTCCCTAACAGACATAATATACATACAATTTTCTTTTCTATATATACTGCGGCCAAAAATTGGCGACAGAACGTCAAACGAATCAAGCCACAAAACAATACAATGCAGGCAAAAATATAAGAGTAAAAATAAATATAAATATGAACAGCATTGCAGCACAACGTAGAGGGTGTTCAACTACTAATATCTGGAGGCGGGAGCAGAGCAGTACTACGAAACAACTTAATGGCATCATCAACGGAGCGGGGATCTGCAAGAAATTCCAGGTAACGCTTTAGAATTTGTTGTTGTTGATAAACTATGAAGGTTATTGTGATGGGTGAGAGTGAACTATGATGGTATTTTACATTATTTGGCGTATTGAAAGTAATACGTATAACTAACTTTTAATGTGGTATTTAACTATAAAGCTAAAGGTGTATATAAAGCTGATTAATGTTCCTCAGGAATTTAAATATTTTTTTGTTATGAGTACATGGGCTTTGTTTTGTTTGTAATAAGAATATGCCAAGTAAAGAGCATACATTAATCATAATTAACTGGGTTATCATGAGCTCACCATACTCCAGAGTTGCCTAATTGAAATTAATTATAAATACAGAAAGAAAGATAAGGTATTATTCAGGGCCCATTTACTCAGGTTACATTCAATGTGTTTGATATTGCTAGTTAAAATACTGGACTTTACTAAATAGAATTTATTGAGGTGTAACTTGACCACTGAGATGTATATAATTTGAAGTTTTATTTGTAAATAGTGGAAAATAGATATTGTATGATTGTTGTATTATTTTGTGGTTTTAATGAGAGTGTGCGTGAACGATAGAGAATATGAGAGTGAATCTAGGTATCCAAGAGGAGGCCCAACTGAGCTAGCCAGGGAAGTAGTTGAAGAAAGCAATTCAACAAAGGAAGAGAGAAATCTGGGTAAGAAATTAATGTTTCTTTAAAAATTTTCTATTGTGTGCAAAGTTTTGATTTGTTATAAAATTGATAATTAGAGGGGTTCGATTTTTAATCCCGGCAAGCACGGCAATATATATATATATATATATATATATTCACTTTATATATATATGTGTGTGTGTGTGTGTATGTGTGTGTGTGTGTGTGTGTGATTAAAGGTCATCGGGAGGTAATATAACATCATCTAGTAAACATCCAACGCCGTAAACCTGAGCAAATTCGAGAAAAAGCCCAATTATGTAGATATTTATTTGTATAGAGAAAAGCGTAGTTGTGAAAACTCTTGGTATATGTAGTATAAATGCATAGAGACCGCGATTGAAAGGGTTTTAATTCTTATTACATAAAAGTAATGACGAAGAAGTAGTGTTTGTACAATTGTATTTCAACTTGAAAAGTAGCTAGAAACGTGTTTTATTGACCTATATTTTAGAACAAACAAACACTAAAATAAAACAAAACTGAATGATAAAAACAAATTAGGGAATAAAATTTTGAATATTGTTACGATAGGGAAATGGCATCAATTACGGCATAGTTTGCAGCTGTTAGAAGACGAAATTTCTAGATGTTGACATGACATCACAAGGGGTCGTTCTTATATAAACCAATAGATGTCGAGAATGCTGGTCAGTTTCGATATAAACGTCACTTAGCTAATCTGATGACTCGTTACGTAGCATTTAGCAGTATTTATTCCAATAGACGATGTTAAAAGTTTATTGCTATTTAGAAAAAAGTATATTATTTAAAGTAACTGCACTGGTTTTAAAAATGGAAATAAGTAATTAAAAATTAATGAGACTACCGTAAGGGTCTTCTAAAATGGAATAAAGAATATGTAATGGGAATGGTTTGCTACGCTTTATATAGAGCAAGTTGCAAGGAAATGCGTATTTTGTAAAACGATTTGAACGACTTTGGAGCTTCAATTAATAAATTACGGTCTGGAAAAAAGGCAACAACAAGAAGGTTTTCCACGGTATAATAAAATTATATTGTTTATAATATTAAAAAGGACATATCTATAGATGAATTAAGTTATATGATAAGATGTTTTGTTTTGTGTGCAAGTCTGTTGTGAGAGATGCATGTACAAGTCGATAATTTGATTAAAAAGGGTTAGCAGTCTACAGTAAGGTCTTCACCAGTATATACAGAAATAGCGAAACTTAACTGATCAGATATGTTTAAATCCGATTTTAAAGATTTGGATATTGAATTACACAACTTATCTTGATAAATTTTGTACATAATAAGATTTGTGAGTGCTCATTCTAATTATAAAAAAGATTTTATGGACTCGACTTTAGTACAAATAAGTGATTATCTAGAAGTTATATGTTTTTTAATGTCATATTTAACATATTGTTTGTAAGGCAAAGCTGTTGTGGCAGTTTTGAACTGTATTTTTAATATTTAAAGTTTGTGTTGAGAGGAACTTGTTTTTCCTACAGACTTAAGATATCGTTTATAAGAGAAAAGCTGTTGCGGATGTAGTAATTAGTAGTTGAAAGATTGTTTGCAAAAGAATATTTCGTATTATTATAAATTGGATGTATGTGTAATGTACCTGTCCAAAGTCACCAGCGTGACAATGAGTAGTGATCACTAACTAGTATCCGGTATGATACTACAGTGCTACCGTTGCTAGACCTACTGCTCCGTTGCACGCGTCTAGGTCTATCGACGTGCTGTATGACAAGAGAAAACTAAGGTAGGTGAAGGAAGGTATAAAGGCGCCGACAGTGGGCACGGCGAACCTTATATCAGGGTTACGGCGTCGGCAATGGATACGACACCGAGCGATGCTGAATGCCAGCTATGGGCACGGCAGTGGTAATAGCTGGCTTTGGGCGCAGAGAGAAAAGAAAGTAGACGTCGGCTATGGACACAACGTCCATGGGTTCGGCGCACCGGCTTTGGGCACGGTGAAGTAGGTACTAACTTTTTAACACTAGCTATGGGCACAGTAGTAAAAGAGTCTTTAACTTTTCAGAGCGAGTTGGCAAAGCAGGCTGGTCTCTCTCGCAAAAGCGCGTTGATTTATACCGCTGCTTGGCCGACTCGATTTGTGTATTTATTAACCAAAAAGCGGTATAACATGTAGTAGGCATACAATTAACTTATAACTACTTGAAACGTCACTTTGACGTCGGTAAATTGCCATTACATATGTTTTTAGTGGCTTTATTTGAAGAGAGCTGGCAAAAAATAATTAGACAGCGGGCAAATTTGAAACTTTCATCAAAAGCATTTTTTTATTTGGGTAGTCCACAACAATTTTATTGACGACCAAGTCGGGCCACATCAATTCACAGAAATATATACATGTCAAAATGCAGTGAACAAATGATTTTGAAACACCACACACGCATGAACACACGCACGAACGCACGCATATACGCACTCACGCGCGCGCACACACGCACGCACACACAACACAAACATATACATATCTTAGTTTTTGACACTTTCCTATGTATTATTTCCTTGTGTTTTTGCCAGGATTTCTGTTTAAGTGTTTAATATGCATTCTAGTGGTATTGGACGGATATTTAGGGTAGGCTGAACTACTCATCAAACCCTTTCCTGAAGTTATTGCAAATGAAGAAGTAGAAAGTCCATAGAGCCATTTAAAATCAATGATGTTTTAATTAAAAAAACTAGAATTTTACTTTGTATAGTTTGCGTAAGCGAATTGTATTGACTGCTTCGCTTTTGGCATAATGTACATAAATCTGCTCAATTTTGAAATACTTTATCTTTTGGTTTTTTCAAAGAGTCAAATACAAAAATTTTGTATTGCGTTTAGCACTAAGTATTTATATAGTAGAACCAATACTAGTCTTGTAATGTCATTTTAACATTTTGCTTGAAGAGAATTTAAAAGCTGCAGTTAATATAGCATTAAATATATACTTCTTAGTTGACCACTATAGGAAAAATTAAAAGAAAAGACGTTGCTTCTTCGTTCAAGCAGATGCGTACATTTTATGTCAAACGAAAAACAGTAACAATAACAATTTGCTCGCACAATCTTCAAGATAAGGAAAATTACAGTAATTTTAATACAATGCCTCATAATTCTAATTCGCTTTATGAACTTTTATCCGTGTATTTGGAAGAACATCTAGAAACTGGTTCGAAGAGTACTTCATCCTATTTAACACTTCGCCACACGACACTTATGTTCCGTGCGCTTGACAGCGATTCTCGATTTTTGTAAAGATTTTTAAATCAATCATGTTTCTTTTTTAAATAAAATAAACGATATCAAATTGAGCAAGATTAAATATTGTCGATTGTAAACCAGATATACTTGAAACATGGCTATAGTGAATGGTTTTAAATTCCTGTATGTTGAAAATAAACCCTTATAAATAATGAAGTAGGTGCGCCATATAGAAATTGAAATTGCAGCGTTGATTCAGTTGATAAGTTCTATTTAAGTAGTTGTGGTATTTGTTTCAATTTCTTAAAATGATAGTTTTCAATTCACCATTTTGAAAGGTTACTGCTTTGAATTCTATCGATGTAGTTTAAGGCATTTCGTATATAGTTAATAAATTTTCTATCCAGTTTTGCTGACATTAATTTTGTAAAACCACTAGGACGAACTCAAAACACATAAAAGTTGGGAAACAAGTATTATTCTTAAAGAAGATTGTTCATTAAAGAGAGAGTTACGATTAATTCGGCAGAAAAATATTACATAAAACTAATTTTATAAAACGGTTCGTATAGGTATTATTCACTAATTTATCAAGCCGGTGCGGTTTTTGAGAAACAATGCCTTTGGTATAATACAAAATCATAATCAAAAATTGTTTAAACTTTTTCTCCACAAACAAAATAAATAGTAGCTTCCATAAAATGCAGTTTTTTACAAAGAAAAAAGGTGCATGAATACTCACTACTTCAACAGTTTATAGCTAGACGATTTTTTGAGCGTACGAAAAAATATAAGAAAGGTATACGATTTACAAACTACCTCCAGAAGTACAATTGAATATTCAAATAATTCATATATCACAGCAGCCTAAAAAAACACATGTGATACATCACAATGAATATGAATGTCAGTTACATGTAAGGGTATGCAACCCTAAAATAATTTATTTGGATAAGGTTGTCGATAAATCAATAAGTAATGAATACAACTATTTAGAATGTGAAATGGGGCTAGAATAAGATATCTATCATTTTAAATTAGTGTTCTCATTTGAAATAGGCGTGATCTAGCGTCTACAAAGAACTACCGTTCCAATGCACAATTGAACGTTTTGTTAAAAAATGTTTAATATAAAATATACTTTATATTTATGCATGTAAATGTATGTATATATGTACATATAAATAACACCTCCTGTTCGTTCAAAGGATACCCTGCTTCATTGTTCAAGAGAACCTGTAGAAGAACTTTAACCATATTGGAGCGATATTCGCACTAAATAATTGCTATGCTATTGTGTATAAAAATTTTAGGAACCCTTCCTTAAATGAACAACTATGAATATGGACTTTCCGGACACGTTAGTGTACACAATTGCAACAGCGCACAAGAAATTGTTTAGTCAAAATTCCGAGCTAATTTGTACATACAAGAATTACTCGATTTTGGTGAAACTAATCTAATTAGTTTAAAACGAAGTTCTATGATTTCACAAGCATTATTAACTTACCATGCTTGCTATAAATCCAATAAAGCATAAGAAAATGTTCTATCTTTTCACCAAAATGTGAAAAGTGGATTGTGAAATCTAATTGCGTCGTAAGCTTGTTTTAATAATTAAAAGATTTTTCTAGGAGTGAGGCAATAACAAACATATTCAATGAAAAATATATTCAAAAAGCGAATTGACACAAATACTAAGAAGATTGGAAAATAAAAAGAAATAACAAAAATAGCAGCCAACATGCAATTACAGTACCGAATAGAAAATTTCACGTCAGGTCCGGTCAATATCCTTCAAAGTCAAATAAAACTAATTTAAATACGAGGATAGTTCAACGAAACACATTTAATCAGCGTAACCATGATTTCGTTTCTATGACAACGAAATTCATTTGTGCATATTGTTTGTGTAAGGAGTACTGACGCATCTGTCAAAAGTATTTGGAGCTTATTTATTTCAAAGTGTTGTGACTGAAATAAAAATGGCATCTACGATAAAAATCCGTCCAAAGATAATCTGCGTGCCATTATTCAGTTCATTGGAAATTTAGAACTGAATGAAAGTTGTGTATGGTGACTACTGTTATTCTCATATGGCAGTGGTTGAATAATGCAATAAATCCACTAAGGATTTGGTCCGTTCCGGACCTGCACCTATTGCAGCATCAGAAGAAACTATGAGACAGCTGGAAACTGCATTGCACGCAAATAGACGCGTCAAAGTTAAAGAACTTTCTCAAATGTTGAACATCAGCGTGGAAACTTCATTCCACAACTCATAGTCGTGGCTATCGCAAAGTTGCAGCTCCAAAGGCGAAACAATTTCGATCTCAACTTTCGGTAACAAAAGTAATGTTGACCGTATTTTTATTTCCAGGGTATACTGTTCTTGGATTTTAAAGAACCCGGTATCATGCTTAACGCTGAACGCCATACAATCACCTTAAAGGATTTACGTGCCAGTATCAATAATGAACGTCCCTGGATGCTCACAAATGGTGTCATTCTTCTCAGCGATAATGTTATAAAGAATTTCTTAAATGAATCTTTGAATTAATTAAACCTGAAAGCTACAACTTCTCACAATAAAATTAGTAAAAACAAAATGCTTATTTAAATATTTTCAAAAGTCATTTGCAGAAAAACACAATTCGTAAAAGCTAATCCGGCGTTTGAACTCGGGAGCCTTGAATTAATTCCAGACCGAACAGTTTCTTAATGCTTTAAACTTTTAGCACAAAATTCTTTCAATAGGATTGCTTCTTAAATAAAATTATTCAGAACCGTTACCAGGTCTAAGTCAAAGAAAGCTAATTTGCAAATGATTCAATCTCGGTAGAATTAAGTCAATTAGTATTTGAGCAGAACTAATATTTGAAGAAATATTTGAAGTACTAATTGAAGCCCTAGAACAACCCCATTACCTAAATCAATTTAAGAATCTGCAGGTCAACTTACGATTTCTCAAAATCGGCGATAAGACAAGCTAACTGCAAACACCTTCAATTACATTTTTTAAACTTGCACTAAATTTTATAGAGAACAGTATTTTATATTTGCTTCACTAGTTTGTAGAACAACAGAAATATTCCAATCAAAGTAATTTTAGTAGTATTATTAAAAACCGCAAATAGGCACATAATCCAAACCGATTACAATTGTTTCAGTTCATAACAAAATATTTAATTCGCTTAGCGCTTTGATTAATGAAAAATCAACTTAATTTTTTACACGCATATCTTAATTATATTAATTATTAATTACCAAATATTCTCTTTATACACAGCAGATTTGTTTCAATATTGCGTTACATCATGCAAATGTTGGTTTATATTAAATGTAATAACAAATAACTACATTAACATCTATCTGCAGCGGTACATACTAAGAATCTATGCAAATTTATTGTTATTGAAATTTCTACCTCAACACTGCATGAATTATATGAGTAAAATATGCATCAATTTAGTTAATACAAAGTGTAGCCTCATACACCGAGCAATATTAATGAAAGATTATTTGAATTTTGTCCTTATTGGCCAAAATTGCATCTTTTTATATGTGTGTTCAGCATAAGTTTATAAATAGTTCATAAATAACACATTGATAAAAGTTTTTATTATTAGAATTTAATTAATTGAGTAAAGAAAATTAATGCTGTGACGCTTAACGCTTGGTGATATTTTAGCATTGTTAGTTTAAAAATATCTCATGAATTGCGTTTCTGATTCAAATTTGTATCGTTAGATTTGTATCTGTTAAACTAAGGAAATTAATGTTGTGATGTTAGAGCTAAATATTTCTCTCAACATCATCAGTTTGTAAATATTGCATACATCGAATTTTTTAAAACTAGTTTACATCATTTAAACCGTTTATTATATTAAGGATGATTTATTTCATAAGAAATGCTCATATTCACTTCCAATAATTTTGTTGTATGAAAACAAGATTAATTTTAATCAGTATGAATAATTGTACAAAATAGCTTATTTTCATTTTATTTAAAATTCAGTGTATCACACATTGCATTTAACCTCGATATCCAAGGTAAAGGTTCAAACATTCTGCTATTTTCAAACCAGGCGTACTTTAATTCTGCTATAATCTTGCGATTCTGGTTTTATACTAATAAAGGTAAAAATTATGGGAAATTCTATTCAACATTAGTCTTAAAAAGCCTTATTAAATATCCTTATCAGTTTGGTAATTTTAAATATCACACATGCGGAAAAAAGCTTCAATACAACACATATTGTACAAATCCTACGCCTGCAAATCATATAAATAAAGTCATAGGAAATCAAAAAAAGGATTTTGTTCTATGAACTACGACTAAAAATAGATCACGCTAGTTGGCATAAAAACTTAAAACGTTTGTGAAAATTAAATCCAGTTAAATATTTGCAAAGTGGAGTTAGAAAATGTTCAACATTTTTACTGGAAACTGTTTGATTAAACGTAAGGGTAAGCATTTATTAAAACTCGTATTTATTCAAATTTTATAGAGCTTTAGTTCTATTTCTGGTTTAGTAATATTTCTGGCTTAGTACTATTTTTGGTTTAATTGTACATCTGGTTTGGTTTGTTTCGAGTATGATTCTAGCTCACGTCTACATTACAATATTAAAATTTTATTTATAAAAAGACAGAACATAATTCAAATTAAAACTTCATTCAATCTGGGAATTTGCTGAGCAAGGCATATTAAAGACATTATAATTTGAATAAGGGCCGCTATGCCTACGACCACGTCCCCAATGCTCCACCCGAAGGTACTACATTCCATATCAAGGACAATAGCTGATTGCCGCACGAACATCGAATAAAGATCAGAGATTTAGTCTATGTTAATATTTGGATAACAATTATATTTGATTGTGTGACTTGTTAATATATTGAAGAATATTAAATATTAAGTGTTTTATGAAATGTTTGTAAGATACATTTAACTGATTTGTGTCAATTTATTAGAATTAGTTAGAAAGTAATTTTTGCGTACAAACAGTACTTCAATACTTTGACAAAAGTTTTCAAATAAGACAAATTACAAAAGAGGTTAAAAACAACCAGTTCTCTTGGTTACAAATTTACAAAACCTGATATATTGAATCACGAGGACACTAAATTTTGCAGTAATCTATTTAACTCATATCGCATTTCATTCTATGGTACATATTTGACCCTCACTAAAATCGATTGTTACGTGTTTAGCTTTTTACTAACAGAACGAACGATCTGTGGATACGAGATTTTACAAAAAATTTAAGTTTAGGATATACTGGCTGAGACTTAGCAACAAGGACATTACAGCTGTAAGATTTTATTTTACAGCTATTTTTTGTCTCAATTGGTTAGGTGGCGACATAGCAGTATATATTAGTTCTTGACTTAAGTTTTATAAAAATAAAGTTGTTTACCATATTTTTCAAACACATCTGCATTTTAAGAATTCCAAAATCTACTAATTAGTTTATTTTTGAACTGTGATTAAGATTTATTCTGGAAAAAACCAATAACCCACACGATTTAGATTATTTTTACATATTTCTTTCAATACCTGCGCTGTTATCCAATCAAAATGGCATCTACCTCAAACTCTTATCTTTGATTTATGGTTTGAAAATTTTATCAAGTTTATTATAATATAAAAATACATGGTTTTCTGCTTCAAACTATAAAATGGTAAAATCTTTACCATGATCGTTGTACAGTACAGAAATTTTAAAATAAGTGGCTTTTTGATGCTATACAGCGGATACCTCAATAACTGAATGTGTTGATAAACGGCTTTGTTAACAAGTATAGCGGTCACAGAATAAAAAACACTCTTTGTTCTTAGTCAAACTTTCGAAATAGTTTATTTCTCCATTAGGATCCTAACAGGTATAAAAACAACCAACAAATGATATGACTACATTATCATACTTACATGAACGAAGTTATTGTGTGTATTTACGAAGTTTACACATTGAAGTCAAAAACTAAAAATTACACTACGTTTAGACGGTCCGACTGAATGCGCATGGTCAGAAGTATACTCATCAACAACTTATAGACTATTGTATAAAACCCAGATAGACTGTCGGTAATAACTAAACTTAAAAAGCATATGTCCTGATAATACAGATTTAGCAGATTGCGAATTTATTGGCAATTTGATGTGATTTTTGAAAAATGAGGCTCTTAATAAGCCCGGCCCGGCCCGGCCCGAGACCATCCCTAGCCCTGAGTGTGTTGGTTTTCTATACCAATCAAGAATAATTTGCCTGTCATGGCTAATAAAGAAAAGGAATGCAATTATCTACTTCTGTTTCAACGGTAAATTGGATATGGTTATTGTGGTTGTAAAACGTTGTTAGCGTGTGATCTATTTTTTACCTACGAGAACAGATAAAATAATGTCATCCACAAATTTTTTTATAAACGATTTTTTATAAACGGTGGCTTGAACTGCAATTTAGGAATTACATTATCATGGAGATTGTCCATGACTATGGTTGCAATTATAGGGTTTAATGGGGAATTCCATCGACGTACCAAAAATTTGTGTAAAAAATGTATTATCAAAGTAAAAGTAAGTATTATCAAATATTAATTTAATGGTATTCAAAAAAATCTGTTTTGCTAAAGTAGCGATGTTGTTCGATAGTACCCCACTCCTCATTAATAATTTTAAAAGCGAAATCTAATGGAGTATTCGTAAATACGAAAACAACGTCTAAGGAAATAACTACATAGTCGTCTGGGAGTTGAAAGTTATTGAATGGTGCGGCAAAACTGAATGAGTCCTTGACATTATAATCATTTTTTCCGCTTAATGATATTTTGTTAAATATTAATAATAAATTTAATTAATTGTTTAACTTACGTCTATTTGTAGATCGGCTTATATTTCGCGCACAATTTTTGCACTTTCAAATTTTATTTATTCAGAATTTTAACGTTTCACTACTTAATTACATTACGTAAATTTTTTGCTGCATTTGAGCATAGTTTGTCTCTGGTTGAATATGAACTGACTTTTTATTCATTTCCTATTGTATTTATAAGCACTCCCCACCAATCGTTTCCATTGGCGTGTTTATTGATCAAGGCTTGTACTTTGCCTTATCTCTAGCAGAACTCGGTATTTTCCCAAATTTCCTGGTTTAGTTCTTCAACGAAATGCTCCATCAATCACGTAAGCGTTCAGTATATTACAGTATTTTGTTAGGATTTTCGATTATTGCTTCTATCCAGTCACGTATTTAATGTATGTCGTTTACAAGTCCAAAACATTATCATGTAATTGACCCGCCTGGTGTTTATTTGTTTGTCACAGAATGCTGGTTTTCTGAACAAATGTATTCTTTCTAGTCACGTATTTAGTGACGTATTAAGATGCGTTTGCATATAGATGCGTTGATAGTTTTGACATAATTATTAAATATTTGGAATGCCAATGTATTTATGTTTTCCGATAATTTTATTTGCTGCAATTAGTTGTTTCTAAAATCTTATCTTTACTCGTAAATTATACTTAAACATATTATACGACGCACACATTACTATTCTAATTAAATGGTATCGGAACATTACTAAATGAGCTTCTTTCTCATGCATTTAATCAAGTATCCTTTATATACAGTGTCCTCGCAATTGACTTATTGTAGAATAGTTGATAAACTCCTATAATTGATGGAATTATTTGATTTTCTTAAAGTTAAAATTATTTATATCTATCCTACGACCCTTATGACTTAAACTACCCTTAAACTACTCTCTTATCATAGCATTATATATATATATACATATATATATATATATATATATATATATATATATATATTGACGTGATAATGGGGCCACGAGAGGTCATTGAAATCCACATTCTAGAAATAAAGCTCATTAAAATGTAAAAGAAACTGAAAGGAATAGAAATTTCCTAAGAGTTGTTGTTACACTCTGTATAATATAAGCGTATTGTAAATACATAGCGATTAATGTGTGTAAAAACACGTTTTGTTTGCATTTCAAAGCAATTAAAAACGTTATAAATATTTATGGTTCTGGGTTGGGACCGTGTAATTTTATAAATTAAGATCGATGTTTCGTCCACTTTTGTAAGGGGTTTCATCAGGACAAGAAAAGAAATAAGTAATAAAATAAAAAATAATAAAAGTATAAAAAAGATAATATTAAGTAGACAAGTTAAAGTGTAAAGGGAAAAGTTATTCCTGAACTAGCAGACTCACTAGCTCATTCAAAGCCGGCCGGAAAAGCCTCCGACAATATCACAATTAAAAACGTTGTTTATTTATGTAATGAATAAACACGTCGTGTGTACAAATTTAGGCCGTGCTTGTAAATAATCACTGCAAGATTAGTACAAAACCATTCGTTTGTTATAAAAATGCACTTCCGTACATAAAATAAATAAATTTGTGTACTAAAAATCATGTTTTAGTTACCGGGAAAAGCAAATATTTTCTTTCACAATCGTTAAAAACACAATTGTTTGCATGGTAAAGCAATTAAAGCTTATATTAATTGGCCAAATTGACTTCTGTATAATATGAATTCAATTTTCAATAAGGAATTCTATCGAATGTTCAGGATTAAAAAGGGATGCGTTATTTGTACTTAGAACTAAGTAAATGCCTAATTAATAATTAAACATTTATTCTAAGAAACCGCGTGGATAATGAAAATGTAAAATTAATTTTATTACCTTTCGCATTACTACCGGATAGATGCGATGCCACAATAAGGATAGGATAGCGCACGTCACTATGAAATAAATCATGCTAATGAGGTAATAAAGTGACATAATTATTATGTAATATGTTCTATACGGAACTCGAAAATCTAAAAAGACTGACGTAGTCAAAATAAATTGTATATAGATGGGAACTTTATTAAAGAGAGGGTTATTTGATTTCATTAAGTAATTCGATTTATTTCGACCGACAATGTAATTTCACGTCAACTAAGTAAATATAATGTTGAGGATAACGTTAAAATAACATGCAAAGTTTACATATAAAATATTTTTAGATACGAAAGTGGTTAAATGCAGTTATTTGATTTTGTAATATACAATGAAGATGAACAATCCTTCGTGATATAAAGCTACGTTAAAATATAATTAAATAATTAAACCGTGGACGCATGGGGTAACTGATGGAGATTTTAAATAATATAGAAAATCTTGTAAGCTGATTTTGAACGTTAATATAAAAATAAAATCAAGAAAGAAGATTTGGATAAGCGCTCTTTTATTATATAGCATTATGTATAAAATCTTAGATTGATTTTTGTAACTGAGATTTCAGTATTCTTGTCATTTGAATTTAAGGTAGAATAAGTCGTGATCATATAATATTTATTTTGTAAGGGTTTTTATCACGAAAGTTTGTGGTCAGAGTTCGAAACATTCTGACTTTTTAAATCTGTCAAGAATTTTTTGGCCAAAACAAACCTTAAAAACGTGGGAATCAAAGCCAGATAAATTATCCACAAGAGATGAAATTTGAGTTCTGTAAATCAAGAAATGCATTTTAAGCCTAAATTATCTGATTTTTAAGAAATGCTCGCTCATACAACGCATTATTTCTATTCATGCAATTTCTTTTAGATTTTCCCTGTTCTACCTCAATAAGAAAAAAATAAGTTTTATTGCTGTTGTGCTTTATATACCGTCAATTAAAATAAATCTATATTAACAGATAAATTCCTTTGTTAGTGACAGATCGCGTGAGAAAATAATTGATTGGTAACTGTTTGCACAAAGTAGATTGTACTGAACTAAACTTGATCAACGTTTACCTATAATCAAAAACTTTTATACTGTTGCAATAAAATAATAATTTTAAAATCATATACTTATTCAAGTAAATTCGAAACAAAGCTTATTTTGATCTGCAAGAATAAACAATTTTCAGATTTTTAAAACCTATCATTAGAATAGTGGAACAGAAAACTATTTTTAAGTAATTCAAGTTTTTTTTTATATCAGCTCCGCCCCGAATCAATTTAAACCGTCTTTTAACCTGTGTCAAGAAACATATCATTAAAAGTTTAGCTCTAGGTTAATTCACAGGCGCTACGTAATGTCCATTGGACTAATATGCAAATGGAGCCATATATAAATTCAGAAATTTTCAATGGAATACTCAAAATAACGCATGCCAAAACAAGTACTTAGTTATTTAAAAACCTGGCCGTCAAAGTTTTTATCGTTGCAAAAGCGGCTTTTGTGAACAAAATGTTAGGTAATTAATTCAAAGAATACTTGTAATGTTGGTTTCATTTTTAATTCAACTACTTATACTTTTCCACTAACATTGAGGTAGCTCTATCATACTGACTAGTCAATTAATTTTTTATGTAGCTTAATTTAAATGCGCATAATTCAGACATGTCTCACTTTATTTGTTAATATTTTCTGAAGGCTGCGGTGTAGGTATGAAAAACATTGGTAAGGATTTTACAAAACTATTTCTCCAAGTAGAATTCATCGACTAGATTTAATAAATTGCGTATTTCATGTGAATATTTTTGATTTGAATACAGTGATCCAGTGGTTTGTAACTTTCAGATAGTAAGAGATAAAAAATAGAAATTACTTATTACTTAAATACTCGATAATATTACTAAAATCGAAATTATTACCATGATATACGAAAAGCAAAGCGTTCAAATAAAAAATAATGCCAATGACACCTTTTACTGCAGTCAAACTGTATACTACTCCTTAAACGTTAAAAAATACTTATAACAACATATATAACGTTGCAATATTGCCTTCGTTTATGCAAACTCTTGATTTACGTATAATATAATCTGATAAAAGCGTATGCACTTTAATGCCAAGTAAAAATGTAATCAAGCTAATTCTTTCAGATTAAAGTGGTTCGACTTTTTTTTTCTATTTCTGGTGACCAACGCCACTGTACATAGATGGTTTTCAATTTTCTTTTTAACACGTGAACGCAGCAATGCACCTCACATTTTCTATGAGTATTCACTCTCAATTTTAACTTACTGTATTATTCTGTGCCCCCATTTCCTTCTTGATCATATTTTTGTATGTCCGTGACATGTCTACCCTTATCCTGTTTTCTCTTATTTTTTAATTGCTTGTCCATCTTAACGGCTCTTCTTATTGTTCTAGTTTTACCTAAAAACTATAAAGGTTTCAGAGTTTAAGCGTCTGGTTCGTATTTTAATCTGTATTCTAGTAGAAAAAAGAAACTGATATGTTGCTTCTTTTGTGCGCACATAAGCCACATGCAAAGATACATTAGCAGGTATACTTAAGTGTATTTCAAATTTTCACGTTTCCTACTTTTTCCCATTTCAAGTTTTAAAACTGTTTCAATATCAAATGATTTTACGTTTTCCGACATATCAACCTGCTCTACTTTCATATCTTTGAATTAATATCTTCTCATTAATAACGCCATATTCTACTTATTTTGACATTAGCGTTCATAAGGTTAAGAGTTTCTGTAATACCAGATTTTTCTTTTATATGCGCGAGCCACATGTAAAAGTAATTTATTCTCCACTTTACCCGGTTTTCAAATTTCTTCTTTCTTTTCTCTGCAAGTTTATTTTTCGCCGTTACATTAAACCTGCCTGTTTTACTTTATTTTTAATACCTTAAATAAAATGTACATTTTTCGTCTGGGGAGTAACTATACGGCTGCTAGAGTTAAATAAGAAAAAATGAACATAGATCACTTTTAAAATGAGGTTCTTTGGATAAATAGGGTGACGAATAATTAAAGCAAGTTTTAAAGCTAGTTTCAGAAGAAAAAGCAAAATGGAAAATTACACAAAAAATGCATTAACAAAGCCTAGTTTATGGCGTGCAGAATTATTACAATTAGTAATAAAACTAATGGCATAGAGATCATGGTATAAAGATCAACAACGGTTAAAATATATAGATTAAAGGGCATAAGACGTAAGTAAAGTTGGCTATGTGAAACTATAAGAAGCAGCTCAAGTTAAGTAGGATTCGATTTTGTTGATTAGTCATAAGTGTAATTTTCAAGTTAAGAGAGGAAAATAAAATAAACAGACTAACCAAAATTTTATCCTCATATTAACTTTTTAACTCATTTTGGCACCCAATAATAACATGCCACCCAAAATGCGAAAATAAGCGGTAAATAACTCCAAATGAAATAAACATGTAGACAGGTAAAACAATACTTGAAGAACTAGTAGGCATCAATGAATAGCTTAACAGAGATTCAGCTTCGAGAAAATTCAAATTATGAAGATATTTATTTGTATAAAAAACGTATTCGTGATATTTCGGTATAGAATGAATCAGTGCGTGAAAACCGTGATTAAAATGAGTTTTCATCGTAATTAGGTAATTTAATGACGAAAGACTCATATTTTAGATAAGAATATTTATTATGTTTTATGCGTAAACGAGCGTTTTTCAATCTTATGTACAATCGTTTATTCTAAAACATTTTCATACGTAATTGGTCCTGTTCAAATGCATGAGTATTCTAAGAGAAACTTACAGTTAAATTTTAAGTAATACCGCGTGTATAAAATACTCATAAATGCACTTAACTACGTAATTTTCAAGTAGTAGCAAAGAAATGTGCGTTGTTTGAAAAGCCCATTGAATAAGTTTAAGAATTCATATTTAGAAAATGTAAGTAAACAACATAAATAGCTCGAACGACAATAAACTGTAGAGAATCAAGTAACTTAGAATTCATGAAAGCGATAAGATGCGGCAGATAAACGACATCGTCCAATTATAATATACCATAATACTAGTGAAAGCAATAAATTCTTAAAAATTGACATAGACTTGTTTAATACACCTTCGAGAACAAACTAATTCGAAGATTCAGGAGAAAGCTAAAATGTCTAGAAGTAGTTACGCCAGAAAAGACCCGCCTATAAAAGACAATGAATGTTCAATACGATAGTCTTGATTGAAACGTTGGCATATAGTAGATCTAATAATAATACGCGCGTAGAATAACTGTTACAATATTTAGTAATAAAATTTATTTAAATATAGTTTTAAGAGGTGTGTTATGAAAATCACATGGTAAAGTATTGATTGACTAACAAACGTGAATAGATTATTTGACGTACCTGCAATAGTTCTGAAAATGGAAAATACATAATTAAAAATAATTAAAGCTACCGCAAGAAAGTTTCCTTGATTGGAATAAAGTATATATGATTGGAATGGTTTGTTATCTATTATACGAATCAATTTTTATAAAAAATGTTACTTTTAAAACTATATAAACGATTTTGGAGCATGGATTGGTAATTACATTCTAGAAAAAGCCAACAACAAGCAGATCTGTAATGGTAAAGCTTAAAGCAATTTGTTTAGATATTTAATTAATTTCTAAAAAAAACTCATATTTATAGAGTAGTTAGTTAAATTACATAATAAAATTTTTTGTGTGTGTCTTTGACTGAGAGTTATATGTAAAAGTCAATAATTTAATTTAAAAAGTTGGCAAGCCTACGATACATACTTTTGCCAGTACACAAGGTAATAATCGAACCTAACTGGTACCAGACATAAAAACGGTTTAAAAAGGGGGATATTGAATTATACAACTTATTTGGGTAAATTTTGTGCATATTAAGAAAGATTTAATTATGGAGATGTTTATGAATGATAATTACGATATTTAAATTTGCGTAGAACAAGTGAGTAATCATTCTATTTCTAAAGATATATTCTGGACTCTATTTTCTGGTATATAAGATTTGTGAAGTTGTTTTTCATAAACGTTATATTTAAGATATTGTTTCTAAGAGAAAGCTGTTGCGGATGTATTATTTAGTATTTAAAAGATTGTTTGTAGAACAATATTTGTATTATTATAAATCTGATGTGTGATTACAGTGGTTTTATTTGAAGAGAGTTAGCAAAAATAAATAAACAATAAGCAACTTCACACGTTTACCATATCAATTTTTATAAAAACCCGGGCATTTCACAGCAAAATGTATATACATATCAATATATCGATTTATAATTTATTGAATTCCGTAATTTTTGTTATTTTTGATCTGTTGGCTCGATGAAAATTTTTAAATCATTCTTGTAGGACCTATTTGTATACTAACACAATAGCATAAAAGTACAATTCATTATTTTGCCTAGTATTTTATTTCAACATTTATATTTCAAAGAAATTAAACTTATATAGTAGATTACTTTCATAATCGAAAACAGTATATAATAATAATAATAATAATAATAATAATAATAATAATAATAATAATAATAATAATAATAATAATAATAATAAAATAGGAAGCTATTTAATGAAAATAGTTTCAGTACTTCCGTGTAGAATTAAATTCTATTTCTAGTTTAAATCTTATTTTTGGATCAAACTCTGTTTTAGAATTTTATTTTAGATGTTATTTTTGGACTGTGAATTTAAACTCTGGATAAAGGTTTCAAATTCTACGTATGGATTTTGATTTTGAGCTTGGCGTTTAAATCTAGCCAGGAATTTTGATTGGAAGTAGTATTGATGTCTTCTATTTAATATGAGATTCTGCACGGCAATTTCTGTTAAAGCATGAAAGATTTCTATTGATATCCATCAAAATATTTAAGTTTACTAAATGTTGAAAGAAAAATAATTATTAAAATCTTTTGAATGTCCTTTCACCATTGTAGTAATCTATAATTTTTAAAGTAATATGCATTATTTAAGTTAATTGCCGTACCCATGGAGGTAAAGAAAATTATAAAAATAATAGTTAAAGTAAATTTCGGGAAACTGATAAATAAATTACATGAAGCAATAAAGGCTCGTTCGTTTGAGCACACTTACATGGTCAAATAAAATTTTTTAACTTTTTAGGGAAGATCGTAAGTAACCTACAATAAGATTGCTTTGACCTTGTAAAATTTTACTTACACGGTATACTGCATGATATCTTAACCTTAATTATAATTTTACTGAGCTA
Organism: Platerodrilus igneus; assembly: GCA_036346225.1. Taxonomy (NCBI): domain Eukaryota; kingdom Metazoa; phylum Arthropoda; class Insecta; order Coleoptera; family Lycidae; genus Platerodrilus; species Platerodrilus igneus. The sequence continues at coordinate 1,512,158 of JARFIW010001272.1, forward strand.
TATATGTATAATTATAAACAATTATGTTCAGAATTATTGACTTTACTCTAGGCAAATCACTTTTCCAATACAACGTAAATTGCGTGATCAAAGTAAATAAATGAAATTTAATTACTTAGTAATCACTACGGCAAACAAATTAAAAATATTAACGACAATAAATAAAATATGGATATAATAAATTGAAATAGGTTTCTGACCTTATATAATCATCTTGTCAAATTTCGAATAGCTACTCTTCCAATTAAAAAAAAAACATCCTGTTTAATGCCATGTAGCAGGATCAGGATTTGAGAAAGGATAAATTTTAAGTGTACTAATTAGTAATAGGAATTTAATGTCTTTCACCACTTTAAGAAAATCTATAAATCAAAGTGCTGAGTTTATTAACAAAGATTTAATATTTTTAATGTCAACCGCCAGACTACTTAAGCTGCGGTTCTCAAAGTGGAAAGTGCAACCCCTAGAGATGGGAGGCGAGAAATTGTTATCAAGCTTATAAAAAAATAAACTTTCTAAATATTATAGCTGCCGACCATAGAAATGAAAAAATCTTTAGAAGGCACGTGATGAAATGTCTTACCGTGGATGTGACTATAGTATAGTCTGTCAGTGTTTCTATGTAGGGAATTACTTATCTACTTGTGACGTTAGTTTCAGCTATACCTTCTGCAAAGAACTGCTTGACGCTTAGAAGTGGCCAATGGTTTTTAAAGGTTCATGTTTTAACTACCTTATTTAATATTCAATATTTTAAAAGCGTAATATTGCAATCCGCCTGTTTGTTCGATCGCACATTTTTCGAATTATAATATTTTGACCCGGGGTGGGGGGGATAAAAAAATTTCCAATAAGCACATAAAAACCTGAGCTCCCTCTCTTGGGGTAGAAAGGATATTGAAAATTTTATATCTATAGAACTGTAAGTCCGACACTAATGATAATAATACTTCGTATTGTTGTATAGTTCGTGAGAGTAACATGCTTTCAAATACAACGATGCCCTTATACTAACGCGCATTCCAACTATTTAAGTTCAGGTTGATCCTGTGTTCGAAATGTTTTTAATTGAATTGATTATTAATTAGTAGGAAACTAGGAACTTTTTAGATTAATTTATCGGCTAATGAGAAAGGGCCAAATTAAATTTAATGTGGACTGTGCATTAAATTTGGAATTCGTTTTTCGAATTTTCCAGCGATAAATAAAACGTAAAATACTAATTTCAGCTCTTTTATTTACTATTGTATAGTTGATAGTATAAACAGCGGAACCAAACGTTATGCACCGATCAATGTATATTCGAGAAAGTGGTTCATGTTCATATTTGCTTTATATCCATTTTAAAGTACTGCCCCGATTATAAAAGGTGTTTAACAAATTATAAATCGACAAACGTCCAACGCAAATGTTACCACACAACAGTTAAAAATATGTAGATAAATCTTAGAATGAATTCTATAATATTATAAAACGGTAATCAAGAAACTAATTTTTCTTGAAATATAGATGTTTCTTTTTAATGATATGTTCTGAATGATGTCATGCAACAGAGAATTACATTCTCTGGTCAGACATTTAACGATGCACTATGCATTCTTATAAAACAAAAATGTAAGTGAAGTGTAAAAGTGTCTGCTAAGAATTAATGAAAGTCGTTTTCATGATGTTAAAGAAACAAAAAGGTTAAGGCGAGAGCCGAGTTAAAATTTTACTGCTATTTTAATTTTTATAAAATATTTTTGAACGTAAGAGTGTAAATCGGTATTCAGGTGCCACACAGTTTATAGCTACGAAATATATAGAAGTGAAGATAATTATGTAAATAGTTACTAGTAATCACTAAGTTCATTAATTGTAATTTTTAAACTCAAAAGACAGTCGTAAATCATCTTAAATTAGTAAAAAATTTACCACTTTTATAATTATTGAAGTTACATATACATTATATAATTTTTAGTAACCTAGGACGGTGAAAAAGTACAAATAAATCTACTACTCTGTTTTCTCATTGCACAATAAAAAGACATAGAGCAGAAGACACCTTAACTACAAATCTATGATTAATAACTTCGTCGGCCGAGTCATGCAATGCGTATATTACTAACACAAATCTAAAATTCTAACGAGAGTCAAAAACATCTTAAAAAATCACAATTATCCTAAAACGCTCTGCCAGCTCATTATTAAAACGAAAGTACTATCAAAAAAAAAAAATTCTTAGCAATTTAGAATTTTCAGGTAATAAATAAACCAAAAAAATTCACGAAAACTTCTTTTGCTAAATTAAGACCCAAAACAATAAAAATGTCTAACTTAATACTAGTTCGATTTGAAATGATCATTCCGGCTTTGCATAAAAGTTTAAGTCGTAATTGTATCTTATTAATAAACATCATACCATAGTAAAAGACACCATTCTGGCCAATAAGAGCAATCAGTAATAAATCATGAGAGCGTACCCTTTCATTATAAACGCTTGTGTATATAAAAGTGCGCTTTATATTAGTTAAATAAATGAATACTTTACGCATATCATTCATTCGTTCTTCAAGGAAAATTTTTTTTATACACAACTCTTTTTCACTTTTGCTGAAATACATTTGCATAAATTCATTAATTTAAATGCAGTTTGGTAGGTGGTTACGTAGTCATTTGTTATTTCTTTGAATAAACTCAACAGTTTCACGATAACGACAATATAAAAACGTATTTACTATTTACAAACAAAAAAATTAAGCGCGATTAGAAGTTAAAAGAATGGATTAATTTTACATATCGCAACTGACGTCAACTTTGCATTAATCTAAGCACTCTACTAATAAAATTATTTATTATAAACTTAATGATTTTTATTGGTGTGAAGTACATGCTTTTTTGCGAGTCCTAATACTGGGGTAGAATGAAATTTCTTGCAATAAGCGGTTGCTTGTAATCTGAATTACATGTTATAAGTGTAGAGGAGTAAATTTACTTTAAGAGGTAGTTTCTGCATTTCTGCGAACCAGTGCTGGTATTTGAACATAACAGAGTTCTACCAAAATATGTGCAAGTAGAAATATCATAATTAAAAGTGTTGATCCGTTTGATTTTTGTCGAGAAATCGTAAGCAAATCTGTGTATTTGAAATTAGTCAGTTAATTAAACGTCTTAGGGTTTTATTAATGTTTTAATTAATGACTCAATTACAGCTTCAATTATTATTTCAATTTATTCTTCAAACATTACGGCTAATATTAGCTTAAACCTATTTGGTTTGTTTCAACTACAATTGAATTTGCTGCTAATTGGTTTTGACTTAGACCTTGTAAAGGTTTTTTGTAATTTCATTCAAAAATCAATCATTGTGTGACAAAAGTTTGTGTTCTACGTTTTAAAGTATTAAGAAACTACTTGGTCTGAAATTAATTCAAGACTCCCGAATTCAAAGATTTAATTAGCTTTTAAGATGTGTTTTTCAGTGAAGGACTTGAATCAGCCTTTTTGTATCTAATAATCTTATTGTGAGAAGTTATAGTCTTTAGGTTTAATTAATTCATCAATTCATTTAGGAAATTATTTATAACAAAGGGCAATTTACAAGTATCTTTGATACAAAGTACATTTTCAAAGAAATAAACTCGGTGATGAAAGTACCTAGACTCTGGAAATTCAAGTAATTTTGTACTGAGTGTAGGTTAAAACTTTAGTTATTTTTTTATGTAATTTATACTGCACTAATTTTTATTTTTCAGTATTATTATATGTAAACATTTGTAATCTAAAAATTTTAGTACGGTCTAACATACTAATTTATTCGAGCAGGAGAATGTTCATGTTCTACCAATTGAAATAGTCGAAAAAGTGTTTTTTTTATTTTCATATATATATATATATATATATATATATATATATATATTAGTATTTATCAACTTATGTTGTGTAATTAATTACCTAATATATGTAGTATGTATGTATGTATTATGTATATATATATATATATATATATATATATATATATATATATATATATATATATATAGTTATGAGGTTTTAATTTGGGAGTTAAGTTATAAATAAGACGAGTGTAATCTTAAGAGAATTATTCTTTATGTCCTGAAAACAAAAGACGTTAGTTAGTAAAGGTCATACAGTGATTAATAAAACTCAGTGCAAATATCATAATTTATCTACGATTATTATAGTGTCTTCAATTATTTAATTTTTGCGAATTTTGGAAAATTTGCTTCTTTTTCTTTTTCGGTTTGAGTGCCAGTAAAAGTATTGTCTAATTTTATAGTAGTTAAGCAATCGCGTCGTAACGCAAATTTTATTATTAATTTATATGAAGATGGAATCCTTATTAATGAAGTATTAACATTTGTATAGTTCAGAGTTTATATTATTGGAGGACTGTCGAATCAGGAGTTATTTCAAGACACCTGAGAATAACAAATAGAGGCATTTAAGAGTTGTGTTTCATGTACCAGACTTTATTAAAATAGAATTTCTGAAAATATTTAAATAATTGTTAAAAGAATCGGTAATTTGCTTGTTGTTGTATAGTGTTTTGGAATTGATAATTTTTATTGTTAGAGGTAGTAACTTTTGTGTTTAATCAATTTAAATGTAAATCTCACGCGATTTTCATTTAGAAATTTATGATTTGTACAACAAAGGGCAATTTATACGTATTGTAAGAGCAACGTAAAATTATTTTTGTGTTTGGAACTTTGACCTTTTTTATTTGAACTTATACTGTAAAAATTTTCATTTGTGAATATTTGTCAACTATCAGCTTAAAAAAAAACCGAATTTATGGTGCAACCATACATAACTGGGTAAACTACTAGTCAATGTCGGTATTTAAAATATTTAAATTACCAGTGGAGACAGTGGCGGGAATATTCAAATGTTTAGAAAAGATAGGTTTGCTTTGAAATAGTTTTAAAGTTCGATGTATTTCAAAGCAAAATATTATAAAATGTGCTTTTCTAAAAACTTATTAAAACGGCTTATGTTCGTTATACTTTTAAGTTAAAGTCATAATTGTAAACAAAAACTTCAAACTGAGATCGAATATAGCCCCAAATTTATAAGTTGATTGAAAATTAAACACCTTACAATTATTTATGGTAACACACATACGTCTATTAGGTCGGTTTCAACAAAAACCACATCCTTTGTGTATCTGCAGAAATTAAAATATTAAAAATCAATTTCGATCCACACTCTACTATTATACGTAAAAATAAAAAATATAGAAATCCAACATTTAATCACTATTAACGTGTACTACATCCATGCTACTAACATAACCTTAAAGCGAGGATCACGAAAATAAGGTTGCAGGTCAAACTTAGTTTCGTACTTCGTCGTTACTATAAACAAGACAAAGATGCGCACGCACATCGTTTTCAACCCTAGATAAAAGTTTATAATTTTATTATTGTCAATCTTTATGTAACAGTACAGAAGGGTCACGCAAGTTAAGGTTCGGGCTTTGGGAGCTGTGTTTTTAAAAAACGTTTTCAAAACTTAACAAATTTATTTTATTTGTTACAGAAATTAATGTGTAATTTTGACAAACTGATTTTAACTTTAAATCTAAATAAATTAATTAATTGAACTAATATTGCGAGCCGCCTAAGCAAACTGCAATGCAAAAGCTGAATACTTTGACTGACTGCCGGGTCTTTGAGCTCCCGGGTTTTTTATAATGTCCTACCCCCTCACATGGCTGTGGGAACTTGCAGATCTCATGTCTGCTTTACTTTTAATTTTATACTTTGTTACATTGTTACAATCTTATTTTCTAGGTAATTGCGATATCTTAACCGTCTGTGACCTGCCATCTGCAGTATCACTATCGTCTCGGATACAAAGTTGAATATCCGTTCTCATAAACCGTTAATAACCTGTCTGGTTTATCCTTGTAATACATTGTTGCAATTGACTTATGATTAATTTAACAATTTCCAATAATTCCTATTAGATTCTATTATTTAATATATAGGTAAATTGGGGGATACATAACTCGCACTATATTAGTACCCAATAGCTCTAATTAAATGAGGAGTCTCTTTTTGGCAAGTTTGTCTATAGATAACTCCATTTCGAACAGCGGTTTTATCCAAGAAGACGTAAATAAGCTGTTTCCCATTGCAGTTTCTTCATGTTGTTCGTACAACTTGTTACATTGAAAACAGTTATATGACTGCAAATGAAACAGACTTGATACATCCATCGATTTCATTGTCATCAAAGTTACTATTTATTAGAACTAGTTTTAAATATTTTAATGTACGTGGTATTGAAGAGAATGATAAACATAGGTCACCTGAAAAAGTAAGATTTTGTTCCCTTCTGATGTTATATCTTGGCTTTATTAATGCACTCTTAGGAGCTTTGAACATATAATTATTAAATTTTTAATTCCTAAGTTCATCGACAATCAGTATAATAGGTGATAAAACAGTAAGTTTATACCTGAAACGATTGTTCAATCGATTTATCTTGTGTTTGAATTTTAAGGAGTCTAATTTTGGACGAGGTATTTATTATACTTTTAATTTCATTTGTGTAACAGAGTTCTTAGTTAACATTTATTCATAATTTCGTAGCCTTTGGTGCAAAATACGTCCTAGTTTAAATTTAAGAATCAATATAGTAAAATCAAATGTAAAATTTCCAAATAACTGTAAAACCAACAAAGTTTTTCTAATTGCGTTGACGTTTAAGTTATAAATAACTATACACGCAGTACTGGAGTAATACATTTTTCCAAGGTTAAATAGTTCAATTTAGAAATTAAGTATCTCTAAAACAAGCTACTAGTTTAGAATTGGAAACGTACAAATAGCACCGACACGCAATTTTCTGTCCAGGTTTTAGAAGTGGAGTAATTTCAGAAAGTCTTTTGAGGCAAACAAACCATAATTTGTTAAATATATTGAGGCTCAAAATACTACGTGAAGAATCTTGAAATAAAAATAATAAGTACCCATAAAGAGTTATAAATTCTTTAACTTCATTGGAGTCGAAAGTATAGTTAACAAATAGTCGAAAAATTTTAATAACGTAGATATGGTTTCCTTCTTATATAAAATTAAATAAAAACCCTTAACCACAAAAAATATTTAAATTACTAGATACGTATTTCGACCACTATGTGGTCATCATCAGTAGGAAACCTCTTAAAAAAAAAAATAACAATAATAATAATTAGCTGTTGTTCTGGAACACTTCAGAGGATATTCTCCTCACCACTTAGGCTGAAGTGAACCTTCCCAACCTATAATTTACTATATTGTTGCTTTAAACACTATCGAGGATATTCTCCTCACCCGCAGGCTGGTGTTCTCAACAACAAACAAGTGAATTGTGACATTATAACTTAAATCTACTTAATTTATACTAATTCTAAATCTACTGAAGCGGAACCAATTTAATCTTGCTTTCTCATTGGTTGTTGACCAATAGGAAAGCAAAGCAGATGGCGCTATTGGCCCTTTATCGGTGTTTAAGAGGGTCCTTTATGTTTAACAATTTTAATTGATTCATAGGCATTTAAGGAGGAAAACGTTGGTACCGCTTTTAACAATTTAACATTTTCTAGTTTAACGGGTGGCTGGTTTCAAATATATGTTTGGCGACCTGAGACCTTTCATATTTACCATATTTGAAGTGAGCAATGTGTTCTTTAAATCTTGTTGTTATATTCCTCTTGGTCTGACCAATATATTTTGAAAACACCTGGCCCTGCACAACTAATTTCATAAATCCCCGACTTTTGCAATTTTTCCACCTTGTCTTTTGGGTTACCTAGCAAATCTTTAATTTTATTAGTATTAGTGAAAGCAATTTTGAAATTACACTGTTTGAATATTTTATCAAGACCCTTTGTGGTTTTGTGAAACGGAAGTTTAACATATTTAACATTATCGTTAGAGGTGGTTGATTGCAAAGTCGTTGATTTACGGATGTTGATCCTATTTTTACACTTTCTAAAAATATTATCTATAATATCAGAAGAGAAACCATTGTAATTCGCTATTTGTTTAATAAGAGCAAATTCCTTATTAAATCTGTTTTTATTTAAAGGGAAATTCAATAATCTATTAATTAAAAAGTTAAATGAAGCCAACTTATGTTGTACGCTATGATTAGAGGAAGACAAAATAAAGCGATTTACATTGGTTTCTTTTCTATAAATGTCAAATTCTAATTTATTACCATTTCTAATTACTAATGTATCTAAAAAGGGTAATTGTCCATTATTCTCTAGTTCATACGTAAATTTTATGCTTTGAAATTTTGAATTCATTTCTTTAAGAAAATCATCAACATTTGATTTAGAAGTGCCAAAAACTGCAAAAATATCATACACGTACCTTAACCATATTCTTGGGAAGTATTTGGAGTTTTCTTTTAACTCGGTTTCAAAACGAGACATAAATAAATTTGCTATGAAAGGTGATAAGCTATTCCTTCTTATTCCTTCTTATAGGCTTAAATTCATGTTAGGCTATTCTAAAATCACTTTGTGAGACATTATAACATTCATTAGAAACCCTGTTTCAAGCTTGACGACGATCCCAAAACTTCATCAGAAACCCGTTCAACTTTGGACAATTTGCGTACAGGTGTAAGAAAGAAATGCTGTTATTTCACAGCGTACACAGGGAATAGGTTGGTCGTTCTGGACAAATAAAAACTAAGGTAGAAATAAAAAAAGAGTGGAAAATGAAGTTCCTTAGACATAATAGTGAAAATAATGTAGATTTTGAAAAATGCCCAAAGTTGATTTCACCCAAAGTCGAACTAAATTTGACTGTTTCAAATTATGAAATTTCATAACTGTACTATTTGGTTAATATTCACAAAATAAATCGATGAGATCAATCGTTTCAGGTATCATTCCACTAAATTACCATTTATCACAGTGATTACAAGCGAATTTAAGAATATGAATTTGAATTATTTATCTGTACAAATTTATGGAGTCGTTAATAAAGTAAAAGATATCACATTAGAATAGAACTAAATTGTAATTTCATTCGATGAAGGTTCATTATTGCCTTATGGTTCAATATCACGTACATAAACATTTTTAAAAGAAGTTCAACTACATAGTGACGTTTATGACAATAAAATCGATAAATCTATAAAGATTGTTTCACATTACATGTCTCTCAAATATTTTGAGTTTAATTACAATCTGTACGAACAACATAAAAATTGGAATTGGAAACAACTTACCATCTTCCATGGCTAAATTGTTTATGTCGCAGCTTGAAACTGATTTAAAAGAAAACTTCGAATACTTTCCAAGAGTACGTGGATGACATTACTGCCGTTATTGACACTTCTAAATATACTTAATGTTTATAATTTAGTTAAAAATCTGAATACAAAATTTAAACATATAAAATCCAAGTACGCACTTAAAAAATGGGCAATAACCGCTTTTAGTTACACTAGTGCTAACCATAGTAATAAACTATAATTTGATATTCACAAAAGATAAACAAATGTAAATAGCTTCATTTTGTTCACTAGTTATGGTTTAAAACATAAACTAACCATCACGGGTTCATTAGTTATAAAGAAAGGAACTTTATTAAATTTATAGGATATTACAACAAGTTCTGTAGTTTTATTTTATATAATATGCTCGGGAAATACGGAAATAGAAAATCATGAAATCAATGACCCTGCAGTTAACCACTGCTAACGACTTTAGTAAATATCCTTTCATAGAACTTCAAAATATCTTAAACATATATTTAAACAAGTTAATTTTAAAACTGCTTTAGTAATATAAGTTGGATTAAAGAATTATTTGGTAACCCAAAAGTCAAAGCAGACAAGTTACAGAAGTCGAGAATTTATGATACCATTTTTTTGGGAACTAGCGTGTTTTCATAAACATATCCGTCAGGCTAAGTTAGGTGTGGCTAGATTTAAATAACACACCGCTCAGTTCAAATATGGTGAATATGAAGAATGTCACACCGGTAGTCATATTTTTGAAACCAGCGACCTTGTTTAAACTAACAAATTTCGAACTATTAAAAACAGTGCCAAGGTATTGCTCCTTGAATGCTTAGAACCAATTGTAATAGTTAAGCACAAAGATAAAGGCATTATATCGGTTTATGTCAGTTCTACTTAAGCAATTCTAGGGACAACATAGATTAGGAACTTTTTAGTATTAATATTACAATTCACACTGTGCTATAGCAATCACCATGCTCAAGGTCCCGGTTTCGAATCCCGACACGGTCCGCTTGACAAATGTTAGGCGAGCATTTTTCACAAAAATACGCTTTCGTTCGGATAAGAGGTAGAATGGAGGTCCCGTATGTAAGTGTTGTCACGCACGTTAAAGATCCTTACCTTGCCCGAAACGACAAGGGTTCGGTAAAATTCAAAATTTTCCAGGTAAAAAACCTCGCTTCCTAGCCAAAGTAGTACTTTCAGGAGGAGCATTGGAAAACCAAATGTAGTGTAGCAATCACCAGCCTTAGTGGCGAGGACAAAATCCTCAGACATTCAGAGCAGCATCACTTAATTGTATGCTGGAAGAATTTACTTCAATCTAGGTGATGAGAATATTCCCAAAAGTATCTCAAACAACCTTGAGTGTTCCCTAAAGCATTTTATAGTGTTACTATTAATGTTAGCACTCAGTGATCGAGGTACGTATTTAGTTCAAACAGTGGTGAAAAGATTTTTGTTATGTCCAATTTGAATCGCATTACAACTAAATCACCATTTTGTATGGTTAAAAAAATATACCCAGCATAAGATACGTGCAAAAATGCAAAAAGCAAGAAGAGACAAGAAAAAATTGTGAAATGACAACGGTTCTAAAAAACAGGATAAAAAGACAGCGTTTGTAAGAATTTAAAACGGCATTGAGAAGAAAATAACTTTGATTATTCTGATTTGGATAATAACGATTTTCTGTAATAATTGATGATTTAAGAATTGATCAACAATATAAAAGCAAAAATAAAGAAAAGAAAACATTTTGTGAAGCAAGAAATCTACAAAATGTGATAGAGGGGTGACGTTTGGAAAATTTCAAACCTGAGATAATAAAGAAAATGTTGTTTATTGTGATTGGGATAAGAACCTTCGCCGATAATAATTTAAAGAACGACACAAGAAATGGCGAAGGAAACAGTTCCATAAATTACCTATAGAACTACTGTAAAGAATTTTAGTAAATGTTTTATTTCAATCTGTTCTATCAAGAGATATAAGAGAATTGCATTATAAAACTTCTCAGTGATTGTTATTTTCGTTACCGAGCTATCGTTCGGTTATTTCCTATTGTTGTGGTTAATAAACAAATATTTTTCAGTCAAACGAAAATAATTAGGGGTATTTTTATACAAGTAATTTCTATGCATTTCTAAAACGCCCACTGACCATGCAATTGCTCCCCCGTGCGGTGCAAGAACCTTGGTTACGATTTTTGTTATATAAAAAAATGCGAATTTCAATTCTTATGTATTGAAAAACAACATACTTATTTCTTAAAATGTGGTATTTAACTAATAATAAAGCTCTGTTAACCAACTGCCGTTGAATGGAATACCTACATAACCAGTTATTAAACCCATCTCTGCGATTCTGATATATACTTTCCCGTCCTTAGATTATAGTATTTGGGATGTTTATATTTTTTAGTTTCTTAACCTTCTCTAATCTATAAGTTTTGGTATAAAGATTGGTATGGTTTACCTACAATTTAACGCACTTTTTTCTAATGAACTGTATTGAAAATTTGCGTAGGTTTTTAGTAGAGACTCCCTGCTTTTCAAACTGTGCTATTGTGGTTCTTATTAATTAACGGAATTGAAATTACATAAAGAAACACTGAAAAGTATACTAAATTCTTATTTATCATGACAACAATGTCAGTCAAGAGATGTTAAGTCCATCTGCTAATGTTATATAAGTTATTTTATGAGACCACTTTCTTTCAATGTTCAACTGTTACAATTTTTCTATTTATACCTAGCTAATAACCAAAGCAAGCATTTAACATGTTACTTATAACGAAGTAGAAAAGATTGTACCATATTTTATTACGAGATTACCGTAAAGATGTACTCCAACAAGCATTAAATCTTCCTAAAATTATCTATGTATCGCATTACTTCTAGGCAAACTAAATGCATGCAGAAAATGGCATAAAAATATTTTTGTATTCTTAATTATTTATATGCGGAAACATCCGTTTTATTGAAATATTTTCTTATTTATTTCAAACCCGCACTTTATTATTTCTTAAGCCATTAACGTCTAAATAATTTCTTTCTGAAATTTAATATATATATTGGTAAATACAGTACAAGTACGTTCTCAAAATGCATAGATATCTGTTTTTGTTTATATTGCATGTTTATTGCAAAATGACGATTGCCATATAGCAACATTGAGCAGATAATAATAAGCTTGACATATAATTTTGTCTGGAGATAAATAGTTCAAGTATAGTGAACGAAAATTAATTTGTTGATTATTTCACAAATAAAAAAGCCAATGACCAGTTTTGCTGTGGTTGCAGTTCGTCAGACTGGCGAATTTTTTTTGCAAAACAACCAACTAGGATCTTGAATTAGAACGGAATCATAGTGTATTAATATTATACAAAACAACTCCCAAGCCTATGCTCGAAGTTAAACAACTAACTATTGAAAACTTCTTCAAATCTCCGATATTTTAGTGAGATGGCATTGTCCGAAAAAATTTAATAATATTAACTAGTCTATGACAACTAAGGTAGAAATAACAGGTCGCTTGTTATTAGTTATTTCTTATACGAAAAATAAATGATAACAAGTTTCTCTAAAACACAGTAAACAATTCCTAGTATTTTTACCCTGGAGAAAATATAGCTCAGGGTCAGACTAACAAACAACACAAAAGCTTCTTAAGACAATTTAATAAGCACCTTAATTAGCTCAAGTTTATTAATTGAAAATTCATTATAACAAACTTCTTCAAAGGCTTCTAAAATAAATAATACATGATACATAACTAGGATATATTAAAAAAATATTTTTAAAATCGCTGGTGGAGCGCGAGCATAATCTCGAAGCCGAGGGGTTCAGGAATATAGAGCTTCAACGGAGAGGGACTTTTGATGCTTTTTCCAGGTAACGCATTTGAATTTGCTGTTTTTTTTATATAAACTGTTGAAATTATTTGTGAGGTGTGAGTGAACTTTGATGGTTATTTTTGGTAATTTAACGTATTGAAAAGGATACGTATAACAATTATTATTATGGTATTTTCGAATATAAAACAAAAGGTGTACGTAAAGCTTATTAAATTTCTTGATAAATTTAAATTTAATAGTTAAAAGTACATGGGTTTATTAAGTTTGTAGTCATAGTATGAAAATGGAAAGCATACATTAATAAACTGGGTTATCATGAGCTCACCATACTCCAGTGTGCAGTAATAAATAAAGATAAGGTATTATTTGGGGCCCATTTACACCTGTTGCATTAAATGTGTTTGAAATTTCAAAAACAAGGACTTTACAAAGATAGCATTTTCTGAGGTGTAACTTGAGCACCGAACTGTACATAACCATGAATTATTATTTGTAAATAGTGGTAAATAAATATTGTATGATAGTTGTATTATTTTGTGATTTTATTGAATGGTGTGTGAACGGTAAAGAGAATGATAGTAAATTTAGGTATCCGAGAGGAGGCACAGCTGAGCTAGCCAGGGAAGCTGCTGAAGAAATTAATTCGATGAAGCAGAATCCGGGTAAGAAATTTTTGTGAAATTATATTTTTTGAAAATTAGTGTTTTTGACTCTGGCGAGGTCTTTGAGGACATTCACGGCCATATATATATAATATATATTCACCTGCAAAGTCAGGTGAAACAGCACGAAGGCACAAATTGTGGGCTAGGTGATGTTGTACTTCTCATAATGTGTTCCTGTGAAATATTACATCTTTGCTACTCCTGTCCTGATAGGTCCAAATTAGGGCGAAACGCGTCGACAGGATGCCCTTGTGGCTAATATTGAGTCACTTGCCATTAAATTTCATTTTTTGATATATATATATATATATATATATATATTTTAATGATAAGGTGGTAGTATTTTGGGTATGAAGTCCAAGGAATAAAAGTTGGTTTGAAATTCAAAAGTTTATTTTTATTTTCTTTACGTTTCGGCGATCCTTTTCGCCTTTATCAAAAGAATCTACAAATGGAAGCGTTGTAGATTAAAGCTAACATTGAATATGAATAAATCACTCACCGTATAGAATTCATGATTGTCAAATAATTTTTTTTGAAAATGACAGATGATTATGTTGACTAACATGATAATTAAAATAAATTCAAATAGAAATTTGAAAGGAAATCTCTTAAAATATTGTATGTTAAAAGTCGAGACGATGAGAGGTCGGTATGGTTGAAGATAATGACGTAGGAGTGTTTCATGAATATGAAAACAATATTGGTGTAATCTTTAGATGGAGTTAATGTCGTGTATTGGATTTGAAGTGATTTGAGTTGTATAGGGTGGAATATAATCTGTGTGAGTCTTCTACATCTTGTTTGTTGTTTAAACATTTTTGTTCTTTGTTGATGTGGTAAGATTCTAAAAAGATTCTTGTTTTATAATCGGGCTCCTTGTCTAATATTTCGGCTTCTTCGTATGCAGGAGTATGTTTAGTTGCATATACATGTGTAGAAAGTGCACATTTGTTGGAATTGTGTTTACAGTCGCTTCTATGTTGGGTTAGACGACTTCTTAACCACTGGGAAGTTTGGCCAATGTAACAGGTCTGGCAACTGCAGACGATCTTGTAGATTAGGTTGCTATCGATTAATTTAGGTGTAGGATTCTTTACTTTGGTGAAAAGATTCTGAATAGTATTATTATATTCGAAGGCAATGGTAATGTCTGGTTGTTTGAGTACTTTAATCAAAAGTGGAGCTAGTCTTTGTATGAATGGCAATTTTTGTATATAATGGTATTTAGGTTATTGTCGTTGTTGTGTTCTGTTGATAAGTTGTTAGTATTGTTGTTGATCGTCAGAGTATTTGTGTAAATGAGTTTACGTAAGAGTTGTTTCGGGTAGCCATTATTTAATAAAGTATCAAAGAGAATTCTCTTGTTTTGTTTAAAATTGTGGGTCAGAAATTTTCTGTATGCGATGTTTCATGGCATTGACTGTGCCGACTTTATGTTTGAATGAATGGTTAGATAAAAAATTCAGATATCTACCAGAATTGGTCGGTTTGGTATAGCAGTCAAAGATTAAATAGTTGTTATGTCCTCTGATGACTAGGGTATCGAGGAAAGGTAACCTTCTATTTATTTCTGTATCATGTGTGAATTGTAGATGTTCATTAAAGCTGTTGAACATGGCTATGGTTTCTTCGATATGCTGGGGCGGGGCTGAACATATGATGTCATCGACGTACTTGACGAGAAATGTCATTTTATAAGGTAGTCGTGGAAGTACAGAGTCAAGTAGAGAGTCCATAACAATCTGGGCAATGACAGGTGATATAGGGGAGCCCATAGGTGTGCCGAACAACTGGAGATAATAGCAATTTTGAAAAGCGAAATAGGTGTTGTTAAAATCAAGTTAATAGTGCTTAGGAAATAATCCATTGAAATCTTGCAGTGAGGTTCAATGGTTGACCATTTTTCTTTGATGATTTTGAGAATTAAGGTTAGTGGAATGTTCGTAAATAACGATGTTACGTCTAGAGAGACAAGAACGTGATTTTCTGTAAGTTTAAAGTTTTTGAATTTATCTACGAAGGTGAAACTATCTTTGATGTTGTAGTTTTCAGGCGGAAAAGCGGCTTGAAGTATTTTTGAAACGAAGGTGGCTACTAAATACGTGGGCGTATTTATAGACGAAATTATAGGTCTGATTGTAAGTATAGGTTTGTGGATTTTTGGTAGCCCGTAGTATTTGCCTGGGATTGCATTACAGATGTACAGTTGTTTCTTTTCAATATCGTTCAACATGCCTTTATTGTGGAGCAACTTTATATGATCGTTGACACGTTTTTGCGTTGTGAAGGTTGGATCTCGACGTAAGAGTTTGTAAGTTGTAGTATCAGATAACAATTCTAAGGATGTATCGATATATTGTTGTTTGTCCATGATGACAGTGACAGCACCTTTATCAGCTCTAGTTACAATTAAATTAGTATTATCTGATAAGAATCTCTGTGTTTTGTAGAAATGTGATCTGAATTCGTCTTTTTGTTGGTTGTTTATAGGTTTGTTGGCAAAGTTTAAGATTATGTTGTTTATTTTGCCTCTTTGATGTCCTTTTCTCTTTGTGATAACTTAGTAGAGTCAAGAATGGATTCTATTCGTCCTAATAACTTGCCAATGTGAATATCTTTGGTTAACGGCGTTATGTTGAATTTTGGTCCCAGTGATAGAAAGTTTTTTATTTCGTCAGGTAGTGGAACATCACTAATATTCACTATCCATTTGGAATTGTCTATAAAGGCACGGGAATAGTTTGTCTGTTCATTAACTAATCTTAAGAATTTACTGATATTGATAGACTTGACTTTTTCAAAATGACTACCATAACGTATAGATTGTCTATAATCATATGAACGTACAATATGTTGGGGTAAAGTTCTTATAACAAAGTTTATAGCATTGTGCATGTTTTTGTAGCAACGTGTTACCATGCTGTGGCTATTTTGGATTTCAAGTTAATAAAAATGAGGCTGACTTTTTAAATGGTTGTTGATCTTCTGTCTATTTCTTTGGTTTGTATTGTTTAGCAGGTTGCTTGTGTTGACTAATATATTTCTAATATGGTTGGGGGTGATTTTGTTTCTTCTACATCGTTCTAGAAAGTGAATGCGGTTTAGTAGGTTCGCTTGTTGGATGGTGTTATTGGCCCAAATTTTTAGATAAAATACAACGTCTTCTCCATAATATAATTTCATGTAGTTATAAAAACCCATTTCTGTAACAGAATAAACTCTTTTTCTTTATATATTTATGAATAATGGACTGGTCAGCATAAATATTTTAATGATAAGGTGGTAGTATTTTGGGTATGAAGTCCAAGGAATAAAAGTTGGTTTGAAATTCAAAAGTTTATTTTTATTTTCTTTACGTTTCGGCGATCCTTTTCGCCTTTATCAAAAGAATCTACAAATGGAAGCGTTGTAAATTAAAGCTAACATTGAATATGAATAAATCACTCACCGTATAGAATTCATGATTGTCAAATAATTTTTTTGAAAATGACAGATGATTATGTTGACTAACATGATAATTAAAATAAATTCAAATAGAAATTTGAAAGGAAATCTCTTAAAATATTGTATGTTAAAAGTCGAGACGATGAGAGGTCGGTATGCTTGAAGATAATGACGTAGGAGTGTTTCATGAATATGAAAACAATATTGGTGTAATCTTTAGATGGAGTTAATGTCGTGTATTGGATTTGAAGTGATTTGAGTTGTATAGGGTGGAATATAATCTGTGTGAGTCTTCTACATCTTGTTTGTTGTTTAAACATTTTTGTTCTTTGTTGATGTGGTAAGATTCTAAAAAGATTCTTGTTTTATAATCGGGCTCCTTGTCTAATATATCGGCTTCTTCGTATGCAGGAGTATGTTTAGTTGCATATACATGTGTAGAAAGTGCACATTTGTTGGAATTGTGTTTACAGTCGCTTCTATGTTGGGTTAGACGACTTCTTAACCACTGGGAAGTTTGGCCAATGTAACAGGTCTGGCAACTGCAGACGATCTTGTAGATTAGGTTGCTATCGATTAATTTAGGTGTAGGATTCTTTACTTTGGTGAAAAGATTCTGAATAGTATTATTATATTCGAAGGCAATGGTAATGTCTGGTTGTTTGAGTACTTTAATCAAAAGTGGAGCTAGTCTTTGTATGAATGGCAATTTTTTGTATATAATGGTATTTAGGTTATTGTCGTTGTTGTGTTCTGTTGATAAGTTGTTAGGATTGTTGTTGATCGTCAGAGTATTGGTGTAAATGAGTTTACGTAAGAGTTGTTTCGGGTAGCCATTATTTAATAAAGTATCAAAGAGAATTCTCTTGTTTTGTTTAAAATTGTGGGTCAGAAATTTTCTGTATGCGATGTTTCATGGCATTGACTGTGCCGACTTTATGTTTGAATGAATGGTTAGATAAAAAATTCAGATATCTACCAGAATTGGTCGGTTTGGTATACCAGTCAAAGATTAAATAGTTGTTATGTCCTCTGATGACTAGGGTATCGAGGAAAGGTAACCTTCTATTTATTTCTGTATCATGTGTGAATTGTAGATGTTCATTAAAGCTGTTGAACATGGCTATGGTTTCTTCGATATGCTGGGGCGGGGCTGAACATATGATGTCATCGACGTACTTGACGAGAAAAGAAAAGAAAAAAAAAACGTAAAGAAAATAAAAATAAACTTTTGAATTTCAAACCAACTTTTATTCCTTGGACTTCATACCCAAAATACTACCACCTTATCATTAAAATATTTATGCTGACCAGTCCATTATTCATAAATATATAAAGAAAAAGAGTTTATTCTGTTACAGAAATGGGTTTTTATAACTACATGAAATTATATTATGGAGAAGACGTTGTATTTTATCTAAAAATTTGGGCCAATAACACCATCCAACAAGCGAACCTACTAAACCGCATTCACTTTCTAGAACGATGTAGAAGAAACAAAATCACCCCCAACCATATTAGAAATATATTAGTCAACACAAGCAACCTGCTAAACAATACAAACCAAAGAAATAGACAGAAGATCAACAACCATTTAAAAAAGTCAGCCTCATTTTTTATTAACTTGGAAATCCAAAATAGCCACAGCATGTTAACACGTTGCTACAAAAACATGCACAATGCTATAAACTTTGTTATAAGAACTTTACCCCAACATATTGTACGTTCATATGATTATAGACAATCTATACGTTATGGTAGTCATTTTGAAAAAGTCAAGTCTATCAATATCAGTAAATTCTTAAGATTAGTTAATGAACAGACAAACTATTCCCGTGCCTTTATAGACAATTCCAAATGGATAGTGAATATTAGTGATGTTCCACTACCTGACGAAATAAAAAACTTTCTATCACTGGGACCAAAATTCAACATAACGCCGTTAACCAAAGATATTCACATTGGCAAGTTATTAGGACGAATAGAATCCATTCTTGACTCTACTAAGTTATCACAAAGAGAAAAGGACATCAAAAGAGGCAAAATAAACAACATAATCTTAAACTTTGCCAACAAACCTATAAACAACCAACAAAAGACGAATTCAGATCACATTTCTACAAAACAAAGAGATTCTTATCAGATAATACTAATTTAATTGTAACTAGAGCTGATAAAGGTGCTGTCACTGTCATCATGGACAAACAACAATATATCGATACATCCTTAGAATTGTTATCTGATACTACAACTTACAAACTCTTACGTCGAGATCCAACCTTCACAACGCAAAAACGTGTCAACGATCATATAAAGTTGCTCCACAATAAAGGCATGTTGAACGATATTGAAAAGAAACAACTGTACATCTGTAATGCAATCCCAGGCAAATACTACGGGCTACCAAAAATCCACAAACCTATACTTACAATCAGACCTATAATTTTGTCTATAAATACGCCCACGTATTTAGTAGCCACCTTCGTTTCAAAAATACTTCAAGCCGCTTTTCCGCCTGAAAACTACAACATCAAAGATAGTTTCACCTTCGTAGATAAATTCAAAAACTTTAAACTTACAGAAAATCACGTTCTTGTCTCTCTAGACGTAACATCGTTATTTACGAACATTCCACTAACCTTAATTCTCAAAATCATCAAAGAAAAATGGTCAACCATTGAACCTCACTGCAAGATTTCAATGGATTATTTCCTAAGCACTATTAACTTGATTTTTAACAACACCTATTTCGCTTTTCAAAATTGCTATTATCTCCAGTTGTTCGGCACACCTATGGGCTCCCCTATATCACCTGTCATTGCCCAGATTGTTATGGACTCTCTACTTGACTCTGTACTTCCACGACTACCTTATAAAATGACATTTCTCGTCAAGTACGTCGATGACATCATATGTTCAGCCCCGCCCCAGCATATCGAAGAAACCATAGCCATGTTCAACAGCTTTAATGAACATCTACAATTCACACATGATACAGAAATAAATAGAAGGTTACCTTTTCTCGATACCCTAGTCATCAGAGGACATAACAACTATTTAATCTTTGACTGCTATACCAAACCGACCAATTCTGGTAGATATCTGAATTTTTTATCTAACCATTCATTCAAACATAAAGTCGGCACAGTCAATGCCATGAAACATCGCATACAGAAAATTTCTGACCCACAATTTTTAAACAAAAACAAGAGAATTCTCTTTGATACTTTATTAAATAATGGCTACCCGAAACAACTCTTACGTAAACTCATTTACACCAATACTCTGACGATCAACAACAATCCTAACAACTTATCAACAGAACACAACAACGACAATAACCTAAATACCATTATATACAAAAAATTGCCATTCATACAAAGACTAGCTCCACTTTTGATTAAAGTACTCAAACAACCAGACATTACCATTGCCTTCGAATATAATAATACTATTCAGAATCTTTTCACCAAAGTAAAGAATCCTACACCTAAATTAATCGATAGCAACCTAATCTACAAGATCGTCTGCAGTTGCCAGACCTGTTACATTGGCCAAACTTCCCAGTGGTTAAGAAGTCGTCTAACCCAACATAGAAGCGACTGTAAACACAATTCCAACAAATGTGCACTTTCTACACATGTATATGCAACTAAACATACTCCTGCATACGAAGAAGCCGAAATATTAGACAAGGAGCCCGATTATAAAACAAGAATCTTTTTAGAATCTTACCACATCAACAAAGAACAAAAATGTTTAAACAACAAACAAGATGTAGAAGACTCACACAGATTATATTCCACCCTATACAACTCAAATCACTTCAAATCCAATACACGACATTAACTCCATCTAAAGATTACACCAATATTGTTTTCATATTCATGAAACACTCCTACGTCATTATCTTCAACCATACCGACCTCTCATCGTCTCGACTTTTAACATACAATATTTTAAGAGATTTCCTTTCAAATTTCTATTTGAATTTATTTTAATTATCATGTTAGTCAACATAATCATCTGTCATTTTCAAAAAATTATTTGACAATCATGAATTCTATACGGTGAGTGATTTATTCATATTCAATGTTAGCTTTAATTTACAACGCTTCTATTTGTAGATTCTTTTGATAAAGGCGAAAAGGATCGCCGAAACGTAAAGAAAATAAAATAAACTTTTGAATTTCAAACCAACTTTTATTCCTTGGACTTCATACCCAAAATACTACCACCTTATCATTAAAATATTTATGCTGACCAGTCCATTATTCATAAATATATATATATATATATATATATATATATATAATATATATATATATATATATATATATACAGGGTGTTTCAAAATTGCACGGCACTATTTTAAGGGAGTGTTCTTTAGCACAAAATAAATATAAAACTTCAAATAAACCTCTGCTCTAAAATGTACCCCTATAGAGTTATAGCCCCTTTAAGGGGGCTAAGTGAAATTGAGTTTTTATAATTATATGAAGAACCACAAAAGATATTTTATTCAGATTTTTGTTGCTTACCCATGTTCTTAAGCCGAATAAGATAAGCTTATCCATTTTTCGATAATAGGATCAGGAGCGTCCCATTCGGGGGGGGGGGACAATCACGTTTAACCCTGTAATTTTTTGTGTGTAAGCTTTTATAAATTATAATGCCAGAATTAGAATCTTTTGACATTTATGAGTAAAAAAGTCACTCTTGTTTGAAGTCGATATTTGTAGCTGTTTTCGAATTTTTTCCTGATAACCCTGGAGTATATTCAATCCCTATTTTAATTTCATTAATCTGTTCTTCTTGTTTACCGCTATTGTTATATATTTTATGTACTTTTGTTTTTATTATCTGTTCAATAAATGATTGTAGGGTATTTTTTATTTTTAAGTAGTTTTAACTTTTTTTTATATTTTTTGACCTATGTTTATTGTGTGCCAATTGTATGGTTCGTTCCACCAGGTTATTTATTACATTTTTCTTATATTGTTTTGGTACACATGATAAGAAATTTAAATATCTGCCACTATATGTATTTTTTCTATACCAATTTGTGGATATTTCCCCTTTTGTGTTATACGAAATAAGTGTATTAAGAAATGGTATAGATTTATTTATATCTTTTTCATACGTAAATTGACGTTTTGGCTGAAAACTGTTAAAGGACCTTACCGTTTCATCTACTTTATTTTCTGGCAACATATAAAACAATCATCAACAAACCTTTTATAAAACACAGGTTTATAGCTCAATTGGCCAATAGCATGCTTTTCTAGTTCTTCGAGTACTAGGTTCGCAATTGTTGATGATATGGGGGAACCCATTGCCCTACCAAATATTTGGGAATAGATTTTTTTGTCAAATTTAAAATATGTGGCTTCTAAACAGATTTTAACTCCTTTTATGTATTCCTCCATGGGCAATGTTGTTAAAGAAGCTATTTTTGGCCATTTATTTTTAATAATATTTAAAGCTAGTTGTGTTCGGATATTAGCAAATAACGATTTTACATCTAATGAAATTATTACATGGTTATTTGGTACAATTTGTTTAACAATAAATTTTTGGAAATTCCAACTATCTTTAATTGCATAATCAGTTGTTCCGATAATTGTTTAATTGTTTTAATTAAGTATTATATGTAAGTGCGTTTTTTGTGCTTACAATGGGCCGGAGAGAGATATTAGCTTTATGTATCTTAGGTACTGTATACACGTATGGTGTATGTCCATTGTGGCAAATTAATTGGTTTTTAACCTTTAGTGTTATAAAGTTGTTTTTATACCATTTATTTAAAAGTATGTAGTATTATCTTTTAACATTTCGTTCATTTTAAATTTATATTCTTCACTGTTCATTAGTACAGTTGTTCTACACTTATCTCATTGTAGCACGTATATGTCCTCATTATTTTTAGAAATTCTTTTGTCTTCTTTAGGCAGTAATTTTCATAGTTGCTATAAATTTTATTTTTGTACGAATTATTTGCTTGTTCCGATGACTAGTTAAAATATTACAAATTTTATTACGAATTTCGTGTTTTTCTTTATTGTTTTTCGTTTTTAGACCGATTTCTACATTTGATATAATACTTTCATAATTAGTTTTTGTTATGTGGGTGAAGAATTTATTTCCTAAGCTTAGCAGGTGTTTTACTTCTGTTGGAATTGCTTTCTTTGTTAAGTTTATGAGCCATTTGGTATTTGTTTTATAATTCGGTTTTTTTAAATTATTTTTTTGCTTATTAAGTAAAATTTCAATCTTATTTATGTGTTTATGTTTTATTTTATTGAACATAATATTGTAAATTCCATTTTGTTCATCAAAGAATTTTCTGTGATCCTCCATTTGTGTGTTCTGAATTATTTTGGCTTTAACTTCTGTTAACTTAAAATTGATTTTACTAATTTTAGAATAGCAGTGTGCTATGCAAATATTTAAGCATTTTAAATAAAACAGGGTTAGGCATTTTAAGTAATAGTTCTTAAATTTATTTTCGAATACTGTTGATTTTGATTTAATCCTAAGAAAATATGGCGTATTACCTAAACTTTTACATCGCAATAAAAATACCCTCTTGATTTTTTCTCTGGCGAGTTTTAATAGGCATGAATGATATTCATTTAGCATGAATTGTCCATATCTATTAAATTGATTCCTATAGTTATGCATGCTTATACTATTCAACAATACTACAAACGGCTATTCAATAAAATTAATAATTATAGACCTAAACTAATAAATAATAATTTAAAAAAACTATAAAATTGATCTATAAACCTGTGTTTTATAAAAGGTTTGTTGATGATAGTATTATATGTCTGCCAGAAAATAAAGTGGATGAAACGGTAAGGTCCTTTAACAGTTATCATCCAAAACTTCAATTTATGTATGAAAAAGAAATAAATAAATCTATACCATTTCTTGATACACTTATTTCGTATAACAAAAGGGGAAATATCTACAAATTGGTATAGAAAAAATACATGGAGTGGCAGATATTTAAATTTCTTATCATGTGTACCAAAACAATATAAGAAAAATGTAATAAATAACCTGGTGGAATCAGCCATACAATTGGCCCACAATAAACAGGTGAAAAAATATAAAAAAGGTTAAAACTATACTTAAAAATAATAAATACCCTAAATCATTTATTGAACAGATAATAAAAACAAAAGTCCATAAAATATATAATAATAGCAATAAACAAGAAAAGCAGATTAGTGAAATTAAAATAGGGATTGAATATACTCCAGGGTTATCAGAAAAAATTTAAAAATGCCTTAAGAACTACAACATTTATGTGGCACATAAGCCAGATAACTCTTCAAGAGCGGTATTTACAAAACTTAAACCGTTAATAGATGGAAAAAACAGAACCCACACAATATACAAAATCAACTGTAAAGAATGCTGTGGAGTATATATCGGAAATTCTAAACAATACCTCCATAAACGAGCTTATGAGCATAAATCATCATCATTTTGTTTTCGACCTTACTTAAGGTCGGTTTGACGTAGCTCTAACTTCTTTTCTATTCTGTGCTAATCTAAAAAGCTCTACATACCCTTCACAACCTAAATTTCTAATAATTTGACTAATATAGCTTGGTCTAGGTCTTCCTATATCCTTCTATCTTTTTCCTATCCACCTGGCTCTACATAGATATTAGCAACCTGATGGTTGTTAAAGAACTCTAACATGTTTACATGATTACCATTTATAAGGAAATGAACTATAACCTGGTTATCCGCTTTAAAAAAGGAAAAGTGTTAAATTATATGTTATGGTAAGGCTTAAGCAACGAATCGCTGCCAACATGCCAGACCGCTACCTAATTGTGAGTTAAGTCATGGTGACGTTTATTAAATTATATGTTATGGTAAGGCTTAAGCAACAAAACGCTACCAACATGCCAGACCGCTACCTACTTGTGAGTTATGTCATGGTGACGTTTATTAAATTATATGTTATGGTAAGGCTTAAGCAACGAATCGCTACCAACATGCCAGACCGCTACCTAATTGTGAGTTATGTCATGGTGACGTTTATTAAATTGTATGTTATGGTAAGGCTTAAGCAACGAAACGCTACCAACATGCCAGACCGCTAACTAATTGTGAGTTATGTCATGGTGACATTTAGTTAACTGATTTTTATTTACGTATTCTTTTTGTTTTGTTTTCAAACTTACTTAAAGTCAGTTTGACGAAGCTCTAAATTCTTTCCTATTCTGAGCTAGTCTAAAAAGGTCTATATACCCTTCACAACCTAAATCTCTAATAATTTGACTAATATAGCTTTGTCTAGGCCTCCCTACTCTATTTTTATTTGGTAGTCTATAATCTAAGACTTTACTAAATAGTCCCTCATGTCTTAACTGGTGCCCCATCATTCTATCTCTCCTGACCTTTAATTGTTTCCACATACAGGGTTCCTCACCTATCCTTCTATAAACTTCCTCGTTTGTTACTCTATCTGTCCAACTAATCTTTAACATTCTCCTATAACACCAAATTTCAAAAGCTTCTATCTTTTTCTTATCTACTTCTATAATTGTCCAAGTCTCACTACCGTATAGTAGAACGCTCCATACGTACGACTTTAAGAAACTTTTTCTATTATCTAAACTAATACTATTAGCTATTAGTAAGTTTTTCTTTTTTAAAAACATTTTTCTAGCTTGAGCTATTCTAGCTACTATATCCCTTCTGCTACGTCCATCTTTTGTAATTATACTACCTAAATAGCAAAATTCATCTACCTCCTCTAATTCGGTATTACCTATTTTTAATCTTGGTTTAGAACTAGGCTGTAACTCACTTGTCATTATCTTTGTCTTTACTGAGTTAATTCTCATACTATAGTTAGTCTGTAGTATCTCCTCTAAAATATTTAAAAACTTTCCTAACTCTTTTCTAGACTCTGCTATAATGGCTATATCATCTGCAAAACGTAACATGTCTATTTTCTGTCCCTGTACACTAACACCTATCTCTTTTCTCTCTCTAGCTAAGTTTAAAGCTTCCTCAATATAAACATTAAAAATCAAGGGAGACAGTATACAACCCTGTCTAACACCATTTCTAATCTTAGCTTCCTTTTCTATTTCATCAAATCTAATTACTACGCTTTGGTTTTTATATAGACTGTAAATAATTTTTCTATCCCTATGAGAGATTCCTATTTTTCGCAAAACTCTGAACATAACAATCCAATTAACCTTATCAAATGCTTTTTCTAAATCTACAAACGTTTAAATATACTATAAAAACTAATAATAAAAAAAGTACGGCCCTAGCAACGCACGCCATTGAAAAAGTCCACCAGTTCGATTTTAGTAATGTTAAAATTTTAGGGACGAAGGTAAATGATAACAAAAGAAACATAATTGAAACAATAGAAATTCAAAAAAGCCCTAAAGCTATAAACTCAAAAATAGGCCAAGACGGGTTTATAAATATTTACCACAATTTAATACAACAGAAATAATCTAAATATCACATACGTTAATATCCTCTCACACTGTATATTAGCATAAGCATGTAATAATTCATATGTATAATTCAATAGCATTATCACTGATAAGGTATTAATTGTGTAAAGTTTTATTAATCCAAATGTTAGGTATAAATTGACAAGGAAAGCAATTTTTGAATTAAAAACATATTCAAAACGGTATTATTAGGATGTATTGTTGCTTATCCTACAATGTTAAAAATAATTTATTTAGTTTGTAAATTTTAATAGTTTGACTTTACATTAAATGGTATGTATGCAATTTAATTTTAAAAAAATTAATATTTAATTAGAGATATTTTATAGTTTCCATATTTGAAAATGGTTGTCTAATCGAAACGCCTAATATGAAAAAAAATACAATAGCAAGGTAAACGAGTTTATTTTACATGTAGAAAACATTCAATATTGGGATATTACTAATGAACAGTTCCAAGACAAGTTTTGCATAAAATAATATAAATGGGCAACAAAATATTAAATTATTATATATATATATATATATATATATATATATATATATATATATAGAAGCCTTGTAGTAAGGATACTGTGTATAATTATAATAAATCCTTCATGGAAAAAGAAAACATGATTGATACTAAAAGATGTTAGTTTCTTTCTGAAAGTTGATGTAAGTAGAGATTTTAAGTAAGTAGGTACAACATTAAGAAATTTGATATAGTATAGTAGTATAGTATAGTATAGTAACAATTTGTACCGAAGTGCGTTAGAAAGATAGAGTTTATTAGCAAAACACAAAAAAGTGATCGTCTTGAATTTGCACTATTTCCAAAGATTTCAAATACATTGAAATATTTTAATAGACTACTTTTAAGATCAGCAGACAATAAACTGTGGACATCTAACAGTACTTTATTGAAACAACTAGTTCGTGAACGTGAATTTTATTGTAACCAATTTTTAAAATCTAAACGCATTTACATATTTTGCTTAATTTTCTGTTAGTTATTATATAACTCAGAATTACTTAAAATTTCAATGAAATCTTTTTGGCATATTTTATACACAATCTCGTTATTTTCTTTAGTTCATATGATCTACACACTTATTTCTGCTGTTTAATGGTTTTTCTTTAAAATATCATTTTTCCTTAAAAATATTTTTATAGGAAAATGGTTTATGTAATATATAAATTATAGTAGAATTAAATTTATTGTTATTTAAAAAAATACTGTGAAATTATACTGTCAAATTTTATTTAAATGATCAACTAAATCTAATTGGTAATAATCTCAAAAAATAATAAAACGAAATTATTTTGGGAATACTTTATGCTACAATGGTCTGTTGCTATTTTTTATGGGTGTTGGCAATATCTTCTATGTATTGTAACTTGATTTAAAAGATCTGGCAGTTTTGCTTAGAATACAAATTAAACGTCCCCATGTAAAACACCTTCTTTTTCAATACAAAAAGATGTTCTAACATTAATAATTCTTCAAACAGGTTTTAGAAACTGTTATTGGCGCATATAAATATTATTGTACTTCCGCTAAAGAATTGCTACTATCAATGCATTTTTAAATAAATTTCAAATTAAAGACAATAAAAAATCTACACATGCCTACTTAAAAACGCGGTTAAACTTCTCAATAATTAGCAGAAATTGGAACTAACTGGACATCAAAGGTTTTGTCAGAAATTGGGTTTAAGGGCAAATTTATTTGTTTATTAAGATGTATGGAGCAATTTCTCTAACTAGGATTACTTCTGTTGAAGAGGTTCAGATAATGCATTTTTCTGCTGAACACAACGCAAATAAATCAACCATTCATAATGGTGTCTAAAACATCTGGAAACCTTTTATTATTCAATCCGTGAAGATTTATACTTACATTTTACTAGATAGACTAAGACTAAATGTATATACGAAAGCAAGGAATTATTGCTCTGGTGTATATATCTATAATTATGCACACTGTCGATTAGTATTCCCCTGTGGGAAATATATAACATCCTTTTGAATTAATTAGAAATAACTTCATAAACCTAACAGTAAAAAATGTATTACTTTCGTATTTGTTAAACCACTCCTAATTTTATTAATAATACAAGATAAACATTAGTACGTAATAAATTTTTAGAATTCTTGCAAATTTTATGCGGTATTGGAAATTCCAATAGGGGATCCACTTGTTTATTTAAAATTTCGCACGTAAATTATCGCCAGGGTAAAAAATATGGTAGCTAAATAACAATAACTTATCCTAGTAATAATAATTTTATGATTAAATGTAGACGTTCTATTCCATTATTAATTATTATTTAAGTAAAAATTATTTACATATTAATATACATTAAATCGAAAGTGAAAACTATTAGATACAAATGAGATTCAAGTATTTACTATTAAACGCGGTGATCAAAAATAAAAACTATTAAAAATTAAAATAAATAAATACCTGTTATATTGAATATTGAAATAAAAATGCAGGAGAAAACAAAACAAGTTTTTTGCCACTTACACGATGCGTATCACTTGCACCGATTTGCAACACGTCTGGCACATCACCATACTGCAATGATTGGTTTAGTTATCAATACTCGAATGAAAAAGGTGACCTTTCGACGCGAATTCTACAAGGTCTGGAGTCTGACTGAACTGGTCACCACCACCTGGCCAAGCAACCTCACCGGACCGCCTATTATACTTTAACAGGTAGCCACACTATTAGTGTCTGCTACCGTATGAGCATGTCTATGTCGCCATTATAATTACTGTTTATTTTAGAGAGCAGTTTCAACCATTACTGAAATAACAAACTTTCGTTGTAAAATCCATAGAATTATTTAATTTAAAGCTGAAAAATTAAATTTTTGCTACTTAATCTTGATAATATTGTGTGGAATCCCAACATGTGAAATATATTTCCAAATCCGTGGATTTACGTGTCTAACTCGTGTATATAATTCCTCTTTACTAGAATACGTGGGACAAGAATAATTTTATTTCAGGCAAATTAAGGACGATAGACCCCTTACAACGTAACCCACAGCACCCTTATAAAATAATGTTTATACTTAAAACACATACCTGCGTTTAACACAGGGTCATGTTACAAGAGCGATGTCCTTATTAAACCATGTATAATATTTCCAATATTTATTTTTAATGTTTAGCAATGCATGAATGCCTCTTTTAAGTTCGGGCATACGAATCTCGTCAGTATGAAATCTGGTCTTATTTATAACCTTAACTGACAAACCAATGCACCTTATTTTCTAACCGTATAATTATTATTCCATGCTGAATAATTTAGAGTCGTAAAAGCTAAATTCGATACACACACTACGCTTAGTTCAACCGATCAATAGGAAATTGTAAAGTACGTTAATCCAATAACTCCCATAAAACGATTTTTTAAATAATTTTTTGTATATGCGTCTCCGAATTCGCCAGAAATTTAAAACAATTGTAAGTTTCCTATTTTTTGTAGTAAGGCAAAAAATAGTTTGCAGATAGTCAAGCCGCATTTTAAATAGTGTAGCTTTTAGATCCACTTTTACACCCTGTTTGGACATCTACTTTGAGGAACACGATATTGTGAGCATCAAAATGAACATCATTACGATTTTATTTTCATTTAAATGATATTAAAAAGCTAGTATTAACGTACAGATATCTAGTTGCTTATTTACGAAAACTTCTAAAAATTTATCCAACTTGTCCGTCAACTATAAATCGACATAACAAAATTTACTCATTGTCACCGTCTCCCTGCTAATCCTTAATTCACACTAGTCGCAATGTCATTACATGAGCAAATTCTCTATTGTTACATAAATTTTCTTTGCAAAACCGTTAGAGGTTTCTAAACAAAATCAACATTATACAAATTGCTTTAACTCCTCCAATGCGCTGAATAAATCCAGATGCGCTGTTTTTTGTTGCAGTTGTAATTAACGTCATCATTCTTTTTGTATTTCAAACATACTTAATCCAAACCCACGTTGGATACTAATAGCAAGACTTCTTTGAGTTCTATGCCCGCCTCGTCTAAGATTTTCTTAATGGTGATTCCGCTTCTTCTCGGAGCCCCTACAAGTAAGCTATTGCTCCGCTTATCTATAGTCGAAATCAGGAAAGAATGAATGCACGTCATCAACCGTCTTCGTATGCATCAAGATTAATCAATTGACTGTTTAATAAAGATTTTAAGAAATATTCCCATTGAGAACGCATAAGTGTAATATAGTTAGGACATGCGACAGTTTACTGTTCCCATTCTTTACGTATCATAAACTCCACAGCGTAAGTCGTTACTCAGCTACTTTGCTCGAAACACGTGCTACTTGTATTCTTTCTTTCTCTTACATGTTAAATACGCCCATTGTATATGCGGAAGTATATCTTGGATTGAATCAGAAATTAATGACGTGCATTCATTCTTTCCTGATTTCGACTATATAAGGAAACGTTGAGCCTAAATCATCAGTGGTGGTCCAGTAAACTTCAAACATTGTTTTATTCTACGTTTTTGCAAAAATTCCGTTGTCTTATTTCCATCTTTTGAATGAAAACTACTGACCGCTCCGGACCTTTCAACAAATTACGGTACTTATACAACCACGGGTGTCGCATAACCTTTTTTTATTTCACTAAATAGAGTGAGGTGTTTGGGTTTTTGCAATACTCCCGCATCCTTCAACTCTACAGTTTGGGCTGTATAGACTCAACGTTCTGTATCGGCGACGTATTCATTTCACAAAAACCTCTAATTGCTTCATCATCATTAAAAAGCTGTGCTACATCCAAAAGATTTGCAGCGTCGTTTCAATTACCGTTTTATGATCGGGAGGTTTCCTCTTCTGGTAGTTGTGATCTAGTTTTAACGCAGTTTCTTTAGAAACCCGTCTAACAAACAACATTATATTTATGTCAAAGTATTTCGATTTCCAACATATACAGCATGCGCTTGGTGAGTTTCATTCTGCCTCTTCAACGCTTTCGCTAAAACCATATTTCGACTCCTCTACAATCCTGCTACAATTTAATCTTCACTTATATCTTCATACTACAGATATTCGTCAGATGTATAAACATACGTTTTTAATGTTGCGCATTGCAATTATCAACAAATTATTTTGTGCTTTTTTCTTGGATTTCAGAACTTCAGACTTATTCTCGAAGAAAATGGTGCTTTCTTTACTTCCAACACGCATATTTCTGCGGTAGGACGCGAAGGAAAGCCGATTTTTTTGGATCAACCGCCTTTGCACTTCGCCACCATACTTATGTTGATGATATAGCCTCAAGAGGAAACTATAGAAAAATTCTCGTTTTGTGGAATCAACTAGTCACTCTTTTAAAACATAGTGGATTTTAACTTCATAAATAATCTAGTAATAAACCTGATTAACTAAAAAATCTGAGCGCTTTGCAAACATATGCTTGCCCAAGCGCCTTTAACGATTCTGATGTTCAATCTTTAGTAGTTCTAGGTTTTTTCAAAAACCTTTTGTAATTTAGATCAGCCAATAAGCAGGGGTTGTAACAAGAGTAATTTTCTGCCCAACTTAACCCGTATCTTGAACCCTATGGAAATATTATCCCTTTAACACTCTTGGTAAAACAATTACTTCAGAGTTTGTGGTCTTGAAACAGACCTTGAATGATTTCCTTCTCATCGACCTACTCCATTTGTGACAAAGATATTACACGAGTGGTAATGGAGAGGCATCAACGTTCTGATTTATTACTTTAATCGGTTGATGTCCGTCCTGTACCGCATCTTTGAAGCCTTAAGTTAAAAACTATTATTCTCAAGTTTTTGATTCTCATTTTACTTTTGATAACATTTGTTGATAATCTACCCCCACGGTAGGTCTTACCTAGATTTGTTCCCTATTGCAGCCATGCAGAAACCTTGCTTCCTAATCCAGTATTCTAAATGCGGGAAATCACTTTTCTACGCCAAAAATCTTCTTGATGCCGTGTCATGAAAAGTTTCACCACAGCTGTTGTAATTTGTATTCACGCATTTGCTAATTATGTAATTTATTAATGACTATACATAGGCCTAGGTCTATATAGAAACTGTCAATTGTATAAGTGTTCAAAATAGCTTTTTTAAAAATGTTTCCTGTTATACATGCCAGTAATTACACAATCTCGACTATTTAATGTGTGACCAAGAGTAAAAATATACTCGAAAATTCAGATGGAATAAAAAGAGTACGCCTCTTATTATTTTTTTTAACCAGGACCTATAAACCATAAAAAAAACTGAAAAAGATATATATTCATATATATATTGATATGAAAATGGTCGCACGTTGTGGCGCCGCTGAAAAAGTGCTGTGGCAAAGTCTCGCTTTGATACGCCACTAAAAGAGTGCTGCAACCACGCCGTACATTGGAGTGCCACTGAAAGTGTGCTGTGATACAGATACATCAAATTGTAAAATTTGAAATTATTCACTTATCTTCCTTTCCAGCTTGGCCTGGCTAGCTCAACGGAAATGTTGGAATTTATAAAATGAAATCAAACACAGCAATATCACAAGGTATTTATACATAAAATATTTTTTCTCATACAAAAGTAGATAGAACATTTACAGCGTGTTTCTTTCAAACATCAAATTATTTCTAACAAGTACTTATTTACTTAATTATAAAAAATGTTCCTTACCTTATTTTAAATTTACAGAACTAAATCTCTTTTCTTACGGATTCTTTACCTGATTTTGATTTTCACGCTTGTAAGGTTTGTTTTAGTCGAAAAATCCTACACAGGTAATCTATTAAAAAATAAAAGTGTTTCGAACCCTGAACACAAACTTTCCTGGTAAAGATTCTTTAAAAAAATTATCAGGACTGTCTTAAACTATCTTAACGTAAATGACAAAATTCAAATATCAGTTACCAAAAAATTATACTTGCAAAAATCTACGATGCGCTTTTTATCCAACTCGTAATTAAATATCTTCTTATTTTAAATTGACGACTAAATCTGTTTACAAGATGATGCATAAAATCTTCATTTACGAATTTTCATATTTGCTTATATCTTCCTTTCAATTATTTAATAAAAATTTCTAAACTGGCGTTATATTGAAGAATTTTTTTTTTATTGTATTTAGTAATTTCCATTTTTATGTAAGTTACGTTCATAACATCACCTCTATATTCATTGTAACATTATAATTATTAAATTACATTATGCTTACTGCATGCTGCAAATATTATCTTCGTAAAGCAACAGCTCGCGACTCAAATCAAAATAACATTTCGCGATCGAATTTATGAATGAAATTATTTAATAAACGCTTCCTTTTATATACAATATTATCTATTTCTCGTATATACTACTACAGTATGGAACATTATAATGCAAGGTTTCCCAGAAAAACTCAGTAGCGTCTAACATCGCGGCGTTTTATTACCTCGTAATCTCTTTCAGTTATTAGTGACGCGCGCTGCCTCATCTTTAGTTAATACCTAAAGCTAATGTTCGCGGTCTCCTATCGTACAGTGAATGCGAAAGATGATAAAATTTCTTATCAGTTTCTATTACATTTTTTGGGTTCTTTAGTGTTCCGGCCGCTTTTTGGAACAAACGTTTCTTTATTAATTTAAATATTTTCATGCTAAACAAAGGTTAATTAATTTAAACTTTAATTGCTTTTTAATGCAAAGAGGGTGCATTTTTATAGAAATATTTGCTTTTACGGCAAAACGTGTTTTAATACCCAAAATTAAGATTAGAATTGGGGTTTTAAAAACGGAAAATTAGTTATTTTTTAGACGCGGAGAGTGCACAAACGAATAGTTTTTGTATTTATCTTAAAATGATCGATTTGCATTTCATTTAATGCGTTTTAAGGTATCTTAACGATCAATTATGTTTACTATGCTGCTTACTTTATTTGCTAGGTATTTATAATACGCCTATATCATACAGGGTGGTTATTTATACACGCGTATTTGCATTTTTTGCTTATACATCAATAAATAAAAGTACGCTTGTATTATGCAGGGCGAAACCATGAATTTACAATGACTTATATTTTTCTGGATTCTTTTATCTTGGTGGGATTTATTTGTAGAATTTGGGTTTCAATGACTTCTTATGACCCCTTATCACGTCAATATATATATATATATATATATATATATATATATATATATATGTATATATATATATAAGTTAAAGTTATGTGTTAGTGCAGATGTAAAATAAAATAGTTTTAAAAACATATTTATATTGTTAACTTAAGAAACATATTTGAAAATGAAAAACCGAAACTTGTCATACGTATTAAATTAAAATGATAGATTGAGCACTTTCATTTTATTACTATAACAAACACCATATAACTAAGATAGTGCAAATAACCAAATTCCAAGAAATTTAATTAAAATATAAACAGATGGTCAAGAAAGGATGAATATAATATATATATATATGTTAATCTTGAGGTTTCTGCGGACGTTGTCTGCTTAAGGCAGCTCCGTGGTGTAGTAGGTATGCGTGTGACTACTATGCCCAAGGTCCCGGGTTCGAATCCCGACACGGTCCGCTTGAAAAATGTCAGGGAGCAGTTTTCACAAAAATACGCCCTCATTCGGATGAAAGGTAAAATGAAGGTTCCTTGTGTGAGTGTTGTCACGCACGATAAAGGTGCCTACCTTGCTTGCAACAGCAAAGGTTCGGCATCATTCAAAATTTCCAGGTAAAAAAAAACTCGCTTCCTGGCCAATGTAGTACCTTTGCATGGAGCATTGAAAAAAAATCAAATGTAAGGGACGTTGTCTGCTTCGTCAATTTTCCAGGTATTATTCTGCATAGCTGGTTGATTCTAAAGTAAATCTCTGTCAATTTGGGAACGTTTCGGCAAAAGTGCATCTGCCATCTTCAGGCTCCCCTTTATCCTGCTAAAGGATATACATATATATATATATATATATATATATATATATATATATATATAGTATTTCTTGGTTGCGGGTTAGAGATGTCGATTGGTTAGGACATCATCTCCTTCACTTGTCGCCGCTGCCTTGGTATTGCGAGTGTATGGTGTAATTTAGTAGCTATGTCCCAAGTATGATTTTATTAGATGTTGGTGTCTCTAATTTGATGTGCATTATGTGTAGTGATTACTATGTAAGTGTAATATTTGTATTAATGTTATTGATGTTATAAGTGTTATTGCCGCAGGATGGGAGATTTATTGGATATGATATCGATATGGAATAGGTTTAATTCGTGTGGGTGGTATTAGGAATCGGAGGTTTAATAATAGTGTATATGGGTCGAGGTTGAGTTTAGTTTTAAGGCATGCTTGGTAGGTGGATGTTAGGAGGCATGAGTACACGAGGGGTAGTTCTGGGGAGGTCATCACGAAAGCAATAGGGAGATGGGATTAATTGAAGTTGGACAGTTTACTACAGAAGAAGCCGTGTCCGATAGGGAATTGAATGGTTATATTGAATGGGATAAGGTGGGGTGTCTGGGATGATAGGAAAGATGTCAGGGTGAACCTGCTCCAAGATTCTTGCCAGGAGTGGAGCTTGGAGCATAGAATAAAAATTTTAACTTCTGCTCTAGGTACAGAACGATATTCATCAAGCAGTAGGGCTTTGTCGTGTAGGACAGTGGTTCGGAAATTCTTGAAGTTGCGGATTTGGATATAACGTGAAGTGTAGTTTCGATAGTCGGAATTTGCAACAGGGTTTGTAGAGCTGAAGTGGATGCTGTTCGGGCGGGTCGGAAGTGGTATAAAAGAAAGGGTCTGATGGATGTGTTGAGTTTACAAGGGGGCTATAGGAGCCAGGAGTCGACAGCATAGCTAATTATGGGATAATGATTTGACGAATTGCGAATCTTCTTTGGAAACTTTTCACTTAAACCAACATCTGATTTTTTTAAGGTTCTTAGTAAAAACGCTGTTCTATACTGTTGGTAGAAACATTCTTCTTTTCAATTCATTAACCGCCTTACTGCTTGGAATCCCCGCCTCATCCATATCGTGGAATTCTCAGAGGAAAATTATTCCGGATGCTCGTTCTGCTATCTGCATAACGCTTTAATTCCCTTGACAATGTCTATTAAGCAAGTTTATTTTTCTAAAGAACAAAACGAACTGGTCCTACAAAGGACTTTTGCAAGTTGCCACCACTTGCCTATGAGTGAATTTTACGGGCCGGTGGCCGTCTATCTCAAACTCCCTTATTCACTGACAGAAAATTTCCCGTTCCTCTACCCCGCAAAAGTTGCGTTCAGATTAAAAAATAAGTTTTGTTTATTTGAAATACTTTGATTGGTATTCAGGTGGTTAATTTTTTATCAGTCAGCATTTTAAAATTATTTCCTGTATGCAATCAGTTCGTCGTGTTTTGAGCATTCTCTAACTTATCGGAGAACTTAAGCAACCATATTTCATTCTCCTACACAAGAAATCTTTTTTTGTTTTAGGTTACTCAAGTCAAGACATTTTTGCGTTCAAAGGTCCACTTTTCGGGTTTATTGTCATTTTTATTTCTAAAATCCGGGAAACCGAAACTTTAATAGCATATTAATGACCCTATATTTGTTTGGATTCAAAGAACTCCACCTTGAAGTGGTTATGAGTATGCCAACCACCATCTTCCCAGTTGGTTTATGCCAGTTTATTACAGTAGGGTATAATTGGGAATCCTGGCACCACATTTCCCCCAGAATCCCACATTTCCCCACACATCTGGACCAAAAAGTTTTCTTCGACTAACCATTTTTCATCTTTCGAGATAAATATATCTTAATTTTTCATCTTTCGAGATAAATGAGCATCCTCATTTCCTCCCACATCTGAACCAAAAAGTTTTCTTCGACTAGCCATTTTTTTATCTTTCATCTGAACCAAATAGTTTTCTTTGTCTAGCCATTGCATCTTTCGAGATAAACCTATCTTGTTTGGTATCAATTAATATTAGAATTTTCTCAGCTACCCGAATCTTTAGGAATTTTTCAGATATCATCACCCCCAAGGGTGCTACCCCAATTTTAAGATTTCTTACATGTAGCGACTTTTGAGCGTTCTTATAAATTTTTTTAGTCATGCGATACATCTTGTTAGTCTAAAATTTTATATAGAATCCAAATCTGCAAACAGATTTAAAATCGGACCACGCCCTGCAAAGTTACACATATACCCTCTGCGAGATAAATCTTTCTCCACATTTCCACCCACGAGATAAACCTACCTTGTTTGGTATCAATTAACATTAGATTTTCTCAGCTACCCGAATCTCTAGGAATTTTCAGATAGCATCACCCCCAAGGGACCTACCCTGATTTTAAGATTTCTTACCTGTAGCGACTTTTGATCGTTCTTATAAATTTTTATACATGCAATACATCTTGTTAGTCTAGAATTTTATGTAGAATCCGAATCTGTAAACAGATTTAAAACAGGACCACCCTTACCATTTTACACACACCCTCCAAATTATAACTTTCCTGCAGCTCATATCTAAAAGAAAATCTAAAGCCCATTCTTAAAACTTTTTATTACAGACAATTTTTACTAATACAGTTTAAATTTTGTAAACCACATTTCTAAATACATATTCACAATTTTTTATTTTGAACCTAGAACTTCTCATATCGGCTCATACTTATTAATATTTATTTCTAAATAGAGCACTTTTTCCAAAGACCAACCGAACCCGCATGTTTCAAATTCCTCTGATTTTGTTCTTATGGTCTCGCTTAAGACCTTATACATATTCTCCAAATTACTAGAAGACGTTATAACCACATTTTTTGTGTTAAAGGATTTCACATCGGACTTCTCTTCCCCTATTTTGGTGTAAACGCCGTAGAGTTCGCAGTAGACTTTTATTGCTGTATGTTGTATTCTTTTTTCATTTATTAATCGAATAAATCGCTCTTTCTGCTTCCAAAGAAACTCGGCACCCAATCGTCGACACTGGCGTTCTTTATGCGATAGCTAGCCATACGGTTGTTAAACTCTGTACTAACCATTTCTACACCATCGTCGCTAGTAGCGGTAACTGATGCATTTTTATGTCTGTTGCTCCTTAAGTGTGCGGCATACGTAGTCTTTTCCATTTCGAAATCGCATACTTTACACATAATTCGTGGTTGTTTCGTACAAGGCCCTTTAACAGCTAGCGGGGCTGAACGTTTACGGCTTAATGACATACCGTGCTGTTTTTCCTTGTGTCGCTGTAGGTTGCCCATTATCGTAAAAGCGATACCGCAAGACCCACAGTTAAAGAACTTTGCTGCGGACGGGTGTATAAGCTTAACCGTGGACGATGTTACGCCACGACATTTCTTCTGGTGCCGTTTGAGAGCATTTTTCCAGGTATAGGAAGCACCGCAAGAGTTGCACTTAAAAACGTTTGCAGATACCATTTTAGTACAAAACAAAATCCGCACTATAAGACTTGACTTGGAAGCGAACTAACTTATAACTAAAGAATTTACTCCAGCGTACCTGCTTTATGTACCCTATAGAATGCAAACCGAAGGTTTCCGAAGACACCAGAACGAAGTTGAGGATTCATCGGGGAACTAAATGACGTCATAATCCTTGCTGCTCGTCCAATACATTTAGCGCCAATGCATGCACCCGGTTCGCATCGTCGATGGTGCGAATGCCGTTAGTAGAAACATCGGAAACGTCTTCCATGTTATACGGATTGCGTGCATATTAAAAATCCAAAAGGGTGATAGCACACGCACACAAATTGTGTGCAAGTCGTGCTGTAGAAGATGCAGTGCTACTATAACCAAAAACACTTTAAATCATTACTAAGAAAATACCAACTTGCTGTCTACAGGATACTTACTAATAAAGTAATTTAATTTTAAATAGCTTCTACGTCATATTTTAGGTAGGCTTGAATATTTTCCAAATGAATCACCAAGCGAAAGTATATGCTTAGCAGTATTAAAATTAACCATTAATTTCCCATTTTTACGACCATAGTTAATTATAGATTAAAATTTAATTTGTGCACGTACGAGCTTCTCGTAAACTAACATATTTTATAGCAACAATGCGCTGTATAATACATGCATACCCCTTCTCTGCGCTACTGCTATTCTTGTAATTGCTAGAAAAAGTCACACTTTTTTTTATTGTTAGGACCGATGCAAAGCACCATTTTATTTTTTTTATACTTTCTATAGCACATCGCGCACTTTTTCGTCTGATAATTAAATTTTGCTTCTGTAGGCTTTTACACTTTCGCATAGCGGTCGGCCGCACGTAATGATTTCTAGAACCGGTAAGTACTTGATATCGTCCAAATAGAGAATTAAATGCTCGATGTCTGTCAACTTCCAATTCCCTCGTAAAAGGTAGAAAAAACTCGGTCAATCATCCATCTAACTTAAACTTCGATTCGCTCCCGTTCTGATAAATTTCCAAACATTTTTCAAACGACAATAGGCCGAGAATTTTTAAACCTCCGAGGGATCTTTAAGTCGTGATCAATTACACATCCGAGCTACGCGTAAACTAACATATTTTGCAGCAACTGTATATACATGCATATCCCTTCTCTGCGCTACTGCTATTCTTGTAGTTGCTTTGGAAAAGTCAGTCGCCCTTTTTACTGCTAGGGCCGCCAAAAAGCACCATTCCATACTTTCTCTATAAGTGTAGCACATCGCGCACTTTTTTGTCGGTTAATTAATTTTTGTTTATGTAGGCCTTTACACTTTCGCTTATTTAAACATCTAATACGAGCGATTAACCACTTTCGATTATTCTAACGGGGAACCACCATACATCCCACCGCACCGTTCTTTTTGAATCCAACGATCCTATGGGCTTCCACGCACTAACACCTGACGTATCTTTCCTACTATTTGTTAAACAAAAGCCACCGGTATCACCATTGTGGACGTAAACAGATGTTTGTGGATGTGTACGAGAGTATGTAACCATATACATTAACCAGTCTAAGCTATTTTATTTAGTCCACGAAAACTACTATTTTTCTAAACCACAATTAATAATCGCCTTTATAGGTTCCACATTTCGACCATTACCCAATGACTGGTGCTACGTACATGGAAACTTTAATTTCTTATTGGAGAATTCTTATTCTCCCGCGCACTGCCGCGTAGTTGCATGCCTACCCCTTTTGGAGGTATATGCTCGTTATAGGTTGTAAGACCCTCGGTTTTACTTAACTACAATTCGTGAAACCCCTTTAATCTTTTTAATCGTATCTTTCTCGCCTACATTACAGTAGGACTTAGCCCTATTACCAACAAATTCTAATACTGGACCCCATTAAATACGTCTTTAATTTTCCTACAACTTTTTTTTGACAAGTGTTATATTGTATTTATTATACGCAGGGTAGTCACTCTTTTAAGATAAATATATTTTGCTAGGTATCAACTAATATTAAATTTTTCTAGGGACCCCAAATCTGTAAACAGATTTTAAATAAGACCACCCCATACAAAGTTATGCGTTTTAAAGACTAATTTTTGCTCATCTTTATTTAACACCATCTTTAGAACCCTTTTTTGCTATGCAAGACATATGCCTTAGCTAACCATCTCCCGAGAAATCTAAAACCGCCGTGTCTCGCGAATACCACGTGGAGATAACACGTATACTCTGTCAACCAGGATAAAAGCCGGAAGGATTTGGAAGGTGGGAGAAGAACTTAAAAATTATGGAATCTTAAAACTAATATATACAAATATAAACAACTATCTTATATCTTTACGCCCCATGCGTAGATTGTTGTACTATTAGGAATGATGTACTTTTGTCATCTTCCTCGATAAACTAATTTTATTAATAAGCTGCGTATGCAAATCATATTCTTTACTCCGGATACATACGCAGACAAGTACTGAAACCATCCAAATAAAGGTTTGGATGCTTGGTGACTGTTAACATCCGCTTCCCTCGTGTACGCCCAGACACATCCCAGCCCATGAGCACCCTGCGCATGCACACCCTGCCCATGCGCACCCCTGCGCGTGCACACCCCTGCCAATGCGCGCTG
Organism: Platerodrilus igneus; assembly: GCA_036346225.1. Taxonomy (NCBI): domain Eukaryota; kingdom Metazoa; phylum Arthropoda; class Insecta; order Coleoptera; family Lycidae; genus Platerodrilus; species Platerodrilus igneus. The sequence continues at coordinate 1,553,944 of JARFIW010001272.1, forward strand.
CCCATGCGCACCCCACACTGTGCGACCGCTATTTCGGGGTAACGTCACAGCCTTTTATAAATAAAGAACAATGTTATATACTATTATAAAATGTTTATTCTGACATTATACATAACAAATTTAAAAATATTTAATGCCAAGCATGGGGTCATTTAAACTTAATTTTAATACAAAGTTATACACAGAAGACAGTCCTTTCTTTATGTTTGTTTGGAGTGGCTTTAATTTTATCTAATTTTATTCGCAGCTTAAAATTTAAATCGATACCCAAGTCCTCTATCTCCTTTTCTAACCAAAAGTTTGATACATAGAGACCGTCTAGGTTTTCGAATTGTAAAATGTACCGAAGTTTGCCTCTATATTTAAAGTCTTTGATTCCGCCGACAACCAGATCCATTCCTTCGTGTAATTCTTGCAGCTTGTGACAATCTTTTAATCGCAGCTTTCCCACTATATCCTGCATACGTATCTTGTTAGCTTGATCGACTTCTTCTTGTCGGTATTGGAGGAAATCTTATTCTCCCACAGACTGTTGCGTAGTTGCATGTCCACCACTTTTGGGAATATATGGTTGTTATAGGTTGTAAGACCCTCGGTTTTAAATGATCCAAAAGGTTCTTTACTAGGCAAATATACAATGTTTAACGGACCCCTTTGCGTGTGGTGTACGCAAAGATTACGAAACCCGCATTCCTTAGTTCGTCTTTGTTATCTGCCATTTTGATAAATACGTTTTAGAATAACCTTTTAAAAATATACGGATTTAGTACCATCCTTTTCCGCAAGGACGCCTACATAACTAAAAGAGTCTTTTTTACTAACCACAAATGCATACAACTTGTAGAAACCAGATGTATCTAAGTCAGTCCATCGGCACATAAAATAATCTTTTAATTCTTCCTCATTTTCTCTAATAAAATGTTCTTTGTCTAACACATCTTTGTATTGATCGCGTATTGTCGCAGTGTTTTCCATGTAGTCCAATTTTCGCATTTTTGCATCCATTTCCTCTAATTCCAGCTGTCTTTTCCTTCCACTTACAGCGTATGGTATACATAATGGGGCAATTTCCTTTAGCGTAAACGGATAGAGTTTACTACCAATATTTACGCGTTGTCGTACAACCTCTGGACGAATGTTAGGCGTATCTATCAATCCCAAGTCCGAAATTACTATTTCTTTTGGAATTGTAGAATATGGTGTTGCAGATTGTGTAAAATATGTACTACCTGCTTTAATGTAGCACTTGTGTAAGATTTTTATTTTATCTTGGTTGTCTTCCTCCTCTACTATCTCCAAATAATTTACAGGTAAATAGTTAAAACATAATAACCGAAAGCACATACTTTATCAATTTTTCCTTTCCTCTGGTTTTTGGACAACTTAATTTGCAAGCCTGTCAATTTCTTTGTATTGCCATTCCTCAATACACGTACTGTAGCAGGTTATTATACACTAAACAGCAGCTATTTTGTAGCTTGTCCGATAGCTTACTCCACATTTTGGTAAGTGGTACCGAGTACATTGGCGCCTTTAGGAAGTATAACTTACTATCTTCCAATAAGGTTAAACAGTCTTTTAAGGGTTTATACACCCGTTCCGCACTGACATAGCTTCCAATTGCACAGTTGTATATTGTCGCTTCCAATCGCGTAATACCATGTTCTTTGGCCAAAGTAGACGCAAATGTTTCCCTTAAACGTACATCTGGGCAACGTAAAAAATCTAGTATATGATTACCAAGTTGTTTATTAACACCAGGACTTGTTATCTGGCACACTTTGATTGCAGATTGTAGGATATTACAGAAACTCAAATAAATTCAATATTTCCCTGCACATGGCAGAAAGCGTATGCTCGATAGTAAATAACTTAAATTGCTTATAACTCTTTTTACTTTAGATGATATATAGATTTTAATTCCAAGAAGCATTAGGGAGTATTTTGGGCGCAACAAAACAAAAGAAATTTTAAAGGAGTTGAGCTTGAAGTGGAGACACGCCACACTAATTTGATTATATATTTTTTTGTTATTGATTCTAACGATTTAAATTTTTGATGCAATAGAACCAAAAAACATTTGGAAAAACTTAATGTTTCAATGTTCTTAGTATTAGATTGATATACATTAACTTAAATTATTTTTATCTTTTATATCTTGAATGTTACTGATTTATCCTTTATAGTGCATTAAGACGTAGTTTGAGCGGAACATAAGGGGAAAAGATGTTTTGAAAGAACGTAATAATATCGATGTGGATGGTACTAAACTAGCTTGAAGTTGTCGCGCACCAAATTGAATTGTTTATAACCCTTTTGTTTTAAGTTAACAATTTTAATTATACGGCACAATCTGGGAGCAACAAAACAAGAAAACCGCAAGCAACCCAATATTTCCATTTGTTTGGTACTGGTCATGTAGCTTATATGTATTAACTTAATTTGTTTCTGTTTCATTATTGCACTACAAATTTGTGTTTTTTATAGACTGGGTGTGTAGTTGGGAGCTGCAAAGTTAAATTGCTTACAGTATTTTTCTTTATTTGATCATTGATATTTGACTTTTAGGGCGCGATGGCGTACATTTTGGGCGCTATAAAATAGCAGAAAGACATGTGAAACTTAACATTTTTATTAGCTTGGTACTGGAGTAGAAGATAGCATAAACCACGAAAACGTCCACGAGTATACAAAACTACTCACCAACACAATTAGACGGACAATGGAGCAGGTGCTCCCAAAACAACAGAAAGCACGACACACCAAGACAATTCAATGGACAAGACGCTTACAAAACCTAAAAAAGGAAACACAAGCGAGAAAAAGTTACCAAAACTTCCTAACACCGGCCGAGAGAGCATACCACCTAACAAATTACCGACAATTAATAGACATATACCAAAAAGAACTGACTGACATGAAGAAGAGGTCATGGGATTATTCGTGGAAAGACACTTACAAACTGACGCCTGCGGAATACCCTATAAAAACACTCAGGGTATAATCAAACCACCGATGACTTATTCGACTTTAATAAAACAAGACATTACATACATAAAAGACTGGGGTGAAACTGCGATACTACTATTACAAATACTTTTGCCTGATGACAACGTTCAAGACGACACTAACGAACAACGACTCAGACGACAAGGAGTAATCGACAGAAACCACGTAGGTAACCGACCATCGAACAGACAAGATGACAACTTAGATCCTTTCACCAAAGACGAAGTGAGATACGCACTATGCCAATCGAAGAGCAGGCAAGCACCCAGACTGGATGGAATTCTTGCGGAGATTGGAATAGCGCTACACGATAAATTAATACCGACGCTAACAGCACTGTACAATGAATGTATACGACAAGCTGTTTTCCGTACATCTGGTAACAGGCGAATGTCGTGATTATCCCCACAGGGAAAGGTAAAGACCCCAAACAACCAGGTTCTTACCGATCCATATGCCTTTTGAACACGCTAGAAAAAACGTATGAAAAACTATTATGTAAACGAATGCAGAACCACAGACAAACCACGGGAGTACACCCAAGACATTACGGCTTCACAGAAAACAAATCGACCGAGGACGCCATAAACTAAGCAATACAAACTATCAAGCAATCACACAAAAAATACGTCCTATTGATATTAGTGGACATAGAAGGGGCATTTAATAACCTTTGGTGGCCTTCACTTTTTACAAAACTTACGACCATAAACTGTCCATCACAACTATACCATTCTTTCAGGAGCTACTGCAGGGACAGGTACGTAACCCTACAAGGCACGGAGAGCATTACCAAACATATAAATAAAGGTTGCCCTTGGGGGTCCATATGCGGGCCCCTATTTTGGAATATTGTAATGGATGAACTCCTGGAAAAGCTGGACACCGTTGACCAAGTGTTGTCGACGATTGCATACGCCGACGACATCTTGTTTGGTTGAAGGCAATTGCAGAAGGGAAATCGAACGTAAAGTTAACATCGCCCTAATCCAAACACAAAGTTGGTGCAAAACCAACAAAATGACCATAACACCACAAAAAACTACATTTCTTGTGATGAAGGGAACCCTGGCAAGGGACCCCACCATCAAACTAGACGGTGTATATATAAGTAGAACACAAAACATAAAATATCTGGGCTTAACATTAGACGAAAAACAAAATTACTCTACACATATAAACACCGACTGTGCAAGTGCAGCTTCTGCAATGCAGAACATCGCAACGCTGGCCCAAAAGACTTATAAGATACCACTTAATTGCGTAAGGCTATATCTCAACAGTGTGCTTGGTGCTATGGCATCATACGCCGCGAGCGCATGAGGACATCGCCTTAACACAATCAAACCTAGACAAAAAAATTAACAGTACACAACGAAGTGTTTTACTGCGACTGACGGGGGCTCATGGGACTACCGCACATGATGCACTTTATGTACTGGTGGAAACTATGCCCTTGGACCTAGTAGAGAAACAGCGAGCTGCAATGTACAATCTTATACTCAATAACAACCAAGAACTACAAAGCATCTTAAACACAAACCAACTGCCCACGACAAAGACGGAAATAAAGAACTACATACTTGCAGAATGGCAGACAAGATGGAATCAAAGCACAACCGATAGAGGGGTATACGCAATGATCCCTAATATCAAAGACCGCGTAAAGGCCAAATACCTGGTGCCCAGTCGAGGATTTATTCATTACCTAACTGGCCATGGGCCCTATCCAACATACAGAGAACGCATGAAGTTAGTTGACAACAAATATGCACGTGCGGAGAAATAGGAACACCAGAACATATGGTATTCGAGTGTAATGACTTACAACCGTACCTCTACGCACATAGACAAACATTATTAAACAATACCCTACACCAAATGATTTGGAACGAAAACCTTTTCCCACACTTAAATGCACTCACACAACAAACCACGGCACTCATCCACCAACGTTATTTTGACAGATAAAAGACACAAACAAAACTATCCGGACAGAGACATAAAGGTACCACCTCTCCTCGGACCGAGGCTCTGCCCCGGAGACCGATCTCCTGGAATTCCAAGAGCTCCGCTCTTGACGACCAGAAGCAACAAGATCAAAGCATTAACCCGACTTTGAAACAATTCAACCCGACAATATGTAGAATTTGCATGCTTCTACATATTAGCAACCCCGTTTCTAACAAATAATAACTAACAGTAGTAGTATAAATTAATTTTAAGTAGTAGTATAATTTAATCTTAAGTAGTAGAATAGGGAATTTCTTTTCTTTTTACTAACGCTAAATTTTAAGAACCAAACTGACACATACCTGAGGCAAATAATACAGCAAACAAATCCTTTCCTCTGAAAGAACCTAATTTTTTATGTAATAGTATAAGTTCAAACATGTACAAAATTATACCAATTCAATCCAACCTTTTGGTAACCTGGACAAACATAAACACAAATTAACATTTCAAACACACTTCACACACACACACACACACACACATAAACACACAAAACACCTCTCAAACACTGTACAAACACAAAACACCATTCAAACACTTACACACACATACACAACCCTCATCGACATACACAACACACACATAACACACACCCTCAAGCACGCGCACATACACACACATACACACACACGCACACACACACTCACACACTTTACAAACACAACCTATTCACACACTTACACTGCCTTATCAACATCTGGATTTCCGGCTGCCGATGCTCCGGACTGATAAGGCAATACCCGCCGAGCGTTCCTCCTTGACGACTGGGATATCCGGCTTCCGATGGTCCTGGTTCTAAAGGGGGAATGTAACACGGATACCAACATCACATACACATAACCCTCACACACACACACACACACACACACACACACACCTTACAAACACAAATGCCTATTCACACACTTACATTGCCTTTTCAACATCTGGATTTTCGGCTGCCCCGCGCACGCACGCACGCACGCACGCACGCACGCACGCACGCACGCACCCACCCACTCACACGCGCGCCTTACTGGCGGTTACTTTCTGTGGGGAAGCCAGGTCTGCTTAAATTTCAGGTAACAGACTACTGAAACGTTGGTACAAATAAAAAAACAATTTAATATTAGGTCACAAAAGAGCTCATATTCAGCACAATAAAATACAATTGGTTTTAAAATTTGCGCCTCGTGTTGTAGTAACTTCTGCAAATAGAAATTAAATCTATTAACTTACTACGGTTGTGTAGTACACCATTTATGGAAGTTTCTGTGTTTATACATGGTAAAAACATGTTAATAATAAAATTAGTTGTTTATTGATGCAAATACGGTACAAGGTTAAGAATACCGACTCCTATTTAAAATTCTTCATATCATTTTTTCTAAAAACATCAGTTCGCTAACATTTAATAAAACCATAAAATACTGCAGTAAACTTATACTTATAAAGCTGTTGTTTGGTACTAACAGGTATAACAAAAGCACCATGGCGTAATTAATAACCATTGTCAGATTAATCTTAAACTTGTATGTATGGGTAAATTTGTTTTGCGTAAATGAGTGGTAATTAAAGAGTTAAAAATACTGTAGTGAATGTAGGTCAAAACTTCTATGAAGATTATACTTTTATTGAATTGTACTAATAAGAAATACGACGCTTTTCTACATTTCACCCGGATTTCGTTTACAGGACCAGGAATTCAATAATAAAGATTTGAACACTATTCTTTGCTTTTCCACAGGAGCATTATTAATATATTTTGCAGGTGAAAATTATGGTTTCATTAACTCATGACACCGTTAAACAACGCATTCATGAAGCTGTAACTGCACCCAGTTTTCAAACCAATATCAATTTACCTTAAAAATCTTTAAATTCTTGGGCGTGATGGTGAGAATGCAGTGGAGTATTCATTTTGTGATTATTATATGTTCGAAAGTGTAACAACAGACATCAGCATTTTTACTCTTAATGTTATTTTGCAAGTGTAAATGTATTAAGGTCATTATGTCGACTCCCAAATATAAATCCCTTTCATTTGCAGCGTAATTTGATAAGTTCATTAATCGTCTCGTCTGCTCTACTTACGATATTCTCAATCTTAATACCTTAACATGCAATTCATACGCATTCTTTTAAATGTTACTGTAAGCCAGTGAGTATCATGTTTACCTGTCGGTTATGAAGCAATGGAAACGCCAATCATGTAACTTCAATATTATATTTGATGAGCCTATATTGCACCGTATTTATACTACATACGCTTGTCTATTGATCTGTAAACAAACATCTAGAATAGGGAATAGTACAAAAAACCGGCGAGTTATGCTAAAACCTTGTACCCTCCCATTTTTTTAATTGCTGTAGAAAAAACTAAAATCGTAATCTTAGTAGAGTCTATAATTATGTGCGGCCGTAGTTTCTACATTCATTAATACATTATGTCTGTAGAACTATCATTTGTCAATTTTATATTTAAGGTGTTGCCATCAATTCTTTATGTTTAATATCTGCTTAATGTCACTTTAAACGATTTACATTTAACAAATTTATTACATTTAATTTGGTATGTATAGCTTCAATCTCGCTCCATATTACCTAAAATTTAAATTAACTGTTCACTCTTCCAAAACCAGGTAGCAACGATGGCTATAAAACCGGGTACCCTTTAAATAATGATTTTCATTACGTCAGTAGTTTTAACATACCGCGGTATAGAAGAAAAATTGGTCGTATATAGTATGAAAGAAAGTATGAGTGGGGCGATATTAGCAGTACTATAGTACCACAGCACTCCCACAATAACAAAGTAAACTTATTTCTGTGAAATTCGTGTGTGCCACATGAATGCGTAAATGTGTGCAGTGTGCAAACGTTTGTACACTTCACTAAGATGTGGGGAAATTACATGAGGGAGAAGGGGGTTGTTATAAAAATGGTTTTTCCAAAAAATGTTCTGATTTTATAACAGCAATCGTTTGTACTTCTTGGCTGCAGCAACGTGTACAATGTATGCATTTTTGTGCACATGGGTGTACAGAAATGTCTCCTTTCTCCACAGAAATTTCCTATTTTGTAAAGGCGCTCGTTTGTGGCTCGTAGGTTCAAAAATGCGAACTATATACAAACGGTTGTGCTCTCCCTATGCCGAAATATTTAGATATAATTTGAGGAGGTTGTAGAAACAAGAGCCGCTATCAAAAAATTTCCGAGCTTTTGAAAGCAATCGTTTGTGCATCGTAAGCGTACAAATGAGTACAGTGCAGGAACGTTGTGCACTACCCCAATCTAAAATAAGAAATTAACTTTTGGACTAGTACAAGAACGTAGTTTACCATTCAAGCATTTTCAAATTTCATAAAAGCAATTCTATATGCATGTGAGGTAACAAATGTACACAGTGTGTAATTGTCTGTATACTTCCTCGTATTAAGATATGAATTAATTAATTTGAGGAGACAACGGAAACCGTAGAACCCACATTCACCTCAACCAACCTTTTTCTTGCTGTAATTGTTTGTGTAGCTTAGTTATATCAGTGCAAAGAGGGTCCTGACGTTTCTGCACTTTCATATACGAAGTTAAGAAAAAAATAATTTGTGTACGCTGCAGAAATGATAGATACTTTACCAAAAGTCCTCGACTGTGAGCAGGGAAAAAACAGAAGGACGTTCCAGTGATCCCTCTAAGAGGTATTGCAAAATAGTATTGATAAAGAAGACTTCTAATTTATAAAAAACTGGCTATAAAAGCACTTCGCGCGTTTTCAAGTTACATTGCACAAGTGTGAAGTCAAAAAATAACAAACATAATGAATAAATACTCAAAACTAATTACCTGTAATTGCTGGCATGTGTGTGATAGTGATAAAACCAGATCGTTACATCAGGTATCGATGTAAATGTCAAGAGCGAGAACTGCCGTTTTAAGCAGATTTGTCGAATAAAGCTAGAAATATCACACAACAAAGATGAAATAAAGATTCGGATGTTACAACTTTTGAAACTTACTAAACATTTAAACATCTAAAATACACAAATGACTACTTCCAAATCGGTTATTGGAACAGTTGGGAATTTTCGCTATAGTAGTTTTTAAAAATTATTTTCTTGTATTGTGTAAAAACGTTGAAGCCCTTAGCATATTTAGACATTTACTATGTACAGATTGATTGTAAAAAGAAATACAGTTTAGAAGCTATACAAATTATGTCCGTATATAAAGTATTATCTTTAATGAAAAGAAAAAGATTTTTTTTTTTTTGGTAAAGTACCTGACATTTCTACACTTCCGCAAATTATTTTTCATCTAATTTAATATAGAATATTTCATAATGGGGTAGTGCACAAACGTTCATACATTGTGCACATTTCTGCACTTACGATGGACAAACGATTGCCTTAAAGTTATTTTTGGTGAGAGAGAGGGCTGTTGTTTCTACAGCCAAGGCGGCTCCGTGGCGTAGTGGTATGTGTGTGACTACTACGCCCTAGGTCCCGGGTTCGAATCCCGACACGGTCCGCTTGAAAAATGTTAGGCGAGCATTTTTCGCAAAAATACACCCTCGTTCGGATGAGAGGTAAAATGGAGGTACCGTGTGTGAGTGTTGTCACGCACGTTAAAGATCCCTACCTTGCTTGGAACAGCAAGGATTCGGCAAAATTCAAAATTTTCCAGGTAAAAAAAAACTCGCTTCCTGGCCAATGTAGTACCTTCGGGTGGAGCATTAGAAAATCACATGTAATGTTTCTACAGCCAGGCGGCTCCGTGGCGTAGTGGTATGTGTGTGACTACTACGCCCAAGGTCCCGGGTTCAAATCCCGACACGGTCCGCTTGAAAAATGTTAGGCGAGCATTTTTCGCAAAAATACACCCTCGTTCGGATGAGAGGTAAAATGGAGGTCCCGTGTGTGAGCGTTGTCACGCACGTTAAAGATCCCTACCTTGCTTGGAACAGCAAGGATTCGGCAAAATTCAAAATTTTCCAAGTAAAAAAAAACTCGCTTCCTGGCCAATGTAGTACCTTCGGGTGGAGCATTGGAAAATCACATGTAATGTTTCTACAGCCCCCGCAATGTAGTACCTTCTGGTGGAGCATTGTAAAATCAAATGGAATGTTTCTACAGCCCCCTCATATTAATATTTTCAATTCTTAGTATGAGAGGTGCACAAATGTACGTACACTATGCAGCCTATGATTCTCAAATGATTGACTTTAAAAAATACGATACTTCTGTCGTTTTTACAGTATAAAGAAGTGCCAAACATTTGTACACTGAACATTCGTGCAGCTGCAATTCACAAACGAATGACGCAGGAGGGGGGGGGGCTGTAAAAATTGACCTAATATAAAGATTGTTCAAAGTTGTTATATTCCCCAGTTAATTATAGAAAATCTTGTTAAATTGTGCAAATAATAATACTGCGGAAGAAGTTCCTAGGAATTATGATTTTCTGATTCAAAATAAGAATAGCAAAATATATATTTTGCGAAATTGTATGTTTGTGTCCACAGGGCAATACACCTTTCTTATTTTAGTTCAACCAATCAAATATCCTTTTTCTTTTAGTAAAAACAAAAAACCTTAATAACAAAACTTTGCTAATCTACAGAAACATCAATTATTAGAATATGGTGGAGTATTTACTTCTTTTTCTGCAAATATTTAAAATATATAACGAATGCGGCACCTAATCTTTGCATATTTACTTAATTTAAAATTAATGACTATCTAAATGATATTATATTCTTTGTTGGTTTTTCTTATAATTTAAAAAGTAGTATTGCTTTTGGTACTTTGACAAAAGGATCAAACAATATATTTTTGTGGCACTAGGTTATCGCTTGCCTCGTCAATTTTTTACATATTTCTACCGTTCGTAATCGCATCTCTTAACCCACAATCTTACACGAATCCATGCTCTAAATCTATTTGCAACTGAAGGGAAATCGAGAAGATGAAATAAACTTTATAGACTCGCTTATTGTGTTCCTAAAGTTTTATTTAAGATGTTTCAAAAAAGTTATCACTTTTTGCTCTTTACCGAAGAATAAACATAAAAAGATAACATACACGTCTTCAGCAAAATGTTTGTACGATTTGTCGCATTCTTTTTAACACTAGCTTTATAAGAGAAGCGTGTACAGAAGCGGTTAAGGTAATGCTTTAACAAAAAAAGTTAGAAATAAAGGGATAAAGAATTATCAGTGTTGTACCGACTAGACGTGGAAGTTTCAGTAGGTACTTTGTTTCTAATAGAAAGTTTATCAATAAAATGATCCTATTAAGATACATGTTCTTTGTGTATTCTTTGCATTTGCACTAATGCATTCAACCCCACTAGTATGATCAAATTATAAACTTTCGTAATTGCACTGTCATTTAAACAAATTTCTTAATATTTTACGGCAAATACTTTACAAATATTTTTAACTATATAAAGTTTTCCTTTATTTTAATCCATATAAAATATGCTTGGTACATAATACAGATGTCACATACGATAACATTTCACGAGGTAAGGTGAAAGCCAGTTCTGGTTTAATGCTGAAACTTGTGTCAAAACTCCTTACTTCACTATCTGTAGACATAAAATCGCCGAAATTAATGCCAAATTAGTCACTAGTATGATCTTCGTTAAAAAATCTAAACATCGTTTGCATATTTTTATAATACGTTTAATTAATTCCTAAATACTTCATAGTTAGTGTTTAAACACGAGAAGAAACATTACAAAACGATTTTATGCATTATTAAAAAACGCTAATAAGAAAAATCACATCCTAATAAGTAGAAGCAAAGGCTTCTTGTGACTGACTATTACATTATGAAGGTGGCTCATAATTGTTATCTTCAATAAATTTATAGCGATCATTAAATACAACTAGTTCCATACGCTTTTGAGATTTTTCAGGAAAAATAATAATAAAGTACGTACCTGATACCAACAAGAGGTAGCCCCATGTCATCTACTAATTCTGAAACCACCAGAACCGTTGTTGCTGGAACTTGATGTGATTGAGGATAATGAAGAAGTCCTTGTCCATTACCTTGAAGTACAACTGATACCGTGCCCTGAGGACTAACTCGTGAATCTCCGGTTATCAATGCATTAGGACTACCATCGATTAGCACATCTCCAATTCGTTGTCCCTGAATATGATGAGCATTTATACTGTTTATAGTAATTCCACCGGTGTTTTCGGAGGAATACATTTCCAAACCTTTTTGATCAGGTGTAGTTGTGTATATTACGGTTTTATTTCCGTCTTCATAAATGAGATCTATAGGAGTATCGTTCTTATCATGTATTTCGTGAGAATATAAATCTTCATCTTTGTCATACATGACTTCGTGTTTTACTTGAGCAAATAAAGGAGAATGTCCCATGGCACGTTTTTCGTCTATCTCCTTTTTAAGTTCTATGGCATTTACGGGAGTCATCGTTACCAACATGGCAGGAGAATTAGGAGAATCCCTCAGTGGAGAACGGTCTGCTGGGGATGCTTGAGGAGGAGGTGGAGACGTAAGAGTCCCATTTGTCTCCATTGACGTAGAAGAGCGAGCGGACATATCTTCAATGTTGCGGCGAGTCATGATGCTATCACAGTATTAACTTTGATATTTGGAATGTATTGCACTTTTGCGTATATACTACTTACTAGATTAGAGTTCGATATTATGGCACGTATACGGTATTTATACCAATTGTTGCTGAAGGTGTAGATATTTGATTTCCAGCTGCACCCTGTCCTGTAACAATATAAGCTTATATAAGCGACAACCAATTAGAAACACAAGTTAAAAAATCTTTTCACGGTATAAACTCATAATGCGATTGGTATTATAGTTATTAAAGATTATAAAAAAATCGTATACGCATACATACTCAGTACTTATTTAAATCGTATTTTCCTAAGCAGTGATTTTGTATGATTATACGGGGTGAGTCAACTGGGACAGAGTAAGCGCAGATTATTTGGACCAAGGCATGAGGATTGGACGAAATATTCCTGAATATAATGTTGCCGTGATGATGGTATAGGATATTGAAGAAAAGTTTGTTTTTCGTTTTTCGGTAATTATTTCACATTGTATTCATAAATTGTTATCAAAATTGCAAGAACTATTGTTTTGTTTATTATTTTACATTTTGTTACAGGGGGCGCCCCACGTGCTTTTACTAATAGAAAAAAATGGGTTATAACTTTTTTCACAAAACTTTTTAGTAATTTTGATTAGAAAACATGATGTAAACATCATTTTTATGTAAAATTGTTATACCCGTTTAAACTTCATATTTTCGACCGTTAAACGCAATTGAACAGTTCAGTTTTGGAAAGAGATTTCTAATAAGAAACAGTATAACAATAAAATTGCTTCACGAGACGAACTCTGGGCAAAAATATAAAATGCGGCTAATTTTATTAAAGCACAGAATAATATTTTCTTATGTCAGAAAGTCCTTTATCAAAGGAATTAAAAAAAGAATAGAAATAGGCGAAGGCCACGTAAAACATTTAATTTGAGTTTGTTATTTTTAAAGTTATTTTGTTCATTATTCGGATTTATCGATAAATAAAAACACGTACAAGTATGTTACTGGCAAGTGTTTTTAGTTATCGATAAATCAGAATAATGAACAAAATAACTTTAAAAAATAACAAACTCAAACTAAATCTTTTACGTGGACTCGCCCTACTTCTATTCTTTGCCTAATTCTTTGTTAAAAGACCTTCTGATATTCAAAAAATATTATTCTCTCCCCTAATACAATTAGCCGCATTTAATGTTTATGCCTAGAGCTCGTCTCGTGAAGGAATTTCATTGTTCTACTGTTTCACGTATGAAACTGTTATGAACGTCTGAACTGTTCAATTGCGGTTTTCTGGAATACGGTCGAAAATATCAAGTTTAAACAAGTGTAATACCTTTTCATAAAATTAATGTTCATATCATGTTTCTAATCAAAATTGCTAAAACGTTTAGTCAAAAAAAGTTTTAACCCGATTTCGTCATCAGTAATCGCTCATATGGCACCCCCTGTAACAAAATGTAAAATAGTATTCCTTGATAATCTATAGGAACACTGTGGCACGATTTAAATAAAAATGAATAAAAACCCTTAACCACAAAATATATTTAAAATACTATATACGTATTTCGACCACTATGTGGTCATCATCAGTAGGAATTTTAAATAGTAATTAGTTGTTGTTCCGGAACATTTCAGAGGATATTCTCCTCACCACTTAGGCTGAAGTAAACCTTCCCAACATACAATTTACTAGAATGTTGCTTTAAACACTATCGAGGATATTCTCCTCACCCGCAGACTGGTGTTCTTCACAACAAACAAGTGAATTCACTTTATGAGCAATTCCGCGACAATAAAAAAAGGATTAGCATGGACTTAATTCTCGATTTGCTCATGCAAGGTTTCTACGGCCTCGGCGATGATGTCGTGCGCCACTCTGCACTTTGTCGTTTTGTTTTAGGGTCGTACTCAAACTCCCATGATTCATCACCAGTGATCACTCTGCGCATGAAGTTGGGTTCGGTTGTTAACCGATTCAAGCAGTTTTTGGCTAATGAACAACCTATTCTCCTTTTGTTCATTGGACAATTTTTTAGGCAACCAGCTTTGCACAAATTCTTCTCATGCCTAGTTCCTCTGTCAGAATTCGATGAACAATATCCTTATTCATGCTTACCTCATGTGCGATCATCCTAATAGTTAACCACCTAGCTCGCACCAACACGGAATGCACCCTGGACATACAATCGGCTGTTCTCGATGTGGACGGTCGTCCAGAGCGATGCTTATCTTCAACGTTTTCGCGTCCCTTTTTGAAAGCCCTGTGCCATCTGAAAACTTGTGCTGAAGACAAAGCAGAATCTCCATAGGCTATTATCAACATTTCAAGTGTCTCCGAATCAGTTTTTTCTAACTTAACACAAAATTTAATTGCGTAACGCTGCTCGATAAGTGCCCGCATTTTTACTGCAACGCGTTGTTAAATCGCATCCGCCAACAATTAACAATAAAACAGTTATCACTACACTGAATGGACTGCATGTGTTTTGGATTGTGCACTTAACCCTATCACTGATATTTAGTCAACTTGAATCTGATGCAGTGTTGCCACAATGGGCATAAAATCTTCATTCTCATTACTTCTGAGACAAACCCCGTCTGTATGTATGTATTTATATATATATATATATATATATATATATTTCTGTGGTTCTGAAAGGCTAAACAGCTTTATTAACTCATTTGACATATTTAGGTAGTGATCCAGTATGTAGAAACAAGCATCCGTGATTAGAAATGCTTTTCAATTTAGTTTAGGAAAAAATTTAATAATGTTTCTGAAAAGTTTTAGTAAAACAAAAGTTATTTTTGCATAATTCGTGTTAATGTAAACGTCCGAGAAATATATCATTGGTAATATAGCATTTCAAAGGTCAGACTGTAAATAGGATATGTATTTAGATCGTAGTTCATAAACGTAAGACGATCTGTAAAAAGCTTTAACATTATCGATTTTATAATTAACTTTAGGGGAGTAGTTATTGCAAGGAGGAATAGTGTATCATAAACAATCTATTATTTGTTAAATAGTAGCATTTAAATGTAAATAGTCAAAAGCTTTTAGCTTCATTCTAAATGGCCGTTATATTGTTGGTTAAAAATGTTGTCGAAAGAAATAATTTGCTAGTAAAACGAAATTGACAAGTTGTCTAACAATTTTTAATGAGGATCGTTGAAAATAAAACACAAATAACAAAGCAATTTTCTGAAGGGTAGCAGGTATACCAATTAACAGCGATCGATTGTCTGAGTGGAATGGGTAACAATGTAAACGGCCACAATACAGGTGCTAACACAGAACGAAGAGGGATTATTACGTTTATTGTATAGATAGATGGAAGATAGCGATATCGTGTATTAACTGTTTGTTTAACATGAGGAAAGCAAGAATAAAATGGAATATGGAAAGTGAAGGATAGCAATATCACGTATTAATATAGACATAGTTTAGTGGGGCAATTTTGGTCGGTTAGAAATACCAGTGTTAAAAAAAGATAAAGAGATTATTTTAGCTAATATGAGTTAAAGAAAAAGAGACTGATCGTGGGATTCGTGAAGATTGAGGTTCAAGCAAGTTAGTGGAAGGAAAACTAATTGGTGGTTAGACGAAGTGAGAGATAGAAGTACTCATGTTAGAGGCAGATAGAGAGAACAGTTGAGATGTGTTTAACGATAACTTGTGACAGTAGGACTTAGTTTTTAGAGAATACCGAGACCGTTGAAACATAAACATAGAACTTCTTAGATTTTGATGGCAGTTGATGTTTGTGTACAAAATTTCAAGGAATTTGAAGACGGTTAAGAGTCTTTGTGTTTGTATTAAACGAAATTTTAGGAATTGGTACGTTTTAGGGGGACACAAAAGTATGTATAAGCACCGGGGATTGATATTGGGGCTTCCTTACATCTTACGTTCATCGTGGTGAATTAGCTTACAGCTAAAAGTCAACTTTATAATAAAAAATCAATACAAGTTGGTATTGTGTAGCAACTAGCTAACAGTAAAGCAATGTATAAATGTTAATAGTGAACAAGTAAGTACAGACTGCTTATGTAGTTGCATGGAGTGACAAGCTTGCTCTTAAAATAAGTTGAAGTATGTGGTTGAGTGATTTTGGTTACGTATCAAAGATAAACGGGATGAAAAACAGAGTTGGGGGAGTTTGGATGTACCGTCATACTGGTTGATGGAAGAAAACATAAGCGGTGTGCAGTTACGGCTAGTTCAATCCAAATTTGGGACGTTCCTGAAGGCGCAGTCATTGATGAAAGCCAACAGTTGTTGATGGAGATAGCAGATCCATGGCTGATAATGATATCCAAATAACCGATGTCGTATTAAAATGTTTTGTGCATAACTGGTGTAATGACTTGTGATAACTTTTTGGTATTTTGACTATGAACTAAACGGACAATATTTTTTTTTAAATTATTAATTGAACTCTCTTGATATGTTAATTTATTATTTTATTTATGTGGGAAATTATTTGTATAAAATTTTGATATTTATGTACAAGATAAGAGGGACTTTTTGGCAATTTATTGTGCAGAAATTTGCAGAAGTGGTTATAGGTTACTACGAGCTCGTATTAATCCAGGGGTAACGTAAAGTTGATGTAAAGCCCTATTACTTTATTTGGGTAATAATTAACCTGGGAAGTGAGTTGGAAATGTTTTATTTTGAGACGGAAAATGTATGTAAATTAATTAATATGTGAATAAGGAGTTGTTGAAGATGTTTGATTCTTTATGAATCTGTAAATAAATCTAGGTGTGTTACCGTAGCAGCGTTTATTTATTTTTAGTACACCAGTTAGTTTTATTTTTCAGAGTATAGAAGGGCAGTCCTGGCATATTTTAGCAGTGGAGATTTCAAAGAATTTATGTCGACCCAACAGTTGGTGTAGGTGAGTTTACTAAAGATTTCAGAGTAATTTTGACGACCCACTCGAAGGGTTAAACCTCGCAATAACATGACGTCCAAATCGTGGGGTTTTTAGAGACAGTTGGACTTCAGAGTAATTATAGCACCCAAACTGTGGGGCTAAGCTTCGTAGTAATATATATATATATATATATATATATTTATATATACATACATATATATATATATATATATTTATATATACATACATATATATATATACTGGGTGCTTCAAAAAAATGTATACACACTTTAAACTATTGTAGTTTTCCCGCACTACAAGGCTAATGTTATATTTCTTCGCCAGGTGCCAGCATAATCGTCCCTCTATGTTATATTATCAGTTGGAATTTGAAATATCAACATGGCGGACGTACGTTTGAGTTTTGAAGAACGTAAGCAGGTTAGTAAGTGGTACTGGAAGTTTGAGAATGTAAATGAAGTTCAAAGACAGTGGAGAAGGGAGTATGATACAGAACCACCTTCAAGATTAACAATTACACGCATACGAGACAAATTCGAAGTTCATGGAACAGTGTGTGATGTGCATAAAGGTCATTCAGGTCGGCCTCGAACAGCTACAAGTGATGAGTCATCAACGACAGTCTTGGAACTGTTTCAACGCTCTCCTAACAAATCTTCAAGGCAAGGGCACGTGAAAGTGATGTAAGTGCTAGCAGCGTGCTACGCATTCTGAAGAGAGGCAAGTATCGTGTTTACATTCCAAGGCTGGTGCAACAGCTAAATGACGACGATCCAGATCGAAGGTTGCAATTTTGTGAATGGATTCAGGAGATGGTGATACGTGAACCGGGATTTATGGGTAGCATCATTTGGTCGGATGAAGCCCAATTCAAACTTAATGGAACTGTCAATAGGCACAATTGTGTTTACTGGTGTGAATAAAATCCTCACATTACAATTGAAAAAGCTGTAAATTTGCCTGGTGTAAATGTGTGGTGCGGTTTGTCTTCAAGGGGACTCATTGGACCTTTTCGATTTGAAGGCACTGTAACTGGTATTAATTACCTAACAATGCTTGCTGATTCCATATTTCCTGCCATTCGTGCATTATACGGTAATGATGATTTTTATTTTCAACAAGATGGTGCTCCGCCGCACTATCACAGGGACGTACGAGCTTACCTGGATCAAAATTTGTCGGGCCAGTGGATAGGACGCAGGGGCCAATCGAGTTTCCAGCACGCTCTCCAGAACTTACACCACTGGATTTCTTCTTGTGGGGCACAGTAAAAGATGAGGTGTACAAACGTAAACCACGTAACCTAGACATTCTTTGGAATGAGATTCAAGCAGTGTGTAGAGAAATCTCATTGGACGTTTTGATACGATGTACAGAATCTGTGGTGACTCGTACTCAGAATTGTATTGATGCTGCAGGTCACCAATTTGAACAGTATTAACATTTGTTATTTATGTTTCATTTACATTGGACTTTCAGCTTTCTATTTTCCTGAAATTTAACTTTGTAGAACGGTAAATAAATTTTCTATGGAAGTTCAAAGTGTGTATACATTTTTTTGAAGCACCCAGTATATATATATATATATATATATATATATATATATATATATATTACTACGAAGTATGAGGTTCAAAGGTAAGCGGATTTTATGTGTATTTATCCCAGCCTATTAAAATAACCATAAAAGTGTTTAAAATTAAGGCTTCGAAATTCAGCTTCAGTTTACAATATCTTTGAGTTTTTCAAACTACAATCGACTGTTGTGGTGTGCACACAGGGTTGATAATCAGAGTGGTTAGAATTGTAAATTGAGCAACGGTTTCATGTGGCTTATTCTCGTGGTAAAACAAAATCTCAGTGTACTACAGATATGCAGCATATTTCGACAGTAGGTTGAAACTACGTCGTAAGTGTTTATTATCCAACGTCCTCGAATCTAGCATTGGTATCAATAATCAAAAAGCAAAACGCAATATATTTGAAATTCTATTATTATATTCGACACAGCTTTGTACTAATTTATCCATTATTAGTTAAACAATTCTCTCCTAAAGCTTGGACCATGGCAAGAGATTAAATTGAACTGCACGCGAGTTGAGTTCTGTTATCATTAATTAGCAGAAATTAAATAAATGTCACCGTTTGTGTCAGTACCATCTTTTGTAAATACAGAAATTAGTTAATAATTTAATTTTTAGTATTCTAAGTTTTGAAGTAAATAATTCCAGGTGTGGGATTAAATAAATTATGTGTAGATTAAATAAATTATAAGTTGAATTAATTAATATTCTTAGTCTTTCAGTATCAAAAGCAAATTAAATAGTTACAATGATGAAAGAAAATTAATTAAATTGACTGGAAATTAATTTTTGAACACGTTTCTACTTTGAAGAAACGAGTTTTTGACTATCATTACAAGACACCGGAAGTGAGTGCAGCGAATTCTATTAAAACAGCAGTTTCTTCAGGTTGAGATAGATTTTGTATATTTTAATCATAGTAACTGCTGTGAAAAATCATTGTAGGAGTGCATATTTATTTAATGTATGGAGTATAATATTCACATATTTTGTTCGAACTGGTCAGCAAATGCGTAGGTGATTTAAATTTATATAATCATGGTTAGGTTTAGGGAACAGGAAGTTTAATTTAGAATTAGAATATGTCGTTTCAACCAATTGTTAATATTAGCCTAAAAAATTGTAAATTCACAATTATGAGGAAATATTAGATATCATGGGAGCACAAATTACTAATTTATTTCTTGCAAATATTCGGCGCACGCACTGTTGGACCGCAATCAAAAAGGTTCTTTCATGAACCTAAATATTGTGCGTGAGTATTCAAATTAGCAGAACTATTGAACTGATGTATGGCGAAGAATCAATGTTAGAACTAGATTTCTGGGACTGTACAATCACCATTTACGTCTAATATCTTGCTTATTTTTATAAGGATTAGAGCTATTTAAAATGGAGCACTTATGTTTTTTAATCACATTAGCGGTTTACTTTTAAGTTTGATTTATTTATTTATATATCTGTTTATTTGGCAGCTGTCGTACAGATTCAAGGTTCAATTACAAGATAGGATAATAAGAAAGTAAATTAAATGCGAACACAGCAACATTAAATATTACAGCTTACAGCTAGAACCCAAAATGTTAAGCGTTAATAATTTCTACATACATTTTTTAATTGTGCGTACAGAGGCGTGAAAAATATATAAATATTATTCTAGACGGTAGCATTATCTATGCAAATTTAATAAAGTTAAAAAATTTCGATGCATTAGTACGGACTTATGATAATATAGAATGCAGAAGGATTACGTAAATATAAAGATGCATGGAAAAAAGTAAATTGGCTGATCATATCGCAAGAGTGAAAGGTAAAAGGGATATTGTAGTGTAACATTAGAGAGTGTATAAAACGTTTTTTCTGTAAGCAGGTAATATTAAGGGTTGACAGAAGAAGGTTATTGGGATAGCCAGTGGATGAGTGGAATCCTCTGATACAAAACGCTGGAAGTTTGAGAAATATTTACTGCATACATTTAATCAAAATTATGTGTGTACTATAATGCGAACACCATGTGATGCTGATATACTCCAGGCGTGATCTAGTGTACGTATTGAACAGTATGGTTGACGATTTTCGAAAACATACAGAGCTACGAATAATAAGAAAAATTGAGAAGCGAATAAATGGCGTATATGTTCCGAAAATATAAACCTGTTATCGAAGTAAGCTCCAAAATCTTTGCCGTACTGTGGACGTTGAGGGATAATGCTATTCAGAGAATAATCCTTATAATGTAAACTAGTAGATTTGTACATTTTGTTGTAGATTTGTAGATCTTGCAAAAGTTATGGCATAACTTTTATTCACGTGTAGCGGTAATATATTGATTTTTGCACCGTGCACTTAGTCTATTAAGGTTGGTTTACAGCATAGTGCAATCTTTTGTGAGATTAATTTTGCAACAGTTTTAGATCAACTGCGTACAGTAGGCCTTTTTCATCGAACACATAGCCTATGCTATTAATGTGTATTATAATTAATAGAGGTCCAGGTATTCGACCTTGAGAACTTCAGAAGAAACTTGGACTAATAACTTTATGAGCTTAGTACTTGATATACAGTGTGCAATTAGGAAGATACATAATATCGACCCGAGAAAAGTGGAACAATGGTTTCGGTTATGAATTGAGCTATACAATGTATATATATATATATATATATATATATATATATATATATGCTGTTGTAAAGCTTCCTTATATATATATATATTGCTTTGATAATGGGTTGTCTAAGGGTGTATTTTATAGCAAAGGTCGTGCAGGAACTATAAATTATAATATGAAGCAGAAAACTGCATTTATTTAGTAGAAAATTGAGTAATTGGGATAGTTTGTAAATAGTAGGCATTTAACACCCTGTATATAGAGTATAATTAGTTTTAAGCGACGCAAATAAACACATCTTATAACAATAGGACGCATAGTTAGCATAGAAGTAAGTAATTCATACAATAAGTAAATAACAAATATTTAACACTCGGTATATAGAGCTTTAGTAATTTTAAGTAATGCAAACAATGATATTTTTCAGTAGAACACGCGTGTTTAGAAGTAAACATAGTTTATGTAATTAAACACGCATTCAAAAAAGATTCTAATTAGTTATGATAATACGGAGATAAAACATAAAACTTAACAAAGCGTTCGGTAAGTGCGTAGAAACAATCAATAATTTTTAATAGTAAGGGTAACCAAAGATGCGTAAATAAACATGAAAATTGAAATTCAAATTGTATCAGGTATTTTTGTATAATATGGAAAAGCGATTATTTACTCAAAACACCGCATGGTCTGATAACAAAGCATCTGTAGTAAAAAACCATTACTCGAAAAACCAAAAATGTTACATCAGAAAACCACTTTAAGTGTAGGAAATACAAAGACCTCATTGGTAAAGATTAGTAAGCCAAGCCCACATAGAATGAGGGGGTCAACCCATATATTAACAGCGAGCAATGATAACGGAGCTCAGTTTCAACTCAACAAGGCCAAACTGCGTTACTCTGAATCTAAGAGTAACGCGTAATAATAATATTTTAATAGTAAAATTGTTTAGTGACAGACAGTGCTACAAATATGAAAATTTCTATTACCGATTAACGTAAGTAGAATTTGGGGAATTTATTTAAACTAAAATATAATAATCAGAGGGCTCTAAGTTTGACGATAATAATCCACAGGTGGATGACAATAAATCTAAGTTTGACGATAATAATCCAGAGGCGGATGACAATAAATCTAAGTTTAACGATAATAATTCGGAGGCGGATGACAATAAATCTAAGTTTGACAATAATAATTCTGAGGCTGGTGAGAATAATCCAGAGGGTGATGATAATAATTCTGAGACTGGTGAGAATAATTTGAGGTGTAATAATATAATAGATTTGAGGTCGATGGTAATAATTCAAAGGGGTGTATAATAATTCGGAGGCTGACGACAATAATTTGAGGCCGATGGTAATGATTCAAAGGGATATATATAAAAGCGAGTGGATAGATAATATTTTAAATGGGTATATAATAATTTCGAATTGGTGGAGAATAATTTCGAATACGAGGTTAATGATCCAAATGGATGGTATAATAATGCATGGAACATTCTAATTGATGGTATAATATTTTAAAGCGTCGATAATTTTTGAGAATTAATAAAGAAGCACGAAGCAAACAGACCAGGTTAGATCTTATTAGTTTTAAGACATTTTTTTCTATTTGAATTTGAATATTGCATTTGCCTAATTAATATAAACTAGTGTAACAGAGTCAGCAACGAACTTTTGCATACGTTGAAAGTATGTAATATAATAAAGAGGTTTTGAACGTTCCAGGCTTCTTTGGATAAAAAGAATAGTGTTTGGTGACTTTAGATTGATTGCAAAGCATATGATTTTTGAGATAAATAAGGCATAATATTGATTGATTGAAAAGTGTATTTTAATAATTTTCAAAACCTGTACATAATATTTATTTTCATTATATGGAATTAATTAACTTCATTTTATAATTCAAACAAAGAGGTAATCATACAGGGGTAAAACGAAGAAGAATTGATCATCGTAACTTTGTGTAGAATAATAATAAAAGTTGGCCGTGGCAGAATAATAAAATTAGTGGGAGTGAAATTTGATAATTTAAACAGAGAGATGGAGTTATAAGTAGAAAACGCCATTGATACCGAGTACGGCGTTATCATCTCAAATATTTATTGGACGGAACAACGACGGGGTTCGAGAGTTCCTGTTAATACATAGCAATATATATCATTGTTGATTGACATTAAACCTGTTTTTGATTTAGTTTGATATGTTTATATGAAGTATAAATTCAAGGAACTTACAAAAGGATCATATGATGGCAATCGGCCTATTGCCATTAATGTCAGTTCTATCGCCATCATTATTGGCAGACACATACCGTTGGAAAATATATAGATTTTAGAACAAGGTGGAACAGAAAGGATAAAGTCGTAAGTAGAATGTCTAACTAATCATGAATGAGCAAACTCGGGTGTTATTCGGACCAATTGCCATGTTAGCCTTTATGCTTTTAACAACTTGGTGGATCTACTATCTCTGACATGGTCAAAAGTGGCCGTAACAGCATCGTGCCTAGGAACAGGCAGAAGTGATGTGGTTTGATCGGTGTTAGAATCAGAAACAGACGTTGACTTTACAAAAGCGTTTGCTATATTATTTCCAGTTGTGCTTATACTACTGTTGCAATTCAGATAAGAGGCGTATGGCGTGCGACATTTTCATTAGGTATGTAAAGACCTAACATTTTAGAATTTGTTTTGATTTGAACTTCGAGATCCTGTATGCAGCAAAGGTTAGATGCTTAAGAGTATTCAGTACCTTACGTTGTTGATAAATTGTCGGATCTATAATTTCTTGTAGATGTTCCATGCTGAATATGTATATTTAATTTCTCTAATGATAGCAAGTAAAACAAGAAGCATGGTCACTTTTTGAAACAGAAGTTTTAGGAACACTTCTATCCAATACATTGTAGGAATTACAATCAAGTGAAATTAATGCATCAAATAATGTATGATATGCCTCAAATGTCAGTGCAGGAAGTATGTAAATAGCAACCATATTTAATTGTTTTCTGTATGCAATTACTCTAATTCTCACTAAATCCATAAGTAAATATTCCAGAAGACTAGTTAAATTTTATTTTACAAGTTCTAAGTCTATCATTAGCAGCCATTAGTACTTCACCTTCTTACATGTGATTTGCCAATGCTCCACCCAAAGGTACTACATTGGCCAGGAAGCGAGTTTGTTTTACCTGAAAAATTTGGAATTTTGCCGAACCCTTGCTGTTCCACGCAAGGTAGGGATCTTTAACGTGCGTGACAACACTCACACGCGGGACCTCCATTTTACCTCTCATCGAAACGAGGGTGTATTTTTGTGAAAAATGCTCGCTTAACATTTTTCAAGCGGACCGTGTTGGGATTCGAACTCGGGACCTTGGGCGTAGTAGTCACACACACATACCAACTACGCCACGGAGCCGCCAGTACTTCACCTCCGCGTTTCCTGTTTGTTAAAGCGGTTTCGAGTGCAATACACTTTAAATAATTTAAGGAAAAGTTTGCTATCAAACACATAATCGAATCGCTATGTTTGGTTTTCTATAAAATACTCAATTTTAAATTATATTTCATTTTACATTTTTCAACAAACAAAAAATCGCCTTTCAAATCTCATAGTATTAGATAAACGCTTCAAAGCATTTCTAATGCAATAAATCATATAAATGTTAAGATTTAATTCCAGAATGTCTGGTGATGTTACAACTATAAAGAATAAAAAATAAATATTTTTCTAATTCGTTATAAATAAGCCAATCACTCGCAGGTGTGTCATCTCAACTTTAGACGGTAAGCATTCCATAATCTACATGTGTTTCAAGATGAAAGTAAAATGCTTTAAATGTATGGATTGGTTTCAGACCGCCAGCGATATATGGTTCTATTTGTTGCTTTTAAAGGTAACAAAGAACAGCTCGCCATTTCTTAGGTCAGTCGGCAGGTTAATAGTCTATTAACACAGACATAAATATGTTCTATTGTTCGACTTTCTTAGTGCGAATTTATGTTCTACACTACTTCTTGCCAAAACTTGTTAATCAAATTCACTTGCGGTTATTTAGTTTAGTCCTACAGATCCAATGTAATACGATTAATAGACAATGTTCTTGTTGCTCTTTCTTGAGTTCTAATTTCGCATAATTTCTATACGGAAATTCTCAACTTTGTGCGCGATACATCAGCAGTATCGAAATCACTAAACAAAGTACTATTGTTCTTAACGTGATCACGGTCAGTCCACAACGTTCGTTTGCTTTTTTTTTTTCAGGAACAACAACCCTCTTTTCTTTCCCCTTCCTCTCTTCTCCCTCGCTCACCCATCCAATTTTTGTGTAAAAAACGTTTTAAAAGCCTTTAGTAAAATGCCAAAGTGTTCGTGTTCTACTAAAAGGGTTCTTTTTGGCGTTCTGCTTTAAAAGTGCAATATATTAAAATTTTCTTTCGTTCATTCTTAAACGAAACTTGCTAGCCATATAAGGGGTCAACCTAATGAAATAAGTATTTTAATTTTTGTAATTCTATCAGTTTAATTAAACAATATTTCCCGTGCTTTTGACGGCATTAGCGTAGTGTTTTTTGTTCTCTGGCACACATTTCTGTATTAACTGCAACCACTTAAATGAAAAATTATAACAAATTAGTATTTACATAACAAGTTTACAGTGCGTTTTCCGTTGGTAAATGTTGTTGTTTTTCTACGTGATGTTCAATATTTATGTGTTTAAGGTTCTCTTAAATATATCAAGGTTCTGAGAAACTATAAAATATTTCAGAACATCTCGTTTGTTTCTCGGCAACGGAAAAAATTAGTCAAGGATTTAAATTTACAACATTTTAATGGTAAACTTAAGTGAGAGATGTTCGCAATAAGGTGTTGAACTTTATACCTTCAGCGTACTCGAGCACTCAACAGCAAATCTGCCTTTCTTTCCATTATTGGCTGGGTAAACTTTGTGTAGCAGTAAAGATTTGGTTTTGATGTACTCTGGGAAGGTTAAGTGGGTTTGAAATTCACAATATTTTTGACAGCAGACGAAACAGCTCAGAATAGATGGAAGTGTATCTAATTTACTGATAGACCAAATGTTCAAAAACATGCCATCCAAAATTTTAGAGAGGCTGAGTGTTAGGGTGACATTGATTTGATTGCTAGTGATAGGTTGAGAAATATCCCTAAATCCCTAAGAAACAAAAATAGGGATTGTAATTTCTTTATCACGGACAGCAGTATCAAGTTTGGATAATATATTAAATATGTTACTTTTTTCCTGTTTGCATTCACGACAATTAAATATTTATACCAATTCCTTTAGAGGAAGATAC
The DNA here is from genome assembly GCA_036346225.1 of Platerodrilus igneus. Lineage (NCBI taxonomy): Eukaryota > Metazoa > Arthropoda > Insecta > Coleoptera > Lycidae > Platerodrilus > Platerodrilus igneus. The sequence continues at coordinate 1,580,975 of JARFIW010001272.1, forward strand.
TTTATTTCTACGAGGGCCATTTTTTTCAACCTCCGATAGGCTATAAATAAAAGACAAGTTCATATAAAACAATATTTTTATTACCAAAAGATTGGTACACTTACGGTTACCTTTCGACATAATCACCGAAGAGATTAAGACATTTGTCATATCTGTGAACAAGCTTTTTAATACCCTGTTCAAAGAAAGTTGCCGCAAATGAATTCAGTAACAATGGAGTACAAAACAGACCTTGAAACTTCTGGAAATTCCGTAGACAAAGCAGTAATGGTGAATCTGCGGTTTTCTTTAACCATTCTGTCAACACGTTGAACCAGGTCATCTGAAACGACAGATTTGCGCCCTTGGCCCCCTTCATCATGCACATCATTACGGCCATCTTTAAACTTTCGACACCATTCACGCACAACACCATCACTCATGAAGTTTTCCCTAACACACGACTCATTCTTCGATGGATTTCTGCAGCACTATGGCCTTCAGCCTGTAGAAAACGAATCACACTTCGCACTTCACACTTGGCGGGAGCATCAATAATAGCGGACATGTTTACGTGGCTGTAGCACAACGCCGACTGATGCCTGAATGTCAACAATGGCGGAGTGTGTAGTGTAAGAGTTGCGCAGTTCCCTACAGCGCATGTCCGCTTTCTGCTACTCGCGTAGCGTCTGCATGAAGCGATCGGAGGTTGAAAAAAAATGGCCTTCGTATTTGGCTGATGTTAGCACACGTTCTACAAATAATATTAGAATATGAATTACAGAGATAAGCAAATATTCTCTATCAAATGGCATCGTTTTTGTGTTTGGTATTTTATTGCATTACAAAGTTCCATTGTATCTTAACGCATCTACAAACAAAGCAAAATTAGCCGGTTTTTTGTTGAGTACTGGGTGGGTTGCCATTTTTCTCAAATATCTATAATGTAGCAAAGCCACCAAAGGAATAATACCCTCAACTATTAATGGAAAATTAACTTGATCGACAGTTACAGAGGTTCATTTAAAGCTCGCAAAAGAGAGGAATCTAGGAGTTTCTGGCATGTAGAGAATGAACTAAAAACAATTAATAAATTATCAATAAAAAACATACGATCAGTTTAGTTTCAATCGAAGTTTTATAAAGTCGCAATTATGAAACAAATGTCGAAGTAAATATGTTTTAATATGTGATACAAATTACCAGCTAGTAGTAAATCAATTAATAGTGCTTCGAGTGTTAATTATAAGTGTATCATTGTTTTAAGAAGATAGTGTATCACCATTATAAGAACTTAGTGCAGTATCATAGTTGGTGATTAGTTTAGATTAAATTATGATCAGTGCATTCCGATTTTTTGTATTTGCGAATAAATAGGCTTGTATTCAGTCAAATAAAGAATAGTTAATAAACGAACACCATCACAATATTTCTGATATTGAGGTAGTTTTGACTATCTATATTCCGATTCAACTATGTTTTTCAACGGTAATAAATATCTATTGAAGGTTTTCCGTAAACCACGTATGCTTTTTCAAAAGCTGTGCATCATTAATGTTGAGTTTAGAAGATTTGATGAAATGGTTAACTTTTTTAATCAATATAGACCAGTCCTAAATAGCTGTTTTCTTAGTTTCGGAATCTCACTTATCACAGGATTGGTAGTAGGGTGAGACTGAAATATATACGGTCTTACATTAAGTCATGGTCTCCTAATCAAGTGCACAACCGTTTATTTGTAATTCTGGTTCGGTGGTTAATATTTAATATAAATCAAATAATCAATTATAATTTATGCATGACGATGAGATAGCTAATCAAATTTAAAAACAGATCTTAAAATTAATTAAGACATGCTATATTTTCACGCTGTAGTAGAAATTCCCTAAAGCTGTGTTCCATAAATGGATAAATAGTGAATAAGGATTCTTCCTTTATAATAGTAATATCAATTAGTGTGTGCGTGCGTAAATTGTTTTGTACAAAGTTCAAATCAAATCACTGACCAGAAAAACAACTTCTGTTGTATAAGTTATAGCTGTAATGGACATATATTTTTGTTCAACTAAAAAACAAATTAAACCAATCACGCCATTTAACAAGAAAAATCTCTTAAAATATCTATTGATGAGATTATTGCAAGCCTGAAGGAAAACGAATTTGTTTAAATAAACAGTCCTAGGTTGTTGCTAAGTGTTAATTATTTAAGATGGAGACAGGGCCCATTAAAATATCATAAATAGGCAATAAGTTATTTTGTTAATCCTTACATTCTTTTAAAAAGTCAACTTAATTTAGTAGTATCTTACTTACATCCTATTCGCCAGAAAAATCAGCAGAACTGCTTGGTTTATTCACATGAACTTCATATTTAAGAAAATAAATGTTTGAATGCTTTACAATAACTAAAAAGTAATTACTGTGATTACCACCTTTAATTTTCATTTACATACACAGTAGTTGCGTGTTCAATTAAACATTATTAAAAGACAACAGTCCAAAGTTCAAAACTATTTTATGAACTGATGTAACTCTAGACTAGAGGATATTTTCTTACAAATGGCAGCTTTTGATTTAATAAATGTAAATTAATCATACACACACTTCTTTTGTTAATACAATCAAATACCTACAAATTCAAGTTTTGGCTTACACAATTTCACAAGTTAAATTACCATGCTGTAAAATTGGGGTTTCTCAATATTTTAAAATAGAAAATTAAATAACTAGAAACACTACCTACAAATTATAAGGATTCGCATATCTTACAAAAAAAATTTTTTCTAAGCAGCTTTGGCTACTTGGTTAAACAGTTACTAACCCGTACATAATTTTGATGTTATTTATAGGTAAGCTATAACAGAAAATAGAAATTTTGCCGGCGTTTCTAAAAATTAGATTATTAATCTGCTAATTTGCTACTGTTGGCCAAGTACATTTGCTAAAAGGTTCACACGCAATTGGAGGCCCATGATCTTGGCTACACATACAAAGCACAAAAGATGCCACACAGCAAAATCCTTAGTGCTTCATTAACGCTTCATTGTGCTTCAAACCCCTCAACCCAGTCGCACTTCCGGTTTCGGAAACAATAGACCCCAAAATTCGGAGCGGGAAATTGGCTAACATTTTTTTGTTGTAGAAGCACAAACGATCTTACCTTGCAAAACCCTTAGTGCTTCGTTAGTCTGATTGTACTTCAAACCAGAACCCAATTGCATTTGGGATGTCGAAAATATTAAACTTCAAAGTTCGGAGCTAGAAGTTGGCTATAGCTTTTTTTGTTATAGAACCACAAATGATCTTATATAACAAGATTTTAATGATTTGTTAGTGCTTCTTTTGTACTTCAAACTACAACCCAGCCACACTTCCAGTTTCCGAAATATTAGACCTCAAAATTGGAAGCTGAAGGTTGGCTACAGCATTTTTTCTATAGAAGCACAAATGATCTTATGGACAAAAGCTTTAGTGCCCCGTTAGTGTTTTATTGTGCTTCAAATCCTAACCCAGTCGCACTTTCGGTTTCTGAAATATTAGACCTCAAATTTCGGATCTGGATGTTAGCTGCAGTATCCTTATTACAGAAGCACAAATGATTTTATGTGACAAAATCTTTAGTGTTGCATCTGTGCTTTATTGTGCTTTAACCCCCAACCCAGTTGCACTTTCGGTTTGGGAAATATTAGATCCCAAATTTCGAATCTGGAAGTTGGCTACAGTTTTTTGTTATAGAAGTACAAATGATCCAATGTAACAAAATAAATAGAGTTTTGCTAATGCTTGATTGTGCTTCAAACCCAGTATAACCACACTTCCGGTTTTTAATCTAGAAACGTATGTAACAAAATTCATAATGATTCGGTACTGTCTCATTATGCTTCAAACCAGAAACCAATCGCACCTAGAGCTCTGGAAATGTTAGATCCCAAAATTTGGAGCTGTACGTTGGCTACAGTTTTTTGCTTTAGAAGCACACATAATCTTATGTAACAAAAGAAATAGTGCTTTATTGTGCTTAATACCCTAATCCAACCGCACTTCTGATTTCTGAAATGTTGGACCCCAAAATTCGGAGCTGGAGGTTAGCTACATCATCTTTATTACGGAAGCGTTAATGATCTTATGTAACAAAACTTTAGAGCTGCGTTTGTACTATATTGTGCTTCAACTCCCAACACAGTCACACTTCCTGTTTCGGAAATATTAGATCCCAAAATTCGGATCTGGAAGTTGGCCACATCTTTTTTGTTATAGAAGCACACATGATCCAATTTAACAAAATCGTTAGAGTTTTGCTGGCGCTTCTTTGTGCTTCAAACCCAGCCCAATCGTAATTCCGCATTCGGAAATATTAGATGCCAAAGTTCGGAACTGGGAGTTGGTTACAGCTTTTATGATATAGAAGCAGAAATTTAATAAACTTATGACAAAATGCTCAGTGATTGATTAGCGCTTTATTGGGTTTCTAACCCCAGCTCAGCCCCATATCCAGTTTCAGAAATATTCGACTTCAAATTACTGAGCTGAAAGATGTTTATCACTTTTTTTGTTGTCGAAGCAATAGTCATCTGAAGTAGCACAATTCTTTGTTTACAGTGCTTTAAACTTAAATCAGATGCACTTCCGGTTTTGGAAGTATTAGACTACGATAGATCAGGGACTGACCACAACCTTTTTGTTATTGATTTACGGCGTGATCTTGTAAAAGAGATTTTCTGGTTGTATGTCGGTGCAGTGGAATGCTCTAAACGGGAACCCATTCCCCGTTTCGATTGTGATATTATTTGACTTATAGAATCAGAAGTTCGTCACAATTATTGAATTGGATACTATTAACTTTATGTAGCTAGGCATGTAGCCATTTGTGTTATATTACTGTTTAATTCCTAGTCTCACTACACTTTCTGATTTTTATAAATTCGATCTTCATTTTCCTATGAATACTAATACTTCGAGAACTCCGTAGAAAATGAATCTTCTGTTTTTTCCAAATATCGCAACGAAATATCAACTACAACATATAACAGCCTACGTTATGTTTGGAAAAGTATTGTAATAGTAGGAAGTTGAATTACAATAAAACTTAACTTAATATTAAGTATCTATGAAATTATGGGAAATAAAAAATTAAGATTAACAAAAGAGGCATGAATGGTAAGCTATATAGTACAATTGTATAGTAATGTTTATATTCAAATTCCAGAGCAAGAGTTGCCTGCTCGGTTATAAAGGTGCAGAAAAAACAATAATAGTATTTCACCATAGATGCAGGGAGGATTTAGGCCCTGGTATATTTAATAACCCCTCGCCAGATGTGGCTCAATAAAAAAAGGACAAGAAACAAGATATAAAAGTAAAATAAAAAGAACATAGTGCACTAAGCAAATCTCTTCTGTTAAACATTACTTGTACTAGGAAAATTGCCTCTGCCAATACTTTTAAGAGAAATTGTTTGCTACTAAATAATACCCAATCAAGTCTCGCAAAAAACAAACTCTCGATAACGTTTCAATAAATGTGACTGAATTTTCAAACTGAGAAAAAGGGCATTTTTTTCATTCACTTTTTACATTCGTTTTCATATATATATATATATATATATATATATATATATATATATATATATATATATATTATAAATGGTCACCTAAGTTAAATTAACAATAAACAAAATATTCTACATAGGGAAACAACTTAGACATAGACCCTGCACAATGGTCGACGGTATTTGTATTTACAAAATTAATTATTATATATAAACAGGGTTGCTCTTGATTAGAGCCATTTGGTAGAAAGTGATATCCCCATAACAGTTTCACTTAGCCACCTAAAACCACATACACTTTTAGTTGTAAACGTTACGTGTAATAAAAATATGCAAAAATATACAGTTTCCATTTGATAAAATATATACACGCACGCACGCACGCACGCACGTACGCTATACACACACGCGCGCGCGCGCGCACGCGAAAGTGCGGCTGTGCTAAGGTTTAAAGCACAATAAATCACTAACAAAATACTAAAGATTTTGCTACATAAGATAATTTGTACTTAACAAAAAAAGCTGTAGCCAACTTCCAGCTCCAAAATTAGGGATCTAATATTTTCGAAATCGAATGTGCGGTTGCGTTGTGGTTTGAAGCACAATGAGGCACTAACGAAGCACTGAGGATTTTGCTACATACGATTATTTGTACTTCTATAACAAAAAGCTATAGCCATTCTCTGATTCCGAATTATGAGGTTTAATATTTCGGAAACAGGAGTTACGGCTGTGTTGGGGTTTAAAGCACAATGAAGCAACAACCAAGCACTAAAGTTTTGCTTAAATAAAATAAGGTGTGTTTCTATAACAAAAAAGCTTTAGCCAACTTGTAACTCCGAAATTTGGGATCTGATGTTTTCGAAACCGGAAATGCAGCTGGGCTGGGATTTGAACAAAGTGAAATACTAACGAAACACTAAGGATTTTGCTACAGAAAAGTATTTGTGCTTCTATAACAATAAAGCTGTGACCATCTTCCATCTCCCAACTTTGGGGGTCTAGTATTTCGAAAACTGTAGTGCGACAGGGTTTCGGTTTGAAGCCCAATAAAGCACTACCAAAACACTAGTGCTTTTGTTACATAAGATCATTTGGGATTCCTTAACAAAAAAGCAATAGCCAACTTCCCGATTTAAAATTTGGGGTCTAATGTTTCCAAAACCGGAAATGAGCTTGAAGCGCAATAAAGCACTAACGAGGCACTAAGGATTTTGCTATATGGCACCTTTTGAGCTTTAAATGTGTATCCAACTTCACGGTCTTGATCGTTTGTTATACAAGATGTGTAAATTAAGTAATGAAACTCGCAAAGTATTGTTCGATATAACAACACTCGACACGCGAGACTTGGAGGGAAAGCAGGTGAACATGTGATGGGTTTTTAGTACAAGTACGAGTTGTTTGGTTATTCGTAGAAATTATTTTCGTAAAACAGTTTTTTCTAGTGCGTTCCACAATACTTGATATCAAGTTCGACCAGCGTTGCGTTATCAGGTTTTGCTTGAAACTTGGCCACAATACAACGGAAACCTAGCGTTCAAGCATGAAATGGCAGACTTCAACTTCTCTAAAACTCAAAAAAGAAAGAATATACAAGTTGAAGATTAAATGCATGTTAATTTGCTTTTCTAATCCCCCTGGTAAAAGCATTTTTCTGACTTATCAATGTCCTTATTCACATAACTTAAGTTTTTGTGATTTCTCCCCTTCCTAGAACGTCATTTTGGGATACTTGAAAACATTGTAAGGATCGTAACCAATCAGCTGAAGGCTATTCCAATATCCGAGTTCCAGCACTGCTGTAAGAATTGGAAAACCGTTTCTAACGCTGTGTGGCTTACCAAGGAAGTTATTTTGAGGGAGTCGATACTGAATTGTAATTCTATGCGAAAAAGAAATTAAAAAAAGAATCAGTCTCATTGCTTAATTTATACTCCTCGTACATTTGTTTATAATTTGCTTGATAGGTCGTTTATTAATTTGCCATTGTTTATATCCTTTTAAAATTGCAAAACGTAACAATAATGCTTTTTTACAAAAAATCTATCAGCATAATTTTTGGCCTAGAAGTACAGAATATTCGCTTATCAAAAAAGCCCATTACACTGGACAACAAAATTTTAGTTTTTGTTTGTTACAAGAACTGTAACAGCTGAATCTTACAGTATTTTTGCCGCCGATTTCAAATATGTTAGTAGAGGGTTTTCTATCGGGCATAGTTTTTTTGTAATTTTAATTTAAAGAAAACCTTTGTTATACACACATGTAATATTGGTACATTCCTAAAATCTGCTTTGCTTGGATTTTCTGGCGTACTCTGCTGCAGGTAAATCGGTCTTAAGATTACAGGAAAAGTCAGCTAGCATTCTGGGGCTCCACTTTCCTTGGTAACGTGTTTCCATGGTGAATATTTCCTGATGGAAGCGTTCACCATGTTCGTCACTCACAGCTCCAAGATTGTTTGGAAAAAAAGGCCAGATGTGAATCTAAGAAGTGCATCTTTAGTGACATATTACAGCCAAGTGCTTTATAGTTTTCCAGAAGCTCATTTATCAGTCCTTTGTGATTACCTGCCTTGTAATTTCCAAGGAAGTTATTAACAACATTTTTAAAAAATTTCCAAGCAGCAAGTTCACAGTCATTCAAACTGCCTTCGAATCTAATATCATTCATTAGTTTTCTTATATCCGGACCAACAAATATACCTTCTTTTATTTTCGCATCACTTAAATTGGGGAACTTCTTTTTTAGGAACTGAAATCCACTTCCCTCCCGATCCATTGCTTTAACAAAAATTTTCATAAGACCTAGCTTAATGTGTGTGTGTGTGTGTGTGTGTGTGTGTGTGTGTGTGTGTGTGTGTGTGTGTGTGTGTGTGTGTGTGTGTGTGTGTGTGTGTGTGTGTGTGTGTGTGTGTGTGTGTGTGTGGGATAAACTTTTTCAGGTTTTACTAGTGCTGAACTCACAACGTTCTTCTCTCCAACAGTCAATGTTTCTCTTTTCGGCCACTATTTCTTAAGATAATGATTCTCTCTATCTCTGCTGTTCCACTCGCACAAAAAGCAACAAAATTTTGTATAACCAAGTTGTAAACCAAGTAACAGAGATCTCCACAAACATGCCATGGATATTTCTCGTACTGAATCACATCCAAAACAAGTTTCATACTTTCATATGTCTCCTTTATGTTAGCTGCATGAACCAAAGGGATCGACGGGTATTTATTCCCAACATGAAGAAGAACCGCTTTCAAACTACGTTTTGAAAAGTCTATAAAAAGACGCCCTTCATCAGGATTGTGGGTATGTCCAAAAGCTTCCCGTAAAGATTCCACATCATTGCAGTAAACTAAGTCCGTACACTATGAGAAAAAACATTCGAAATCACACTGCCTGTCACGGAAACCACTTACTTTTATGTTGCGTTGTAAAAGATTTCATCATTTCAGTTGTGATGCTAGTATTTCAGCTTGATTCTTGGATAAATGTAGATCACGAACGAGATCATTTAGTTCAGACTGATTTATTAAGTGCGGTTCAGTATTTGTATTTTGTAAAAGCTCTGGGTCCCTCCTTTCTTCATCATCCGATAAATCTGTACAACCTTTAACATCATCGTCGTCTAATTCCCATGTTTTTGGTGCTACCGGAAATGGAAGCTGTGGACTGAGGCACTGGTCTTAAAGCATAGGGAATATTACAATATTTAACAGTGTGTCTAGTCTTAGCTATTATCTCTGATATTTTCGTTAAACAAAAATAACAGTCGGTGGAGTGATCCTTAGGTTTTCTCAAAACCATCGGAACTGCAAATGTCATGTGACGGGATCCATTCAACCAATCAGTTAACAACAATTCTAGGTCATGGATCGAAAGGTAAATAAGAATGATTTTTTTTAAGTGGTTTAATTCCCAAACAAGATTAAGAAGAAATTATGAGGGGCCCAGGACTTATCCTGATCACCCAATTTACATCCAAAATATAATTCATACAATACTTTTATCAATGGAGTTATATTTCTCTTCTGAGACTTTAGTGTTACCTCACCACAAATATAGGAAAAACATTCTGGGTGGTTAATGCAACTACGTGGCATTTTTATTGAAAATTTTACTGTAGTACACTCACAAACACTTAACACAGATCATTTAAACAGTACAATACGGAAAATTAAATCACAAACTGATAGGAAAAGAATCGGTACCGGACGAATGAGCTGCAATACTCGAGCGCTCACGTTAGACTAACTGGAGATATTTGTTAGTTGCGTTTGTTTGATTTATTTCAATATAAACTGGGTTATCTAAGTCGTAAAAACTGGACAAAACTAAACACGCATAAAGTACGAGCACTTCAGTGTGATTAATCACGCAGGACATAATTGCTAGTTATGTAAACAAATGACACAAATAGTAATGTGTCATTTGTGAATGATTTCATTAATGTGTTGAAATAATAAAATTATATTATTATTTATCCTGGACATTAAGAACAAAAATAAAATGTTTAGTTTGAATAGCAAGATACATATTTAAAAAAAATCAACTTACTTTATTAAACAAGCATAGTTAGTGCCCATGTTACGTTCTAAATAAAAAATAACAATTACAAAAAAACTGAGGCCGATAGGTAATTTCTGATTTCATATTCGGAATCAGCGCTCAAAAATACATAAGAATCAGCAAATGTTATCCTTGTAACAAAATCTTTGTTGACCAGAGTTATTAATACCCAACTCATTTTTAAAGGAATACAGATTTTCTACTTGTGAGTATATTTGTTAAAGAAACAACAAGATTGTAAACAGTTGATTAGATTTTCGTGAGTTTGACGATACGTCTTGATTTGAAACTGTTAAAAGTAATAATATCGACAATCGTGTCGAAAACTGCTAAATGACTTTACTCCGAAACCCGATGTATTCATTTTCGTATATGCAGGATGTCTGATTTTTTATTACACAGTTAATATCTTTGTTAATATTAGAGATACGAAAAATGTGAAAGTAAAAGGTTTCTTAGTTGAATTCTGTAACCTACTGTTTTTGTGGAAAAATACCCGATATTGTTTTTTAAATGGAACACCCTGTGTTTTATTTTAAAATTGAAAAGCTTATAAAATTCAGAAAACAGTAGTACTTTCACTTTTTATTTAGTTAATAAATAAATCAATAATATTAAACAAATTATTTCTTCAAGCTGGCTTTGAAAGATGATATTTATTAATATGAACATTATTAAGTATGTATCCATTATAAAAGGGTTTACACATATTGCATGCAGATAGGTGTATTTTTCTTTTAACACCCAAGACCGAAAAATGGTAACTGTTTTGCTATTACACATTTACCAACAATCTTTCCATACTGCTAACCGATTGTTCAAACAATAATATGTCCAAATATTTTATTAATATACCAATAGTGCTCAATTTCGAAACTATCTAAATATTGCACTCTGACCAGGCATTCTAAAAGCCTTTGTATTTACTTATACGGCTGTTGCAATTTGTTACGTGCCGTCCCTACATCTAAAAATTTTTTTGCCGATACTAAATTTAAACTTTTATATCTCCTATTGTTTTCACGGTCATTTTGCATGTTTATTAGAGAGTGTGACTTCCTTCCAATTTAAACTATTGCGTATTCAACAACCTGTAAGTTTTCCTTGTGCGTGTATTTAAATATATTTTAAATATTCAGCTATAAATTTAGCAGATATTCATTATCTAACTACACACGTTTTGGTATTTTCGTGTTGCTTAGAGCGTCTTCAACCTGTTCTGCAGAACAAAAGTAAACGGGGTTGTCCATGTTATCAATAGTTGTAAGTTCTGTCAGTTTCCCTTATTTGAACATTGTTGTTTACAAGGGAGGACAAAATGATTATTGTTGCTGCTTTCAATGGCTTAACAACGAAAAGTAGAATTGCTTTCCGTTATAAAAGTGCGTTTAATTTCAGAGTCTGTTACGCGCTATAGTTCGTTTCAAATTTTCTAAAGTTACGATTCGGGTTATGATTCTAAGATAAGTTGATTGTACCGGCGATCTCTGATGATTATAAGAGGCATTACTTAGTTTCGTTTGCTGAAACAGAAGTAAACATTTAATTTCAATTGGAGATACGTAAATTCCTGTGATATTTTCATATTCAGTCAAGCGGTACGAAAATGATTTTGCTCTCTTCAGAGATACTACTACGTGATATATTTATAACGGAAAGTTTTTATGGATTTGTCGATTTCTAAATTACAGTGTAAAATGCACCAAGCATGATAATCCTATATATTCAAATCAACAATATGACATACCACGTGATCCCACAGGTGTCGGCTATAAAAAGTTGTTGTTGCGGCCCAAGCGTGAATTATTAGAAGCTTCAAATTCATGCTGTGATATGCTTGAAACGAGAATGTCATACTAAGTTGTAAGGATTGCTGTTTTTTCTCTGCGTTGCTTTAAGGACTTCCATCGGAAGAATTGCGTCTGGATTTGTGAGGTTACTCTCGTACAACTGCAGGTATTGAAATTACTTCGCTCAAATTGTCGAAATATGCTAATGAAGACAGTTTTTCTTGTTTGTATATTAATTAGAAAATATTATTTTCTATTTCTATAAAATTTAGCGTAAACTATGAATTAAGTGCGATGTATACTTCTAACACTTTTTTTGCAGCTACAACAAAATGCATTTCGACTCGTAGAGGGTTCCTTTATTTAATACTGTAATTTACCGTTACTATTTTTTTTGTAATTGCTTATCAAGAATCACTTGTGGACAATACGTAAGTATGTTATGTTACGTCTTTTTTTATATCAAACATTTAATATCGGGTAACCACAAAACTGAAACCAATCCACTCTATATAAGTTTGTTTAACTTTTCTATATAAAAACTAAGATTAAGATACAAAATTAGGTTAAGGTAATTAAAGAAGGGTATTAATTACTTTTGGGGAAGATTTTTTGACTATGTAAATTCTCTGGGATACAGTGGATAAATGTTGTTTTCTATGCGAGTTTGTTTTCCTTTTTTAACATATTGATTTCTAAAAAGTTTGCAAATAAATTTTCTTTTTTCAGGTTTCCTTTTGGTTTCTGTGTGACCCGCCCCACACTACGACGTTTAGCACGGCATTACTTCTTTCGATTTCTTTTTTGTTGCGGTACTCGGTGCGGGCTTTATTCTTTGCTTGCTTTGCTACTTTCTTTCTTGTCCGCACCGATTACCGTAACAAATTTATCAGATTTTACTAAATGTGCCTAAAATGATAATATGTTTATAAAACTAACAAGATTTTTTAACAATAAATAAAATTATTGGATAGAAATAGGGAAAGAGGCACCGTGAATTATTTCTAAAGGTTGTACTTTTGAAGATTCTTTCATAAACAACCGATCTATTATTTCAAGATTAAGTTCATGTTTCGCACAACTAGCAGACCATAATCAGCCGCGACTTTTATATGCGCGCATTCCTTGTCGTTGATTAGCAACTTTTAACTGTGAAAAAAGCAGAAAGCGGCAGCTTATTTCTCGAAAAAAATTTTAAAAATGGAATTGAGGTTGCCATGTTGAAAAATTGCAGAACTCGATATTTGGTTGCAAGCTTTTGTTTTGTTCCCTGACTATATCTACGAAAAAAGTGTGCAATTGTGAATGAATTACCCAAAGCATTTGTATTATACTTAAACAGTAAGTAGAAAACGAAATAGACTAATTTGAAAATAGAACAGAATGAAGTAACGTTATTGGACTGAGTAACATCAATCGATATGTAATAACATATAATCTCCCATAATATAAAAGAAAACTAAAGTTTAAATGTCATGCAATCAGATTGTTCAAGCGTAATTACTTTTTTAATTACAAAGTTGGCAATTTTCTCCAGATGATGTCAAAATTAAAATGCACTTGGAATTTAATGTTAAATGTATATACGTAACAGGTGTTTGTCCAACAATAAATTCTTCATGTCGCTAAATAACTTCCCAACGTATGTGTTACTTGGAGCAACCGTAAAATTATGTTGCCAAATCTTTATTAACAGGTTTTACAAACATTCAGGAATTTCTCTTTAGTCCGTAAATGCGCAGCTTTTTAATAACAAGACGATTCAATTCTAAAATAAAAAGTTTTTATAAACATAAGAGGCAAAAATATTTTCTGTTTGAGATACACAGCGTTAAAATCTTAAAAATGTTGTTACTTTTTCAGAAATTTGTACATTTTTTTTTAAATAAATCGTTTAAAATTGTTATGCTACATAACAATAACAACCTATACACTTAGGTCTCATAACCGTTCATCACAATCTACAGTATTGACAATTTTTGGGGTCACCACACGTTTTACACTTTAGAACACAAAACGTTTTCTGCTGAGGAACCGATTTTTTTGATTTCAGTTCTTTGTAGATTTTATAGACTCTTCGGTTTCATATTTTTATCTAGTATTGTTTCCAGGTTATTTCCGAAAACAAATATCAATGCAGCAGAACAAATTAAAATTAAACCGAAAATGGTGTAATAAACAATAGTTATTATTAATAATTAACGTAATGAACAAATGTAAATCTTAACCAAAGAGTTTTAAACGACACTGAAAGTGTAATCCTTCTTCTAGGATACGGGCACCAATTCATCTACTCATAAATCGACGTACCTTCTCACAAATTCCTGGAGTGTTTAAATAGTCTGACATGAAGTTACAATTTTATTATTTAACTCTTCTTCAGATTGAAGAGGGAAAAATCTTGACAGTATAGGTCAGAGATCTAGGAAGATAGTGATCGTTGAATGTTTTATTCAAAAAGCATTTTTCAATTTTAGCTAGTTTAGGAGCTTTAGTAAAAAAATACCCGTAAAATTTTATGGAAGTTGGGTGGTTTACAATTTACTAACACGACTATTACATCATGATATAAAATTAAGATATGAATAGTAAAGTACCATGTATATTCTTTTACAATCAGCAACTAAAAACCATAACTTCACGATAGACATATCACATTAGAAAAACACCAACACATTTTGCCATGACTAATCCGTTCAAGGAGCGTGCATTTTAAAAAAACATTCTCACGCATTGAAAACAGAAATTAATGTAAATCACCCAAACCGACAGAAAACATAAAAACAGTAATAAATTAAAAACTTGTGACCCACTCAATGACGCAAATGACAATATTACATAACAACTACAGGAGTACATAATATTCTCATGCACTAAAAACCCTTAACCTCTACCTCAATTGCAGTTCAAATCGTATTAACAGTGTGAATATAGAAAATTGGGAATCCCGTATAATAATATAGCTTATAAATACTGCCAGCGTATAATGGAAAGGGCATTTGTTTATTCAGATTTATTCAAATCTTTGAATACAGGCTTTTAGCTTGAGTCGAGTGACAAGGACGATTGTCGGGTGGATGAATACGGTTTACATTAATTCAAGTAATGGTGAATTAAAACCTTGTTGGTAGAAAAACGCCGTAAACGCAAAAGTGCTCGCAGATTCAAGTGCCGTTACATTGCGAAAGTTTATGTAGTGAATACATTCCATCAACAGAAGCCGGATACATAGATTACTGACATGCAAGTTTTTCCCGCACCAAAAGGGTTGTTTAAACATTGTACTTGAACCAAATGTAAATGATGGAATTCTAATTTTCTATCTGCTTCATATCTTGTTGATGTATATTCTATTATTTAGATACACTTTATTATAATCTAGACTGTTACGTTGGTGCAGGCTTAGTAAAAGCGTAATGTAATAGAAATAAGCATCACATTCGTATTGGTAAAAATTTACATATAACAACCAAATCTGCAGGATGATTGTACTTGAATAAATTTAAGATGTTTCTTTTAGATACACGCAAGTACGTTAGATTTTAGTTTATCTTTGATTGGTAGTGCTTATTCAATATTAAGATATTCATGTTTAATATGGTTAAGTGAACAGCGTGGAGTTTCAATTATTATTTGTGCTTAGTTTAAATCAGTTGGTAGAAAAACAATGTGTACAAAGGATTCCATCAAGCTGCGTAGCAGAAATAACCATTTAGTCGGTTCGTAGGCCACCCACTTTCTATCGAGACCAAATTTTAAGTGGGTTGATGTTCAGCATTTTTATTGGACTAAAAGTTCAGGGACTTTTCTATGTAGGTGGGAGTGTCGAAATTGGTATACCCCTAAAAACTTTGTAGCTGTTTATCATAGAATTCACTTCTCCCCATTAAAAAGTAAATTAGTACCAATTACAGTAGATAATTTAGTCCATTTCTCAAAGAAACAACTTTGTACAAACTATATTCAGAACCCTAAGTCATAAATTTATTAGCTGTAGGAGCCCACTAAATTTCTAATTTTGCAGAAAGTTGCACATTTTTCTTCGACACTTGATTATCTGCGATTACTGATAAAGTTAGGTAGATTCGGCACAAAATTTATTTAACTTGGCGACTAGAACGTACTACTTCTATCTTATCATGAAATCCATGTTAAATATATCAGTGAATTTCCATAAAATATTTAGTAATTTGGACCGTTACAAGTCATAAGATGGATCTAAAATAATAGTTTGAGAACGAATACTCGAATACGTCACATTAAAAAACCCAGCGCTAACAACTATCGTTAACAAGAAACCCAATCATAATTTGTATTCTATTGCAATGTATGTTATTTTTCATAAAAAATATATAGATAAAGAAACCGGAAAATAGAGATAGAGGGAGGTACTTTAAATTATACTAAATATACTAAAAAAATTCTACTGGGTGGTGAATAAGTATTCATTTAAATTAAGAAAGCGATTGATTGTTAATGAAAATTTGCAAACGACCAATACAGTAAGGAATACGAAATTTAATTAAGTACAAGCGAAAATATTTACATGCAGGAAAAAGGGTTTTTAATTTACATAATGCACATCATTATTCGTATGTTGGTAAAAATTCTCACGTAATACAACAGACTAAGCATCAGCAAAAGTTTGGTATAAATGTCTGAATAGGTATAATCGGTGGCAAACTGCTGGGATTTGTAGAGTTACCTGGACGTTTAACGAAACAGGATTATCTTAATTTTCTTAAAAATGTGATACCTGACTTAGTTGAAGATGTTCTCCTTATAATCAGACAAAATTTATGGTTTGTGTACGATGGTTGCCCATCTCATTATAGTGGGAACGTGCGTCAATTTCTTGACAACACTTGCTGAAACCTAGGGATTGGAAGAGGAGGTCCAATCAGTTGGCCTCCAAGATCACCATATCTGAAATCATGTGATTTCTGTACTTGGGGCTACTAGAAGCTCGTATTCAGCTGTGGTAAGGAATTGAACTATCTTTAAAGAAAAAATATATTTTGTATTCAAACATGGTCGTCATGTAGAGCACCTGTTGTAAACTTGAAAACCTTAAAGTTTTTTAATTTGAGGTAAATATGTTAAAAGTTGGAAGCTCCAAACCATTTTAAGTATTTTAAACACTCTGTTAAAGAGCCATGTTTAAAGAACTCGAGCTCCCTTAGGAAACATTTTTGAATAAAGGTAATTTATGAAACTTTGCAGATAAGTGCAATGAGGCAAAATGCATCTGATGTGATTTTTTTGTGAATAATGTACTTCCGGTTTAACCGGAAATACCCTCAACTTTTTTAATTTAAATGGGACACCGTGTATTTTTGTAAATTTTGATAGATCTTGTTGGCAATCTTAATGGCAATCTGTAAAAACGAGACACTAAAGTACTTTACATTTACGAAATAATAAATTTTACTTATAAGATTAATGAGAATAATAATAATTTAAACAAAATCATTTCAAATGTTCAAAATGCTCGCTGTTTACCTCATGACAATATGCAAACTATTAACAAATTCCTGAGTTATTTTTATTATTTTCATTCTCATTAATCTTATAAATAAAATTTATTATTCAGTAAATCTAAAGTGCTTTAGCGTTTTATTTTTACAGATTATTTCCATTAACACCGTCATGTACGCATTCGAAATAACAACATCTATCAAAATCTGCAAAAATATACAGGGTGTTCCATTTAAATTAAAAAAGTTGAGGGTATTTCCGGGTTAAAGCGAAAGTACATTATTAACCGAAAAAAATCACTACAGATGCATTTTGCCTCATTGCACTTATTTGCAAAGTTTCATAAATATCGTCCTTTTCGTTTTAAAGATATTTACTTGGTTCCATACTTTATCTCAACCCTGTATGATAGCAACTAACATACCTAGGATGTAATGAATGTCATAACTGTCGCAGATGTCGGTTTGAAATCAGAGCTCGTAGAGCGTGGATTTCAAGACATATAAGGCTGTTATGATATTATTACATCTGCAGTATGTTCAAGATTTTATCGGTTTCAGATAATAAAGACATTTTTAAGTATTATTCTAATTACATAATTTGACATTTTGTTAAGGTAATATTTCCTTACCGATTTTGGATATAAGATAGTTATGGTTAAGCTACCAAACAACTTGTATAAATGTAAACTGGTATTTAATAGCCCTAAACTGATAATAGTTATTTAAATGTCTACATTTATAAGTGAATGACTTGTGTCTATCATTTTACCAATTCCTAACAGCAATATTCAAGACGTTTCTATTTTTTAGAACTATAAGTTTGTTTCTTTATAAAATTGAATTTATGTTTATAAAATAATACATCTACTATTTGCAAATATAATTTGAAATTCTTAACTTCTTTCTGTTTCTTTTTTGATAGTCTAAAAACGTAAAATACAGTATATCCAAATTACTTCAATATTTTGTTGTTGTTTTAATGGTCTGTATTGTAGTTGGAGCTTCAAAGCTGGTTGAGGGAAGTTCAGGTTGGTGCTCTTCAGGAGTTTAAATATTGTTGAATATTTAAAAATAATTGACGAAATATTAATTATAATTTGAAGAATGTACTGAATGGTATTTCTTCTGACAGTTTAGTAGACGGTACCCAAGCAAGGTTAGTTATTTTTTACTCATCATTAGGTCTTCAGTCCTCGAACCGGTTAGACGCATACTATCATTGTTTTCTATTCTGAACTAACCTACAGATTTCCCTGAAATTTGCACAGTCTGCATCTATCACTATCTGATCTAGGTCTACATCTACCTCCTTTTTCCTATCTTCGCTTGTAATACATCCCATAGTATTTTCCAAAAATGCCTTAGAACGTATTCTGCCCTTCTATTTCTTCTATGTTTTTTCCACAGATATCTTTGTTCCCTACTATTTCTATAACCTATTTGTTATTAACTTTGTCTGTCCATTCATCCTCATACATCTGAGGCACAGCATTTCAAAAGGCTGCTACCGTTTTCTGTCTGTTTCTCCTACTGCCCGTATTTCATAGGCATATGGTGGACATATGCCTTCAACAATTTTCTTCTTGTTTCTATGTTTGTTGTCTTTCAACATAGGCGCTGTTCTTTCTTGTTAGATGCAGTTCGGTCCCCTTTTATTGTTTTACAATTATATACCTTATTTCTCCGACATTGAGTGGTTGTGAAGGGGGGTAAGCAGCCGGTGACTGCCAAGTTCCGCCAGCACTTGAACATTTGCTGATTTGATATTTTTTCCAATATATCTTTTCGCAGAGTCAACATTAGTTGCAGATATTTCACAACCAACACTTGTAATTGTTAATTATAATCATCAGATTTATCTGCGCTTATTTTTTTCTCATTGGGTTTTCCGTCTCAAAACTGGTTGGACACGTACCTGCACTTATTTGTATTCTGAGTTGGCCTACACAGTTCCCTGAAATTTTCACACAGTCTGTATACAGCTCGGTCCCCCTTTTATTGTTTTCTAATTGAATGCCCTATTTTGCCGAGATTCAGTAAAGGAGGTTAAACAACCTGTGGCTGCCAAGATCCCCCAACACTTAAACATTTGTCGAATTATAGTTTTCTAGTAAATCTTTTCACACAATTAACATTATTCGAGAATATTGCCCAAACAATACTTGTACTTGCTTATAATAATCATCATGTTTAAGTATAGTTACTTTTTTCGTCATTAATTTATCCATCTTGGGACTGGTTGGATGCGTACCTCCGTAGATTTTTATTCTAAGCTAGCTTACACATTTCCCTGAAATTCCTACAGCCTGCATATTTCACTATCTGTATGCAATAGTCTAACCTAGGTCTACCGCTACTTCTCTTTTTTCCTATCTCTGCTTCTAATGCATGCCCCACTATTCCCTCACGGCGTAGTATGTGACCTATCATCCTATCTCTCCTATTTTTTACCGTTTTCCACATATTTCTTTCCTCCCCTACCATTTCTTCGTTCTTAACTTTGTCTGATATCTTCATCAAACATCTGTTGCACCACATTTCAAAGTCTTCTATCTTTTTCTTGTCCGCTTCTCCTACTATCCAGGCATCACAGCCGTACAGTGCTGTGCTCCACTCATATGTTTTAAGCAATCTTTTCCTTGTTTCTAAAATAGCCTCCCGTGTTCCCCTGTTTCGCCTAAACTCAAATTGGTCTTTTCCTAGTATATCTTCAGCTCGTTTTTCCATTCGTCTTTGTACATTCTAGTTAATATTTTTGATACGTGTGCTTTCAACCTTATTGTTCGAAAATCTATCCACGCCTTCCTTTTTTGGTATAGTTACTATGATGTTACGTTTGAAATCTTTGGGTATCTCGCCTGTCTCATACATATAGCTTACTAAACAAGTCTATTTCTACGGTTAGGCAAGTTTAACTAATATTGGTTAAATTGTTAAGCTGTAGAAAGAAACTGTTTAGTAAAGAAATAACTATCCAGGGTAGTTATTTTTTACTAAACAGTTTTATTTCTACTGTTAGACACGTTTGTTGTTTATAGCTCAAAGGTTTAGCTAATAATAGCTAAACTGTTGAGCTATAAACAACAAACATACCTAGCTATAGAAACAAATCTGTTTGGTAAAAAAATAACTAGGCTGGTTAGTTTGGCTAATATTAGCTAACAGTTTAGTAAAAAAACTAACCATTTTAGTTGTTTTTTACAAAACTGTTTTGTTTCTACAGATAGACAAGTTTGTTGTTTGTAGACTAACAGTTTTGCTAATATTAGCTAAACTGTAAAGCTACAAACAACAAAAATGTCTAGATGTAGAAGCAAAACTGTTTAGTAAAAAATGACTAAGTCGGTTATTTCTTTTTTACTAAACTGTTTAGCTAATATTAGCTAAACTGTTAAGCTGCAAACAACAAAAATGTCTAGATGTAGAAACAAAACCGTTTAGTAAAAAAATAACTAAGCCGGTTATTAGCTAAACTGTTAAGCTACAAACAATAAAAATGCCTAGCTGTAGAAACAAAACTGTTTAGTAAAAAAATAAATAAACCGTTTAGTTATTTTTTAATAACAGTTTTGTTTCTATAGCTAGGCATGTTTGTTGTTTGTAGCTCAACAGTTTACCTAAGTTTAGCTAAACTGTTAGTCTACAAACAACAAACTCGTCTAGCTGTAGAAATACAACTGTTTAGTAAAAAAATAACTAAACGTATTTAGTAAAAGACTAGTAGCTACTATTAACTAAAGTTTAACAGTTACTGAAACAACTAAACTTTTTTGTAATTAAGTACTAAATTTTTGCTGTGTACATCAAATTTTTTTCAGTGTGTTTATTTGTATAAAGACAGCATGAAGTGCTTAATATTAATCCGGAGAAAACCAATTAAGGCTTAGATTTTATACAGATCTTTCTTTTGTTGTTAGTTTACTTAAATGACTTTAAGAACTTTGTTCATGGTTTATTTAAAAATTAATGTTTTTCTTAGGGACCTTCGCACATTTAATTATACAAACCTCCAATGTTTCTTAGGAAACACTTTCATTAGAAACAAAAACAATCATCTATATTTCAATAACACCGAATTTTTACAGGTCTAAACAATAATTAAAATAATCCAAAATGTAAATATAAGTAACCGGAAAATTTATTATAATTTGTAACGCAACAGCGCTCGTGAGTGTTGTGAATGAAGTGGTAAATAAATTCGTATAAATGAAGGAATTACCTGCATTTAAATATTGAAGGTATGCAGAGAACAGATTTTATTAAACAACCGGTTTTCTTTGTGATATTTGCAATGTAACATTACGCAATAATACATTTTCACTTTTTTCTCTAGCCTGCCCACAAGCAACAAGTTCAGTAACAAAGTAAGTGTACATAAAGATATGACTGCAACTGCAACTAAAAATGCATCTCAAAAGATGGTCTGACAATAAATCAACGTCACTAAAACAATCAATTACAGAACAAGAATTATGAGGTGTTGTAAACACTTTTGCTGACGCAACTGCATAAATTGAGTTGAAAAATCCTGCTACTCTTTGTATAAGAAAATACATGGAACTACTGCTGTGCACCCTTAACAATCAATTCTTGTCGCTAAACTGAAAAAATCTACAACCTCCAAGTAAAATTTATTTGCCCTTAGATATGTCCTCCACTTTGGAAAAAAAATAACATGACTCACTAATATGAAAATATTTTCTTAGCAGATATACTTGCTTAAATGTATTTTTCTTGCTTTCGGCAAATAAATTTATTTTTAACTAGAAATTAAGTGCTTTTAACACGAATAATTATATCAAAGCTAGAAAAGGCTTTGGCTACTATAAAGTAAAAAATATCTTATTGTGAGAAATTTAATTTTTAAAATATGAAAATAAATTGATGTAATTGGCAATAGTAATTGTTTACAAAATAAAAATAATCCTTATTTTATGATGATCGTTTCTAACCAAAAGTGGATGTTTTCCTG
The DNA here is from genome assembly GCA_036346225.1 of Platerodrilus igneus. Taxonomy (NCBI): domain Eukaryota; kingdom Metazoa; phylum Arthropoda; class Insecta; order Coleoptera; family Lycidae; genus Platerodrilus; species Platerodrilus igneus. The sequence continues at coordinate 1,603,309 of JARFIW010001272.1, forward strand.
TTATAAGAAAAGATTTTTAAGTTAAAGTCTGTAGTGAACAAAAAGTATGCTTACCACAAGTAAAAAGTTTCTCTTATGAGTTATTTCTTCCTAGTGTAAGAATAGATTTTGGTTTTAGTAACAGTATTAATCCAGTTTTTGATATTATACGGAATCACAGGTAATTCAGCATTTTCTGTGACAGAGTATTCATCCTCTTACAACCCTCTTGGTAAGTCTACTAGGAGGACTTGCAACTATCAGTTCACAAATGTACTTGTAAATGTAAAAATTATTTTATTATCGGCATAATCTTTTTTTAAATCAATGTACTTACTCCATCGATAAGGCAACTTTTGAATACATCGACTAAAGTGATTTTCTTCAACACCTTCAAAATACGTATTTATAATAATCATTGCTGGATAATTTTACTCAGATAGAAATTTTTCTATTTGAAAAGAAATAATTGTTGGAGGTTGCCAAGTCGGACGAATTAAGTGGATGGCTAACTAGATCAAATCTTAATTCTTTAAATTTTTGAATAGCATACCACTCAATGGAATGTTGTGCTTCAGATGTATGAGGATGATAGCATGAACAGACAAAGTTAATAACAAATAGGTTATGGAAATAGTAGGGAACAAGGATATCTGTGGAAAAAATATCAGAGGGCAGAATACGTTCTAAGGCATTTTTGGGGAATAGTATGGGATATGTTGCAAGCAAAGATAGGAAAACTGGTAGATGTAGACCTAGATCAGATAGTGACAGATGCAGACTATGCAAATTTCAGGGAAATGTGTAGGTTACTTCAGAATAGGGTTGCGCATCTAACCAGTTCCAGAACTAAAGACCTAATGATGATGATACCACTCAAATGAACGGTTGTGTTGTTATGATGGTAAAGTACTTTTCTAATAACAACATTTAGAAGATCACTAAGGCCAGTATATAATTTCCCATTTAAAGTTTTGCCCTTGTAATAGATAATCAATTATCAATACCGCTTTTGAATTGCAAAAAAACGGAAGCTATGACATTATCTACCAATGCAACTACTTTTGACATTCTTGGTGATGGGAAACCACTATGGTCTCATTATTCAGATCGTTTGAGGCGTGTTTCACATCCCTTATTACAAAACCACATGAAACTTTGGTAAGATTCTTGATGAACCTATCCAAACCAACTTGAGAAAGTAAAAATGCGAACCGTTTATTTTCTTCAGAGAACAAAAGCGGCATTTATTTTGCAGTCAGCTTATGTACATGAAGCCGATTCGTTAAAATACGGGGGCGTTCGTTTGATATGCCTACTATCTTTGCTACTTGGGACAGTTTCAATTTTCTGTCGTTTAAAGTAATGTCATGATTTTGTTGGCCATATCTGGAGTAGATACTAATTTCGGTAGTTCACTACGAACAGCAACCTTATCATTGGTTCCCTCTCTTTTGGATATATTTACTTAACGACAAAAGGTGGTTTAAAAAAGGGCATCTTCACCTAATGTATTAACCATATTGTGAATTTGCTTTACTGTTAACCGTTTCTTTAGAATATAGTTTATTACAGCATGGAATTCCGAATTTTCTATTATCGAATGAATAAATAATGCTGATTCACTTTAATCATCTATCAAAATTACACCAACTATCAAAACTGCGAAGGATTTAGCTTCATATATTACAACTTTGTGGCTCCATCTAGTGTTATCAGTTCTGACATGTTTTATTTAAAATGAAGTGTAAGTTAGAAAACAGTAATAAGCTACTGTTCAGTAAATATATGACTTTAACTGCTAACCAAGTAAAGATTTAACACTGAAAAAAACATTTATAAATAAATAGATTTTTGTGAGAAGTACATTTTTGTCTACTATGAAAGTATCTCAAAATTCTAGAAATATAAGCGTGCCCTACTTGGGATTCTGTAAACTATAAGAGATGCAACTTTGGATAAATTACAAAAAAAAGTTACTGCATTTTGAACTCCCTTAAAATAAGTTTTCCAAGTTTAATTGTCTTCAACGGTTCTTGAAATATTTGTGAAAAATTGAAAATTGCTTCCTTAGTATCTTCTGTATAACTACGCCTCGCACGAAGGCATTTTCATGATTTTTAATATAGGGTGTTTCAAATTGCGGGGTTTCTTTAACAATAAATAAGACATAATTTGCATTAATTTTCAAAAACTTTTTATTAGTAATTGAAGTATCACTAATGACATTTATATGCGAAAAATAATATCTGCCAAATGGCCTCCTCTTACAGCTCCACAGACGACCACTCTTTTGTTAAAATTTTCAATGACATTTTGACATAATTGAGGCTCTATCTCACCAATGACACCAATAATTTCATCTTTCAAAGCAGGAATCGATTGTGGATTGTTTTTATAAACTTGACTTTTCACATAACCCCAAAGAAAATAGTCTAATGGAGTCAAATCACATAATCTTGGTGACCAATTACCATCACCGTTTCTTGAGATTACACGTCCAGAAAATTTTTCTCTCAATAAAGCAATTGTTTCTTGTGCAGAATGAGATGTAGCTCCATCCCGTTGAAACCAAATATCCTCTAGATCAATATACATTAATTCAGGCCACAAAAATTCGGCTATCATCCGACGATATCGATCACCATTGACAGTTACAGCTTCACCAGCAGCATTTTTAAAGATGTATGGTCTAGTGACACCACCTGACAATAATGCACACCAAACAGTAACTCGTTTAGAATGCATAGGTTTCTTATGAATAGTTCGTGGATTTTCCTCACCCCAGATACGACAATTTTGTTTATTAACGCAGCCACCAAGTTCAAAATGTGCCTCATCGGAAACATGATTTTTTGAGAAAAATCAGCCTGTTTTTCTGTGATGAAATTGACAAATGAACAATGTTTTAAATGATCTAATAGCTTTAGTGCCTATGTTATTTGAACCTTATATGCCTTCAGAGCTAAATCCTTGTGCAAAATTCGCCATGTTGTTGATCCACTAAGTCCAACTTGTTGTGAACGTCGTCTGATGGACATTTTAGGATTTTCAGCAACACTATCACGAACCAAATCAATATTTTCTTGTGAACGACCGCTACGACTGCATTTTTCACTTTTTTGATCTTCCATACCAAACCGGTCTCTTGAAATTTTTTAATAATTCGACCAAAAGTGCTTTCAGTTGGACGATTATGTAAACCATAAAATTCACGTAGTTTTCTAAAAACACTTTTCACAGAACGCTGATTTTCATAAAATAATTCAACAATTTGAACGCGTTGTTGTATCGTGTACGATGCCATTTTTATAAACGTCATACATCACACTTCTTAAATGTCAAAATACCCAGACGAATTCAGTGCGCCATCTATATTTTACTTATTCTCAAATAAATTGCGCAATTTGAAATACCCATTATTTAGAGTTTTTATCTGTATGAGAATTAGGAACGCTAGTCAACTGTTTTTCTTATGGACGTTGGGTACCATTTGGAAATTGAACGTCAAGTAGTGCAGCTTATTTTGGAAGAGACGTACTTTTTGGTTTTTTCAAATTCTCTCAAAAATAATAAAGTTATAAGTTATTTATTACTTCTGCTTAAGATAGCAATGACGCAAAACACAAACTGCTTGGTTATATGAGTCATAACTATATAGTGCTAGTAAAATTTGTAACAAAAATGTATTTAACAAAACAGATGAATAATAAACGACGAAACACGAAAAAGCTAAAATTATTTAATGTTCAAACTGATCACTATTTTTTCAACAGACGATTGTGAACATCTGACTAGCTTTACTAACACTACCTATGTAATTAGTCCGCTAAACGCTGAAATAAGAGCATTTTATCATTCCTGCAAATTTTTGTACGTTTATACATAAACAATATCTTTCATATACCTCCACAAAAAATAATTACATACAACCAATTCGGGAGACCTCTGCGGCTAAGCAGTATAACAATTATTAGACAATAGTTGTTACTACAAAGCACAAAGGGGTCTAGGTTCATGATTGCTTATCCATTTTTGTGGATAGTTTTCCTCCAAAAAATTGCATACATTTCACAGAACAAGTACACATAATGGTGTACTATATGTTTGTTAAAGCTATGCGCCAAGGTAACCAAAAGTGTATAAGGGAAGATGAAACTAAACTCTAATAAGCCCTTGCCAGAGGCGACAATCTAGCACGTAACGTCCCTGAAGCATACCGGAGTTTTCTGAATGTTAAAGTAGCCCAGGGTAAAGTTGGTTGATAAACGGTTTATGGTAAAAAGAAAACTCCCTGCAAGATAATACTGCTAACTGTGGAACTTAATCCAGCGTTCTTGTCATGAGAGGGGGTCGAGGACCGATTTTGTTTTAGCTCAAGAAAGGACATAACTTAAAGGCGCCATGGCGTTTAATTTTCCAATACCAATAGTTCCGGGAAATCGCAGAAACCCGTACGTTTCAAAAAGCTTAATAGTAGTACATTTGTGGCGTAATCACCCCCTCATTTCCCCCAGCATCCTCATTTCCCCACACATCTGGACCAAAAAGTTTTCTTCGACTAACCATTTTTCATCTTTCGAGATAAATATATCTTAAATTTTTCATCTTTCGAGATAAATGAGCATCCACATTTCCACACACGAGATAAACCTATTTTTAAGATTTTTTTTTACCGCTAACATTCTGGACCAGATAGTTTTCTTCGACTAACCAATGCATCTTTTGAGATAAACCTATCTTGTTGGGTATCAATTAATATTAGATTTTTCTCAGCTACCCGAATCTCTAAGAATTTTTTAGATAGCATCACCCCCAAGGGAGCTACCCTCATTTTAAGATTTTTTACCTGTAGCGACTTTTGAGCGTTCTTATAAATTTTTTTAGTCATGCGATACATTAAATTAGCTTAGAATTTTATGTAGAATCTGCAAACAGATTTAAAATCGGACTACTTCTTACAAAGTTACACTTTAAAACTCTCAAACCTCTTTAAAATTTTTGCTCGTATATTTAACTCCATTTTTAAAACCTTTTTCGCTACCTAAGACATATGCTTTAACCAATACAAAGAAATAAGCACGCAAAATTTTAATAATTTATTTTTACAGTTTAATAACTAATCATTCCAATGTAATGTGTTTTAAATATGTAAATGGAAAGCGCATTTTGCTTGTATGAAATCTATGGAATTTTTGTTGTAATGAAAGAAGAATGCATTCGTAATTTAAAATGATTCTACAACCTACGCTAGATACCAACCATGTTAATTAGAAATTTTGTGTATGACATCATTAAGTACCTAAATTTCAGAATTAACAAAATGTAATAAACCACATTAAGTACTGAAAGTAAATGGGTCTTACTACATATTGATATCCTACATCAATTCTAAATTACCTTACGTGACGCTGTAGAAGCATTATAATTCAATATTTTCGAAACTTCCAATGTAGCATTAATTCATTTGTAATTATTTGTATTCCAGCAAAAATTTTAAATTCTTAACGAACATGTGAAAGCTGTTTAAATTTCTTCTCTAAACAAATGCGGTTATTACAATAGGAAAGTACGCTATATGCAAGCGTAAGGAGTCTACAAATCTCAGTGTAATAAAAGATTCATCAGTTTCATCGTCGTTTTCCTTAGACAATCTAACGTTTTTTGTAAACGATATGAACCTCTCCTTATTATTCGGGATTACAAGCTGTTTAAATTTCTTCTCTAAACAAATGCGGTTATTACAATAGGAAAGTACGCTATATGCAAGTCAATTAACAGCAATTAAATATTGCTTACTGACCTACCTTAATTAGGTTGGTGTGCTATTAGGACCAGGGTATGCAGACTTTAACACCTCCATCTCGCACGCTTTTTTACACGGATGTTGGTTGTTTCGTACAAGACCCTTTAACAACTGGTGGAGCTGAACGTTTACTGCTAATGACATACCGTGCTGTTTTTCCTTGTGTCGCTGTAAGCTGTCCATTCTCGTAAAAGCGAAACCGCAAGTCCCACAGTTTAAGTACTTTGCTGCGGGCGGATGTATAAGCTTAACCGTGGGCGATGTTACACCACGACATTAAATGGCAGGCTTGAATATTTTCTTTGGAAACAATCGAAGATTGCCGAAGACACTCAAAGAGTGCACAAACGCGATCACTAAACCACAATTAATAATCGCCTTTATAGGTTTAACATTTCTACCATTACCAATGACTTTAATTTCTTATTGGAGAGAATCCTTATTCTCCCACGCACTGTTGCGTAGCTGGATGCCCCCCCTTTTGGGGATATATGCTCGTTATAGGTTGTAGCACCCGCGGTTTTACTTAACTACACTTCGTGAAATCCTTTAATCTTTTTTAATCGTGTCCTTCTCGCGTACAATACAGTAGGACTTAGCCTTACTACCTACAAATTCTAACACCAAGTCACCGTTAAACTCGTCTTTAAATTTCCCCACAACTTTTGTTAACATGCGGTATATTGTGTTTATTATTTGCGGGTACACCACTTTAAACCTAAAATAAAAACAGGATAGTTTAATACGTCTATTAATAATTTATGGTAATGTTGGCGGTACAAATATGTAAAACAAACTTTATCAAGAAAATATAATGTTTTAATAGAATACATACATGTATTGATAACATCTATAAACCGCTGTGGTAACCAGAGTCTGGCGAATCTGGGATAGCCGAATCTCTAAACATTTGCGCAAGCGATTGCCTTGCAGTTGCATCTTTTAAGTACTGAATGGGAAACATTTAATAAGTTCCAACACTGTCAAGTAATTTAAATTGCTGCAATCATTAGACAGAGAAATACTGGCACTGCTCTCTCCTCTAATAACGTTTGAACTCTTTCTTCCTCCGTTGTATTTCCACATACTTTTTTTAAATCACCAACAAATTTTTCGTAAAATTCTGGAAAGTTTCTACACCTTAACTCAGCCATTTTAAAACAGATCAATTCTCGCAAATTTAATAGCTTGATGCACTCGTACGCAGGTAGCACAATAACATTCCCATCTTTCGTAATCTCCATATTATATAAATTCTCTTTTCAAAATTGTTCAACAACCATATACTTCTATTAAAGGCTGTGCTCAGCTGCAATTTGAAATCTTGATCCAATTGTATGTCAACAACATCGTTTCCAGTAGTCAAACCATTTAATCTGACTTGTTTTGAGTCTTGAGCAAATTGGCGAATTTGAAATTCCACTTGAAAAGTACACAATTTCTTCCAATCGAAGTAAGAGAAAGTTATCGTAGAATCAGCACACATACCACTACAGCAAATCACTTGGATGACAGGTTGAAGACCACCATATAAATCAAAACCAACTTCTAATATATGGTGGTGATAATTTGGAGGAAATTCGCCTAACCTATAGGTTGACTTACCAACTAGTTGGTTGATATTTAATTGTGGTACTCGCACATCACTTGTAACGTCGACACAAGAAAAATCCATCTTTAATTTATAATTTTAATCAAACTCGATGATACTTTGACGACTAATGCACTGGAACATGGCTCTCGCCTTTTATGCCGATGGTCGAGCGTGCGCAGCTCCTTATTATATTAGTTGGCGTTATATGCAAGTCTTGACTGGAAAAGTGACGCGTATAATTGTTTTATAGTGGGTTTTACCTGTATGTATTTAACCATCAACACCATTTTTAGAATTATTAAACAAAATTACTCTTAGCAGTATTTTTAATATACCATCGTGTAAGATTTCAATTATTATTGTGTTTTTCCCCAGGTTCTCAAATCCCTCGGAATTTTTTTCAAATCGAATGACTCCTTACTGATTTGCAGATTAACCTTTTGCAAGCACCGTATATAATTCACCTTTAATCTATTTCTAAACCGTATCGCTCTGTCTTTTGAAATAAACCCCTGGTGTAACCTATAAATTAGTATAGAATTTTCCTGGGGAATTGAAATTAATTATCACGTCTTTTAAAATTAGTTCCAACAAAGACCTGTATATATTGTATTAATATTCAAAAACCTATCAGCAAAACACCTTTGCATTTTTAATTAGATTTAGCTCGATAATAGAGTTAAACTCCAAAAATATTTATTAGTAGCTAGAATTGTTAAAATTTTCAATTAGTGAATCCACATACAAATGATTAAACCAAAAGGTATAATACATATATTAATTCTGCACGGTGACCTAGAAAGTGGTTCGATAATCTATTTTAAATGTAGTTCAACATAAGACGCATATTCTAAATAAATTTAGTGAAACGTATGATCATTAGCCTTGCATTGTTTGTCGATGACGTCTGACTAATAATTTAATAAAAGCACTTTCCACAATTCTAGTTAATATACGGGAATACACATTCTATAATTTGATTTAAATTGGGTTAATGTAAGGACAAATTATACTTATACTTTCTCTATGTACATAAATACGAGGGAAATGATGCCAGAAGTTCATTTTAAGTTTATTTTGTAAAGCGTAAAGTCGTTTATAGTGTAATTAATAGTAATACTGAATTTTCAGTCTTTGGTTTAAAATTTCGTGTAAGGACTATCGACAAAGAAGAGTAAGTCTTAGTTTGAATTTTGCAAACGTAGAAGAAATTAATATTTACATGTATAATTCAAAACTGTTAATCAATAATTTTTTTCTAGAATGAACATCTTAAGTATTGCGTGCAGTGTGTGCGAAAATGTTTTTACTGGATGTGATGCCATAAAAAAACACAACGAAAGGCACATCGAGATGGTTTATTTCCAGGAGGAACTAAAAATTACAGCCAATGAGTGGGAACAGATTAAGGATTTGGAAAACCAATCGAACGCAGCGCATAAAGAAAGTATAAACGCCGCAATTCAGTTAGAACGAACCAAGTTACTATTTGAAAACCATACACCATAACAAAATCTTCTTCCAAAATCATAATTGTAGGCCTGAACCCGTTCGACGATTACAAAATAATTTTTAGATTTGTTGACACCATTTCGCAGAGCGTACTTGATGTATCCCTCAACGTATTTAGGAAGTTTATATCAAATCTTCCACACATTATACGCACTATGGAAGTTGGCATGCAAAATCAGATATGCAAATTCGACAACTTGCGTTTTATTTAAATAAGAATTGTTTAGTGAAGATGATGACATTTGATGGGAATTATATGATATTTACCAAAGGAACTTTAGAGCACTTTTTAGGGATATCTCAGATCGTTCTCAACCATGCTAATACTTTAAAAGAACTAACGGAAAAGGGTACTCTAATATAGATCTGTTTCTGTTAGATGTCGCAATGGAAAGATATAATAGGAATGATGTTCCACAGAATCTCGCACATGATGTAATTAAAAACAAATACAGTAATAGTGATATTGGGGCCATATTATACGAATTTATAAGAACCTACCCAAGATTGTTTGAAAACAGTATTTGTAAACAAGTTGAGTATATGGAAGAATACAACAGGTTTCCATTCCACGCATTTACGAGCGATGTTTAAATTTTAAGCCGAAGACTGAAAATTTTGTAACACTATTAATTACACTTTTGTTTTCTTATACATTTCTAAATTGTTGTATTTCAACTACAGATATTAATAGATGTCAATAAAATTATGTTATAGTTTTAAATAAAACGATTCTGATTAATAATTTTGTAAAACGTTTATAACACCCTTTTAAAAAATAATACACATCTTTGTTATAATTCTTTTCATAAAAGGAAAAATTCATAGGTTAGGTCAATGCCGCGTCGCTGACCTAACCTATGAATTTTTCCTTTTATCTAACCTAGGTCCACACTTGGTTTTTAATGGAAAAACTCATTAAAAAGCAATTAGTGCTAATGGGTTTTTAATGAGAAAACTCATTAAAAGCAATTAGGTCATATGGTCATGCGGTCATATGGTCATGTGGTCATGTGGTCATATGGTCATGTGGTCATATGGTCATGTGGTCATGTGGTCATATGGTCATGTGGTTATGTGAGCAGGGAGATTAAATTTGGTATATAAGGAAGTAGTTTTGGGTTGAGCTTAGTTATAGTAAGACATTTTTCGAAAGATGTCGCATTCAAGCAATCAGTGGTGCTCCAAACAATCTATTACAAAAGCAGCAGAGGATATCCTAGATGGCTCGAGTTTCTACGCTGCTAGTAAAAAATATAATATACCTAGAACAACGTTATGCAGATATGTTAAAAGGTTGCAGAACGTGAAGAAATTACATAATTCCAACGATGCATCCAGAGATGTTATACCAGAAGTTAAAATACCTATACAGAATTATGATAACTTTGCTATTGCTAGTGCAAGAAAGGATGGTAAACATGGCCCATTGTTCCCGTCTAACATACGAGCTATATTCGTGGGACCATCGAGTTGTGGGAAGACCAACGCTTTAATATCTCTGATCCTGCACGAGAACGGCCTTAGATTCCAAAATGTCTATGTATTTTCGAAAAGTTTATATCAACCGAAATACGAATTGTTAAGAAACGTTTTTTACGCCACTAAAAGAAGAAATTGGGTACCATGAGTTTGAAAATTACGATGATTTGATCGAACCCGGAGATACCAAAGAAGATTCAATTATGGTTTTCGATGATATACCTGCAAACGAGCAAAGCAAAATCACTCAATTTTTCTCGTTCGGCCGACATAAAGCAATAGATTCGTTCTATCTATGTCAAACTTACGCTAGTGCCTTAAAACATAGACTCAGAGATAACGCCAATGTAATCGCATTATGGAAACAGGATGACACAAACCTTCGCCATATCTTTTCGGATCATATAAGTGGTGACATGACATATCCGAAATTTAAAGAAATGTGTTTACAGTGTTGGGGTGACTCAAAACATAATTTTATAACTGTTGTGAAAGATTTTGATTTGGATAATGGTCGATATAGGAAGAATTTCGACGAGTATATAAATATTTGACATTATTCAACAAAAAAAAAAGTTAGTTCCCATCCAGAGTCCGATGATGACGAACGTTAACAATTTTATTGTAAATAAACGTAAGCTTCATTTTATGTAGGATTCTGTACGAAAGAACTTTGCGGCATACAAAAAGGGAGACGCTACATCTCTACAAAAATTCAAAGAGGTGCACAAACAATTGATTGATCCCTTGCAAAATTACCGATTCCTAGTCACAAGGAATAGCGGGAAGAATCCCCACACGTACAACAAGGGTTAAACTTGAAAACAAAGGCTAGTTTTTTAAAAAAAGATTAAGTCGCCAGTTGACGACGAGTCTGTACAATCTTTATTATAAGGACGTGATAGCTAGAGACTAATACGAAAATAAATACAAGTCGGTTTATAGAGTAAAGTGTAACCCCCAATTGATACGCATAGTTTAGGAAAAGTGTGTAGGAAGTTGATTCAGAAAACAGTGACACAACCTAAAATAATAACGTTTATCCGGAGACTAGAGGTCTAACAAGAGTTATAATTATTTTTAAGTCCTTAGCATTTTGTTAAGGAATGTAATAGATTAATTCATAGAATACATTCCCTACCTGTTGCTTCGTACGTGTACACAAATCGGGTGCAATCGGTACATATCCGAATAGGAGTAGCTCATATAAAAGGACTGTTTGCGTAGAAGTTATTATTTGTTGATTGTACGGTTTAAAGAGACAATATAATAAATATGTATAAAGACTTTGGAGAGGTTATTCGAAGATTTCGCAATGCTCTACGAGTAAAAAAAGCAGAATGTGGGCAACGCTTTTCGATAGAAGGAGAAAATGTCTTATGTGTCAGTCATACGAGGAAGCAATACAGCACTGTACTGCAGTGTTATCAATGCCGAGGATCTGGATGATTTTATGGAAATAATCGAGGAGATGGGGTTTATAAAACTGTTGGCAGATATTCAAATGGAATATATACTAAATTGTAAGTTTTAAAATAAAATTTAACCACCACAACTGTTATCAAAAGAAATGAATGATGTGAATTTGGAAATTATTTTGTATATATTAGCTTGTTTATGTTTTAAAATATAAAGCATACATTGGTATTGTTTATATTTTCAAATGTCCACGTAACTGAAATGGGTATCTAAGTAATTATGAAAAGAATTATAACAAAGATGTGTATTATTTTTAAAAGGGTGTTATAAACGTTTTACAAAATTATTAATCAGAATCGTTTTATTTAAAACTATAACATAATTTTATTGACGTCTATTAATATCTGTAGTTGAAATACAACAATTTAGAAATGCATAAGAAAACAAAGTGTAATTAATAGTGTTACAAAATTTTCAGTCTTCGGCTTAAAATTTAAACATCGCTCGTAAATGCATGGAATGGAAACCTGTTGTATTCTTCCATATACTCAACTTGTTTACAAATACTGTTTTCAAACAATCTTGGGTAGGTTCTTATAAATTCGTATAATATGGCCCCAATATCACTATTACTGTATTTGTTTTTAATTACATCATGTGCGAGATTCTGTGGAACATCATTCCTATTATATCTTTCCATTGCGACATCTAACAGAAACAGATCTATATTAGGAGTACCCTTTTCCGTTAGTTCTTTTAAAGTATTAGCATGGTTGAGAACGATCTGAGATACCCCTAAAAGTGCTCTAAAGTTCCTTTGGTAAATATCATATAATTCCCATCAAATGTCATCATCTTCACTAAACAATTCTTATTTAAATAAAAACGCAAGTTGTCGAATTTGCATATCTGATTTTGCATGCCAACTTCCATAGTGCGTATAATGTGTGGAAGATTTGATATAAACTTCCTAAATACGTTGAGGATACATCAAGTACGCTCTGCGAAATGGTGTCAACAAATCTAAAAATTATTTTGTAATCGTCGAACGGGTTCAGGCCTACAATTATGATTTTGGAAGAAGATTTTGTTATGGTGTATGGTTTTTCAAATAGTAACTTGGTTCGTTCTAACTGAATTGCGGCGTTTATACTTTCTTTATGCGCTGCGTTCGATTGGTTTTCCAAATCCTTAATCTGTTCCCACTCATTGGCTGTAATTTTAGTTCCTCCTGAAATAAACCATCTCGATGTGCCTTTCGTTGTGTTTTTTTATGGCATCACATCCAGTAAAAACATTTTCGCACACACTGCACGCAATACTTAAGATGTTCATTCTAGAAAAAATTATTGATTAACAGTTTTGAATTATACATGTAAATATTAATTTCTTCTACGTTTGCAAAATTCAAACTAAGACTTACTCTTCTTTGTCGATAGTCCTTACACGAAATTTTAAACCAAAGACTGAAAATTCAGTATTACTATTAATTACACTATAAACGACTTTACGCTTTACAAAATAAACTTAAAATGAACTTCTGGCATCATTTCCCCCGTATTTATGTACATAGAGAAAGTATAAGTATAATTTGTCCTTACATTAACCCAATTTAAATCAAATTATAGAATGTGTATTCCCGTATATTAACTAGAATTGTGGAAAGTGCTTTTATTAAATTATTAGTCAGACGTCATCGACAAACAATGCAAGGCTAATGATCATACGTTTCACTAAATTTATTTAGAATATGCGTCTTATGTTGAACTACATTTAAAATAGATTATCGAACCACTTTCTAGGTCACCGTGCAGAATTAATATATGTATTATACCTTTTGGTTTAATCATTTGTATGTGGATTCACTAATTGAAAATTTTAACAATTCTAGCTACTAATAAATATTTTTGGAGTTTAACTCTATTATCGAGCTAAATCTAATTAAAAATGCAAAGGTGTTTTGCTGATAGGTTTTTGAATATTAATACAATATATACAGGTCTTTGTTGGAACTAATTTTAAAAGACGTGATAATTAATTTCAATTTCCCAGGAAAATTCTATACTAATTTATAGGTTACACCAGGGGTTTATCTCAAAAGACAGAGCGATACGGTTTAGAAATAGATTAAAGGTGAATTATGTACGGTGCTTGCAAAAGGTTAATCTGCAAATCAGTAAGGAGTCATTCGATTTGAAAAAAATTCCGAGGGATTTGAGAACCTGGGGAAAAACACAATAATAATTGAAATCTTACACGATGGTATATTAAAAATACTGCTAAGAGTAATTTTGTTTAATAATTCTAAAAATGGTGTTGATGGTTAAATACATACAGGTAAAACCCACTATAAAACAATTATACGTGTCACTTTTCCAGTCAAGACTTGCATATAACGCCAACTAATATAATAAGGAGCTGCGCACGCTCGACCATCGGCATAAAAGGCGAGAGCCATGTTCCAGTGCATTAGTCGTCAAAGTATCATCGAGTTTGATTAAAATTATAAATTAAAGATGGATTTTTCTTGTGTCGACGTTACAAGTGATGTGCGAGTACCACAATTAAATATCAACCAACTAGTTGGTAAGTCAACCTATAGGTTAGGCGAATTTCCTCCAAATTATCACCACCATATATTAGAAGTTGGTTTTGATTTATATGGTGGTCTTCAACCTGTCATCCAAGTGATTTGCTGTAGTGGTATGTGTGCTGATTCTACGATAACATTCTCTTACTTCGATTGGAAGAAATTGTGTACTTTTCAAGTGGAATTTCAAATTCGCCAATTTGCTCAAGACTCAAAACAAGTCAGATTAAATGGTTTGACTACTGGAAACGATGTTGTTGACATACAATTGGATCAAGATTTCAAATTGCAGCTGAGCACAGCCTTTAATAGAAGTATATGGTTGTTGAACAATTTTGAAAAAGAGAATTTATATAATATGGAGATTACGAAAGATGGGAATGTTATTGTGCTACCTGCGTACGAGTGCATCAAGCTATTAAATTTGCGAGAATTGATCTGTTTTAAAATGGCTGAGTTAAGGTGTAGAAACTTTCCAGAATTTTACGAAAAATTTGTTGGTGATTTAAAAAAAGTATGTGGAAATACAACGGAGGAAGAAAGGGTTCAAACGTTATTAGAGGGAGAGGGCAGTGCCAGTATTTCTCTGTTTAATGATTGCAGCAATTTAAATTACTTGACAGTGTTGGAACTTATTAAATGTTTCCCCATTCAGTACTTAAAAGATGCAACTGCAAAGCAATCGCTTGCGCAAATGTTTAGAGATTCGGCTATCCCAGATTCGCCAGACTCTGGTTACCACAGCGGTTTATAGATGTTATCAATACATGTATGTATTCTATTAAAAACATTATATTTTTCTTGATAAAGTTTGTTTTTACATATTTGTACCGCCAACATTACCATAAATTATTAATAGACGTATTAAACTATCCTGTTTTTATTTTTAGGTTTAAAGTGGTGTACCCGCAAATAATAAACACAATATACCGCATGTTAACAAAAAGTTGTGGGGAAATTTAAAGACGAGTTTAACGGTGACTTGGTGTTAGAATTTGTAGGTAGTAAGGCTAAGTCCTACTGTATTGTACGCGAGAAGGACACGATTAAAAAAAGATTAAAGGGATTTCACGAAGTGTAGTTAAGTAAAACCGCGGGTGCTACAACCTATAACGAGCATATATCCCCAAAAGGGGGGGCATCCAGCTACGCAACAGTGCGTGGGAGAATAAGGATTCTCTCCAATAAGAAATTAAAGTCATTGGTAATGGTAGAAATGTTAAACCTATAAAGGCGATTATTAATTGTGGTTTAGTGATCGCGTTTGTGCACTCTTCGAGTGTCTTCGGCAATCTTCGATTGTTTCCAAAGAAAATATTCAAGCCTGCCATTTAATGTCGTGGTGTAACATCGCCCACGGTTAAGCTTATACATCCGCCCGCAGCAAAGTACTTAAACTGTGGGACTTGCGGTTTCGCTTTTACGAGAATGGACAGCTTACAGCGACACAAGGAAAAACAGCACGGTATGTCATTAGCAGTAAATGTTCAGCTCCACCAGTTGTTAAAGGGTCTTGTACGAAACAACCAACATCCGTGTAAAAAAGCGTGCGAGATGGAGGTGTTAAAGTCTGCATACCCTGGTCCTAATAGCACAGCAACCTAATTAAGGTAGGTCAGTAAGCAATATTTAATTGCTGTTAATTGACTTGCATATAGCGTACTTTCCTATTGTAATAACCGCATTTGTTTAGAGAAGAAATTTAAACAGCTTGTAATCCCGAATAATAAGGAGAGGTTCATATCGTTTACAAAAAACGTTAGATTATCTAAGGAAAACGACGATGAAACTGATGAATCTTTTATTACACTGAGATTTGTAGACTCCTTACGCTTGCATATAGCGTACTTTCCTATTGTAATAACCGCATTTGTTTAGAGAAGAAATTTAAACAGCTTTCACATGTTCGTTAAGAATCTAAAATATTTGCTGGATTACAAATAATTACAAATGAATTAATGCTACATTGGAAGTTTCGAAAATATTGAATTATAATGCTTCTACAGCGTCACGTAAGGTAATTTAGAATTGATGTAGGATATCAATATGTAGTAAAACCCATTTACTTTCAGTACTTAATGTGGTTTATTACATTTTGTTAATTCTGAAATTTAGGTAGTTAATGATGTCATACACAAAATTTCTAATTAACATGGTTGGTATCTAGCGAAGGTTGTAGAATCATTTTAAATTACGAATGCATTCTTCTTTCATTATAACAAAAATTCCATAGATTTCATACAAGCAAAATGCGCTTTCCATTTACATATTTAAAACACATTACATTGGAATGATTAGTTATTAAACTGTAAAAATAAATTATTAAAATTTTGCGTGCTTATTTCTTTGTATTGGTTAAAGCATATGTCTTAGGTAGCGAAAAGGTTTTAAAAATGGAGTTAAATATACGAGCAAAAATTTTAAAGAGGTTTGAGAGTTTTAAAGTGTAACTTTGTAAGAAGTAGTCCGATTTTAAATCTGTTTGCAGATTCTACATAAAATTCTAAGCTAATTTAATGTATCGCATGACTAAAAAAATTTATAAGAACGCTCAAAAGTCGCTACAGGTAAAAAATCTTAAAATGAGGGTAGCTCCCTTGGGGGTGATGCTATCTAAAAAATTCTTAGAGATTCGGGTAGCTGAGAAAAATCTAATATTAATTGATACCCAACAAGATAAGTTTATCTCAAAAGATGCATTGGTTAGTCGAAGAAAACTATTTGGTCCAGAATGTTAGCGGTAAAAAAAAATCTTAAAAATAGGTTTATCTCGTGTGTGGAAATGTGGATGCTCATTTATCTCGAAAGATGAAAAATTTAAGATATATTTATCTCGAAAGATGAAAAATGGTTAGTCGAAGAAAACTTTTTGGTCCAGATGTGTGGGGAAATGAGGATGCTGGGGGAAATGAGGGGGTGATTACGCCACAAATGTACTACTCTTAATCACAATAATAAGAAATAACTGATCCGTTAGTCCTATCTATTTCAAACCTTTAAGAAAGAATTTATTATTAATCAAAAATAATACCACCGTTTGTGGTTCTCCGCTTAAACACAAATATGTACAAAATAATCCCAGAAATACCAACAACTTCTTCAACTCCACTTTTAAGTTTATCGTTATCTGAATATTAAACCTTCAGTATTTTACCAATATCAAGGTGATATTGTCTTAAATTTCAGAACAAATAGCGTGTGACCACACTTTCATACTTTTCTTGTGAAATTAAAAACAAAAACTCATATTGTAACTTAATCAAAATTTAGTTTCTTTAGTTTAAGATGTGTACAGTAATATACAAGAAATTAAATTAAAGACCTCCAAATTTTTGATAGTTATTCAATAATTAAATTCAGTCAAGTAATACTGGTTAATAACTTATTTCATGAAAGAGTAAATTTACAATTATTTACGTTTTGTTGTCCTTCTCAGATTTGTTGAAAGATTACATATGTTTCGTAAAAATACGTATGTTTCTAAAATAAAAATTCGAAGTATCATTATTCAACTAATTGTTATACAAATGTTCCACATATTTCACCCATTTTTAAAGCATAAACAAAGCTAGGTCCTAATGAAACGAAAAAATTATCTAAGGTGTTGTCCAAACTGGTTTGTTAAAGTGACAAACAAACTGAAGTGGCACTAGAAAAACTAAGCCACAGTTAGATTGTTTATAAATGTGATAAAAAAATAACTTTAATAACAAAAAATTACAAGTTGATTAACCACATCAAGCGTGTTATAAACGCCCTACTGCTCGAAATTTTACAAAATGTCATTTCTGATACCTCAATAATTTGTAATTTAGCAAACGCCACAAATAATCTTGGTACTAAATTCAAATCAAAGACTAAGACTTACCCCAGGTACAGCAAAATGTTAAAATTTTCATTTTAAGTAGTTACCCTAGATCAAAACGAGTTTTTCTTTATAACATGGAAGAGTCCTTCAGCTAACAGCAAACATCTGTTTCACAAGGCCAAAGCAGTCAAGATAAGTAAATGTCAACAACATCCCTGCAAAGCGCGGATATTGCATCCAACAGCTCGTTCTGAATTTTTTCTTTATTCATAAATGCAAAATTCCATTTTGTTAAACTTAAACAATTATCTTACAAGTTATCATCAAAATTGTCATCGAAGTTGTTATCGAAGTTGCACTAATAATAAAAAATTAATTTTATATCAAGTAATGGAAAACTAGCATACCATTGAGAAGTTTCGTTTCTAACAAACACGATGTAGACCAGGTCAGTGTTCGAATACAAAATAACCGAACCTCTGCTTCCATGCTATAGATTAATTATCTGTGAATATGTTGTCCCTTCTGAAGATAGCGAGAAAATCCGCGTACCTTTTCGAATCTAATTTTATCAAGCGCGTTACCTGCGCGTGAGACAAATGACCAGTTCTTATACTACATAAATGATGCTAATGGACAAAATTGCTAAATCTTGGAGTTTTCAAACCAAGCTACAATTATCGAATAGGAATAAATACGTTAGTGTATTATATTAATACGAATGGAACAACCTTGTGTAACTTTAACAGGAACTTAAAGTGAATAATTAAACAATATTACGACGAATTAATTCTTTTAAAGCAAAGCACAAGCTTAGATTGCATCGTCCTTATGATTTTCCAATTCTCCACCCGAAGGTACTACATTGGCCAGGAAGCGAGTTTTTTTTACCTGGAAAATTTGGAATTTTACCGATTGCTGTTCCAAGCAAGGTAGGGATCTTTAACGTGCGTGACAACACTCACACACGGGACCTCCATTTTACCTCTCATCCGAACGAGGGTGTATTTTTGTGAAAAATGCTCGTCTAACATTTTTCAAGCGGACCGTGTCGAGATTCGAACCCAGGACCTTGGGCGTAGTAGTCACACACATACGACTACGCCGCGGAGCCTCCGATTGCATCGTCCAAGCAAATTATACAGACTTACAATTTATTTCTGCTACAATGGTAGCGTCCCTATTATGTTAAGAATCCGACGAGTTACTCCACATGAGCATGTGTAGAAAAACATATACTTAGCGTTCATCTGCTCAACTACTTTTCACTACACGTAAATATAAGCTTTTTTTAATTGATAGTGCAAAAACTTTTTTACAGTCGTCATACGACATCTGTTTTTTAATAACAATGATATATCCCTTTTGTGCAGAAAACCGTGTAAATAATATTTTGACTTTAAAGAAAATTGCGTTTTATTTCCTATAGAAAAATTGTGGTTTCAATTGCAGTAAAATTGTATTCCTAGTAAAATCGAACAAGGATTATTAAATATTTCCTATCAGAAGTACTAATTTTTTTTCGGTATATGACTGAAAACAACAGATGCAGCACGTCGTGTATACATAAAATTTAAAACAACGACCAAATTCTATAGCGTTAACCAAAAACATTGATGGACCTAATTGTGCGTGAACTAAATAAAAAGGCTAGCAACGTAAAACGAAATGTAGATAACTAAGGGAAGCTGATCAAAACACTGAGACCTTTGACTGCAATGGCAATAAACAGTTTCATACCAACAACATGTTAAATTACCATCATAAATGAATTACTACAAAATCAGAGACTTCAAAAAGATCGATATTTTATCATCTAAATTTGTAACAAACGTTTGATAGAACCATGTTAATTTAGACGAGGTATCCAAACATAAAAAAGATTCTGGGTTTTGTGACGCCTAGATTTAGAAGCAAGTGAGCCAAATTGCTCAAAAAAGATCAAGAACACCAAGTTGTTAGGAATTTGTGTGATAAGTTTATGAATCCGGTAGAAATATTACTAATTGATGAGTTCTTAACGACACTACCTTTCACTCGATTATCGGTACTGCCAAGACGAATAAAACATAATTCCTAAAGAGATGAAGTTGAAGACTCCTAACAGCAGCAGAATTTGCAATTTTTAGATTTTGTACAGCAGAAACGATTATGTAATCACAGAGGCCATGTAAAAACTAGAGATCATAATTAACTATAGCTACAACAAGGAGATGTGGTTATTATGAACAAGATGGTGTTGCTATATATAAATAGAAAAATAAATCCATTGGCATACGCTGTCTTCTTCAATATGTTAAATACTGCTCTGCTCACTGCGTAACTTTTCTATTCAAAAATTATTTTCCACCAGCAATGCCAACACAGACTACCGCACGTTTCTTTAAAAACTAGGAGGACAGCTAGCACTACCCCTTAAAGACCGATAAAAAATCAAAGGTTTTAAAACGTTTTATTCATATAGTATTGTAGCTTAGCCAGGTAATCTTGTAGTTGTTTAACATTTCTCAAATTCTTAAATTATATCTTTAAAAAAGAACTCTTCTTGCACATTAGGTATATTGCAATCTGCGTTAAGTGTAAACCAGCATCTTCCTTTCAAAGAAAAACAATAGGGTGTGTAACGCTTGCGCGTTAATTTAGCATACATTCGTAAATCGAAAAGCAATTATCAATTTTAGCTAGTTCATAAGCTTTAGTAAGAAAATACCCTTGAAGTTTTATACAAGTTGAATAGTTTACAGCTTATAAAGGGACTATTTAATTATATTATTAAATTAAAATGCCAAAATAAACAGGAAAAGTAAGTACATTCTTTTACAACCAACAATTAGAAACCGGGATTTTAGAATAGGCATAGCAAATTAGCAAAATATCAACATAATATTCACAACTAATTATCCTACGAACGTGGATTCGAAAACATTCTCACGCATTTTAAAGACACCGAAAATTGACAAACTTAAATAGACAGAAACCATAGACAGATGTGGTATTAAATGGACAGTATGGTAATACTAATATTTTCATGCACAAAAAAAAACACTTGACCTCAAGCACAAGTTCAGTTTACATAGTACCAATCGTGTGAATAGACGAATTTGGAATATTCCTTAAAATAATATAGCTTATAAATACCACCATAGTCTAATAGAAGGGGCATTCGTTCAGATTCATTCAAATCTTTGAAAACGAGCTTTTGAGTTTTAGTCGAACGATAAGCACGATCGTCAAGCGAATGAACCAGTTCATCAGTAATTCGAGTAATGGTAAATTGAAGTTGAGTTGGTAGACACAAGCTACAAACACGAAAGTACTCGCAGATTCAAATGCCGTTACAGTGCGAAAGTTTCTTATAGTAAATACTTTCCAGTAACAGAAGTTGAATTATTAATTACTGACACTCAAATTTTCCTGTTTTGAAAAGGGTGTTTGAACCTTGTGCTCGAAATAGAATTTTAGCTTCCCAACTGCTTAATATTCTGTTGGCGAATATTCAAGTATTTATATACAAGTTATTAGTATCTAGACTTTACGTTGGTGCACGCTTAGTAAAAGCGTAATATAGCAGAAATAAACACCACAATTTTAATCATAGAAATTTACATATACCAGTTATATTTGTTTGACAATTTAACTGGATGAAAGATGCTCCTTTTCTTTTAAATATACACAATTTGGCCAACTAGAGTAGTGCTTAATGTATTTGTGTCGATCGTAATTCTTAAATACTATAATTTTCATGCTTGCTAATATAGGTTAGGTAAAGCTTTTGCTTTTTTTATTTATGCTTAGTTCCATCAACCTGTCGAGATAAGAAATAATCATTTTGTCATCTTCTAAACGATCTGTCGTCTAACGAGATTAGACGAATCCAGATGGGTTGGCGCCCACTAATTTCGTTGGATCAGAAGTTCAGAACGGTAAAAGTGTTGCATGCCATTAGCGTCAATTTCACACGTAACAGGTGTTGTGGTGATTGAAATCGTTGTATTGCAACTGGCATTATAAGAAAATAGTGGAATGAAGTGAACGTGCATCTTAGATACTTTTAGTGTAAAATACTGTATATATTTTTTTGGATTTTAAAAATACATTCTTCGTTTTGGAAACAAATTAATTACTTCTTAGTGCATTGTTTTACAACTATTAATTTGAGTGTTCATATTTAGGAACCAAAGATCCTATACGTGCGTTTAATATAATCCTATGTTTTACGGAATGATGTTTTTATACAATATTTTAAATCTATTTAACAAGAAAAAGCAGTTGATATTTTCGAAGGCAACCAGTGTAGAAGCAAGGAGAAAATTGCTGAAGGCATATCTGTTGAGCACAATACTGTACGGCTGTGAAACCTGGACAGTAGGAGAAACGAACAAAAAAAAGATAGAAGCCTTTGAAATGTGATGCTACAGATATGATGAATATATCATGGACAGACAAAGTTAAGAACAAAGAGGTACTAGAAGTAGTAAGAGAAGAAAGAAATAGATGGAAAACAGTACAAAAAATAGGATAGATAGCAGAGATAGGATGATAGGGCACACATTGAGGCATGAAGGAATAGCACGGCGTATGTTAGAAGGGGAGAAGAGAAAAAAGAGAGTAGTAGTAGACCTAGATTAAACTAATTGCATACAGATATTGAAAGATGTAGGCACGCGTCCAACCAGTTATAGGACTGAAGACCTAATGATGATTTGAAAACTTGCAGATGAAAACAACTTAGAATTAGTTCTTTCAAGATGTACATGTAGTTCATAAAACTAATTAAATGGTTAAGGATTCAAAAGGTTTTCGTGCACATAAGAATTAATGTGTACTCCAAGTATTATCGTGTATAAAATTGCATGCAGTGTATTCCTACATAAATATATCCAAGTATGGCAACTTCTATTCACCATACTGATCCAAATTTGATAAATACCTTGAGCAGTTTCCCCCAAATGCGTTTTATTACATTCCTTTCATCATACATGAATCGAATGAGTCATGTCGCATAAAGGACGGTGGTATTGTCCATGACCCTAACTAACTTCATTTAAATATCTATAATAAAATAAAAATTTATACTCAGCCTACTCAACAGCATTAAAGGTTAGAACTAAGTTTATAAATTTATTTGAAAATAAAGGTCGCGTGACAGAATTTATTACAATTTAAAATAACTTTAAAAAAATATCTGCAAGGGATGTTAATTTTATTAATTTTTTTAATTTTCATTAGCGTTTTGTTGTACAGTGAGTGGTAGCGACACAAAATTTAACATGTGGCGGCTTAAGTTTTATTTAACACTTGGCTTAAAGGATTGTAAAAGACGTTGAAATCACTAGCATTCAGGTTGTTATTAATATTACTTTTTGCTACAAGTTGACTATTTAAACGCTTTTTCAAAGCTCGTACTGTTTATACAAATTTACATTTAGTATACATAGTCTGTATTAATTGTCTATGCAATTTAATTAAATAGTTGTCCCTGCATAAACGTAACTTTTCGTTGGATACAAATTTGCGAATTGAAAAAAATTGTTCTCTAAATTTTGAAAACCATCGTAATATCAGCACAAAATTGAAAGATACATAGTATTAAAGATTTCACATCAAACAAACTTTTATATCGATCTAGAAAATCTAAACAAATAGGGGTATCGAAAAAGGTTTCTAATCACTCCTATGCTGTTATCTAAAATACTAAAATAAACTTTATTAAAAAAAAGCCATTTCGTGAACGACAGATTTCAAATAAACTACACTAGTCTTTTTAATAGCGTTTCTAACAATATGCATTTGAATGTGGATAGACTTATAAATACGGAGGCTGTACGGCAATTGACTACCACTAATTTTGAAGAAATTTGTAACAAGTGAAAGTGAGTTTCAACAATTATTTTTAGTAAGAATATATAACATCAATTCATATCGCAATATCTGTTTTATAAAAGCAATAAGATATCTAAAAAAAATCTAAGTTCTCATGTGCAGAACTTCTAACCAAACTTACAGATATGTTGTTATCAAAAATATAAATATTACATATACATTAATGAAAACATGATGTCGAATAACTCGAAAACCTTTCGACTTAGAGCATTGGTGCTTTGAGAAAATATGTTCAGGAGGTATGGAGCTATGAGAGCTATGAGAAAATATGCTCAAGAGGTCGATATTAACCTAAAACTTTATTTATTTTTTGCTGGAGTGAAGTTTATCATAGTCAAAATTTCGACTTTAAAGTCGAATAACTCGAAAACTAAATGAGATATCGGAAAATGGATAGCATATTCTTAATCAGCGTAAAAAACTGAACAAGATCCATATATCAAATGTTTGTAAAACGAAAAAAAAACGTGCAACGGACGACGGCGGCGACGACGGCGACGTAGCGATCCTATTAACCTAACTTACTTCGTAAGTTTAGTTGAAAATATTTTGCCTTATATTAGAAATAAAACCTCTCCCAAGTAGCACAAAAGACCAACCTAGTTTAAGATCTATGGTCATTAAAAACAAAAATTTTGTCCGAATAGAGTTTGAACAAAAGCCAATTGTTGAAAAGAAATATCTGTTTGTATACTGCAAATAGCGTAAAAAATTGAAACCTATAGAAGCGATTACCGAAATGCTTTACAAGATTAAAGCAGTACTTGATTATGTAGCTCAAAGCAATTCAAAATTGTTTCGATAACTATGAGTAATACATTTCACTATTCTGAAGATTTGCTTCTTTTTTAGTGTCTATAAATAAGATTTTAAGCCCGACATTGCTATTTTTTGGCCAATTTTGAAAATTCATTTGCAAAGTGGTAATATAAAATTTTACAGGTAACTGGTATGACTTTTGTCAAAACTTTTTAATATAGTTTGATCTTTTTTGTGCTAAAAGCTACTAAAATATTGCGGAGGCTTTCACGGCCAGTAATGATTAATAATAATTCGGGTTTAAGCACTGACAAAGTGTACATTTTACTCGTTTTCGGAAGGGCTTCATCAAGACAGGGAGGGCATAGGATCTATACTTCTGAACGTGCAGAATCACACAGCCAGATTATTGTTTATAAAGAAGTACCGGATGCGAGGAAAGTTACTTCTGGATAAGCAATAGTGATGGCCTCGATCTCGATCTTTGGATCAGATGGGATTGAAGATCGTGTCGAATTCGATCCGATCTTCGATCTTTTCCGGCTATTTTTTCGATCCGATCTCGATTCAGAACACCTTGATCTTCTTTGATTCACAAGGATTTTTTTTGCTGAATCGTTGTAAGGAAAATGGCAAAGACACATAAATGTAAATTCTTTCTCACGTAACCTATATCTAGCGTCCCAGAAAAAATTTAGAAAACTGTTAGAAGATTAACACTGGTATGTATTATGAATCGCAAATTTAGAGTATTTGCCGAGGCAAGATTTTATAACGGACCCTTTACGGGTCGGACGGTAACACATCGTTAACACTGTTAACAGGTGGTGCCTACTCAGAAGACAGAATCGTTTCTCAACTATAGTAAAAAAATAACAACAAATTAAATATACTAACACTAAAATATAATAAGTTTTTAGAATAGAATAATCGCAATAATCAAATACTTTACAGTTTGTATCCGTTCTGGGAACTATTTATATATATTATATATATTAATTGCTGTGTATTACTTCTGAATCATCGTACCCCAGCGTTGGGCCGTCAAAATATTGTGAGGTTTAACCTGTAAAATCGTGCCCCTCAATTTGGGTGTCATCGATATTGTGCAAATATCCTC
The DNA here is from genome assembly GCA_036346225.1 of Platerodrilus igneus. Taxonomy (NCBI): domain Eukaryota; kingdom Metazoa; phylum Arthropoda; class Insecta; order Coleoptera; family Lycidae; genus Platerodrilus; species Platerodrilus igneus. The sequence continues at coordinate 1,629,261 of JARFIW010001272.1, forward strand.
GGTTGCTCCTCACTTAATTTTTAAATCCACCAAAACCTTTTAAAACCAACACAGACGCTTACCTGTTAACGCTGGATCTAAAAACTCCCACTCCTTGCTTCTATGCTGAAATCTAATAGAAATTCACATCTTACAATCAAACACTCAAAATAACGCAATTCACAAAATACATCACACTCTATGTATATGAACTACATATTACAATTTCAAAACATCTTTCCCTATGTACATTCCTATTATTGGTAATGTCCAGAATATCATTTTCAAAAGTATTTTAATTCGATAATCTTATTCAAACAAATATTTTATTAAAGTAAGAGGGCGTTCCTCATACCTTACGTTAACCCATTTATCTTATCATGAGCTCATAGTAAAACTGGTTAAATGTGAGTGCAAATTTACCGCACTACTAAAACAATAAAATAAGCCCCCTATACTTCTTTACAACATAGCCTGGTTATCTGTAAATTAATTATTCTTGACTACCTAACTAAATTTCATTTACATCTCAAGTCCCATAAATTTTCAGTTCATTAAATATATAAAATACGAAGCACTCAAAAACACAGAAAAAAATAAAGAACCATAGGAAATATTCAACACTCAATGTTTTTAAACAATGGCATACCTGGCAAATATCTTCCGACAGATAACCGCCAACCAGCCCTTGAAGATGATGCCGTCCAGTATGGCACTAGTCCATAAAACAGCTCCCCAGCTAAATCACCATCCTTCAATGCCTGCTGCTACCTCAAACTCTCTTCATTTACAATAAAACCATGAGCATCCACTTTCCAAAATTTACTCTTTGTATTCCCAAATAAATTAACCAAAAATCGTCGCCTTCACCATCAAATACTTCCAAATTTTACTAAGTTTCGTGCATTCCAAAACCACAATAACAATTTAAAATTTACTCCTCGCTTAGCTTGCTTTATTAGCTTTTTACTTGCCTTGTCATCATACTGCACTAGCTTACATAATTTCACTAAAAGTAATTCGATCAAGCGCGAATGACTGAAGAAAAATTAAGATACCGTCACCCCCTTTGAAAGTGGTTTATATAGCCATTGCTACACCTCCCTTATTTTCCAATTCGCACGTATACCTGTATCGTCCAATCATCTTGCTCAATTCCTTTCCCTTGCCTTCAATCAATGCGCATCTGCTTCTAATATTCCTAGAAATTATTGATTTGGTTTTCTGTTCTAAAATAAGTTTGTTTGTCGTTTCCCTACTATACTCTATCCATAATTAAATTTCTGTTTCTCGCTCGTATTCATACGTTTTTGCTCCGTCCTTGTTCCTCCATGACAGTTGGTTTGAGCTTCCCTACAATACTACCTTTATAATTAAAAATCGATATCTTAACAAACACTGCTTCTTCGTCCTATTGTTTTGACCTAGTTGTATATTGACTACGTTAACTCCCAACGGTCTTTTCCTTCTTGTAACATATTAAAGCTTGTTTATCTTGAAATATCTCCCTTTTTTATTTTGCTTCCAAACCTTTCTGGTTTTACCCTTGAAAATAATAATTCTATTTTAACGAACATGCAAAGCTTTTTTGTTTTCGTATAATACCTAAATCAAATTGAAGGTGGTATTTTTACCTCATTGTTTTTAATTCTTTATCGTCCTATCTTACAATAAATTTTATGCTACGTTATTCCTAAATAAATATATAACTAAAATTAAATTAATGCTACATTATTATACGTTGACTAAGCTCTAAATTAATTATTTAAAATACCTAAATTATCTAACCCTAACTTGATTTTCTAATAAGTTGTTACTCTAACCCCAAGCTTCATTTATGCCCTTATGTATTTACAATTAGCTACTACTTACACGATAATATATATTGCTAATTTGCTTGCTTTTTCATCCGAAGCTGCAATATTGGCTGTTACGTTAGTGAAGAATTAATACTCCGTATAGAAGCAAATATGCTTCTGGTTTTAAGTGCTTTTTCTATCATTTTTGTTGATATGCAAAGACTGCATGTCATAAATGACTTTACATAAACACGAAACAACATATTTTTATTCTTTTGAGTAAATTAGTAACCTATTAGGAGACTGAAAGTACTATAAATTGTTGCAGCTGCTGATGACTCTTTTATTTTTATATTTTTTATCATTTGTAATGTAAATCTTTCCAGCGTCAGAGAATGATTTATTGTTATTACACAATATAATATTTATTTCGTGCTATAGTACCTGTAACCTTAAAATAATAATTTAGGAAAAGCATTAGTCGCTCTTGTTTGAGGTGCATTGGTACATTGGTGCATAATCTCTAAACAATAAACACAATCGGAACCACTATTTCTCTATGACCAACTACGCATAAAAATGTCACAGAAATCGGCTGAACTGGTAGGTTGATATAGTGTATGAAGTGTAAAAAAGACTTCCTCCTTAACAAACATTTTTCAATTCAATAGTATTGTTTATTTAGCGGTTTTACCTAAATCTTAAAAGGATTAAAGATAAAATATCTTCTTAATAGATTCACTGGCTACATTCAAAACCTATTTCTTCGAGGACTATAGGATTAGTTCCTTAGTTCCAGTTTAGTGGTTTCCCTTTCGCAAACAATGGTATTATTTATGTATGTACAGTTTAATTTCCAAATTCTAGGCATTTACTATTTAGGTAAAATAAATATTGTGCGGAAACTATCGTTACTAAATTACTAAGAAATTGTTTGATAATAACGATACCTAGCGGATCGCAATGCTTTGTTAGTGTTACCATATTTTATTTTATATTACCCTCTCCGAAAAAAAATTTTGTGTGCTGCCTTGGGTACCTAACTAGTGTTGTACGTTTGCGTCAAGTTTTACTTAATTATTATCCGAACGACGGCGTTTGTGATAACTAATAACAGTATCGACGAACTTGTCCTTGTGGGGCTGGGGTTTGAATTTTGAAACAGTTCAGTAATTCAGTTGAAACGTTAGTGAAATAGCGTTCACATCGGTGTTTGTGTTTACATCAACATCGGTATTTAAATTTAATTGTAAAGTATGTCCGATTTTGGAAGTGACGATAGCGTGATGGATCCGTGACAGCAATTCTTCGTTGTCTTCAGAAGCATCGGAATCAACACAGACAGATACAAAGGATGTGCGAGTTTTGACAGTGTGTGATAAACCTAAAAACGTTAAAGGGAAATTTTCAATTTTTTTTTTTATAAATAACAGTGTCCAAGAAACTCAGGATTGCTAACTGCCAATTCCATGCAAAGAAAAAATTACGTGCGAATAGAAAATAAAAAATTCTTTGACAACCAGCCTGAAGAGATATTTGCAGAGCAAACATCGAAAGGAATGGCTTTGCCTGTTTCCCGCAGAAACCTCCACAAGCAACGAGACCCCTGAGCCTAGCAGAGTTGGACCGCTTTTCAAATTCTTGATGCATTAGGTAAGTGTGAATGATTTTCATGGGCTTAGTGTATAAATAAAGCAAAAACTTGGTGTGGGTGCCAATTCAACATTTTTTTGGGCGTTGGGCGGGTTCTCAGGGGTTCTACCTTTAGAGACGTTCAGGGGAGTCCTCCTTTAAAAAAGGTACAAAAACTGCAAACAAAATTGATTGGGTATTATTTTAACTGGTAACTGTAAACCACTGTATCTGATGCACACTTGTGTGTATAATACTAATTTGGTAGGAAATGCAGAACGCAATAACAATATTAACCGCTTTAAGTTTGTTTCAATACTTGGTTCAGAAAATAAGCACATCAGAGTTAAGCTGTTAAGCGTGTTAGCCTGCGCACATTTTCTAAACAAGTTGCCTTATAGTTCACTATCTGCTTCTTGGGGACAAAGATTATGCTCCCAACATAAACAAAAGTTCAGAAGTGTATACAGGATGAATTAGAATGACGCTACCAAATGATACTGAAGTACTTCTTGTTTCGTTTTGTCCTATTTTCCAGCAACCCATCAATCGATTTCAATCAAATTTTATTTGTTTGTAAAGTTTATAAAATCAAAATAATGAATTCATGTTAAGCAACTTAATATAAATATTAAGGTAATTAATATTAGAGCATTTGACCTGTGCCGCTTTACCCATCTTAAGATTTCCACATGAATTTTCAGTTGCGCCTGACCAAGATCGTCGCTGTGGGGGTAGCTAAAATTGAGATTTATATATAACTCTCAAATTATTTTTAACTTTTAACGATCGTACAAACTATTGATTTCAATTTTTTTCAACAAGTTTTGCATTTTCCGCTTCATTTTTATAATCAAAATTTCTGAACTTGTAAGCGATCAAATTTAATACTAACATGCATACTTAGTTCATAGTTGGGTGGAAATATTCTCTGCTTTTCTAAAAATGTTAAAAGCCAAAAGTTAGGAGTTTTAGTTATTTTCGGAAACTTTTGCCAACAAAGTACAAAGTAAGTCAGATTTACTAGTTTCGTAATTTCCTCAATATTTTAAACCAAAATATTCCAACTTTAGAAAAGTTTGATAAAAAATTTAACAAATACTTTTTACGTTAATAGACTCAGAATAACTGAAAATTGTTATTACAGAAGCCAATTTTTAAAAATTTTTCAGGCAAGGAAGAACCCTCCCATAAAACTCCAGTTCTGTCCAACTATGTTAGTCAACATGGTTGGTATAGGGAGATGTTGAACTTCTGTATCTGCAAACAGGTCGATTGCTGTACCGGGTACGGGTTACCTGCTTCCTCATTCATGGTTCATCTGCCCATTTTTTTATCTCCCATGTTCTAATATGTAATGTATTGTAAATCTATAAAATTTTCGAGAGCAATCACAATCAATTTCTTTGTAAGAAAAACTTATTTTAATTGAATTACTGTTGATTAGCTTGCATGCATTTGTTTTTCTTGTTTTGTTGCTGAAGATGTATTCACACGCTTTACTCAAAGCAGAAGACAAATTAGAATTAGACAGTTACCTCGCCGTCGACTGGGTGGCCTCAAAGCACTTGTCTTTCTTATTTATTTCTCATGAAGCGATAGAAACGTATTTTAATAGTATCCTGGAGTAAAGTTACCTGAGTGAAAAATACTAAAGAAATGGTTTTCACTCGATTCAAGCATTTGAAAAAAAAATTCAGAACAGTTTTGCAAAAGAAACCAAATAAAAAATATCTTTTACTGTAGATGGATGGACGGCGATAAATTGGAAGTTCTATTATGGTATAACGACACACCAAGTAGACAACAACTGGGAGCTGCAAGCACTAGGTATTATGGCCAACATTCGAGGAAAGACATCTCCACATTATTCTCGGATTCCGTAAAGATTGAGTCAAAAGTCCAGGGTATCACAGTGAACAGCGCTGCAGCAAATGTGACATTTATGACTCAATTAAAGAACTATTTACCAACTTTCGACGACACTAATCAGCATTTCAGATGCACGGCGCATATACCGAATCTTGTTGTTCAAGGTATGCTGCAAACCCTCTCAATGAACAGTGAGGATAGCGTAAACCCAGAAAATAACAAAGAGTCAAACCATAGGTGCATGTACCTCGGACATGCAGTGGTAAAAATTAGGGTGCTCTAAAAAATTTAGAAACCCAGAGCAGTTGAAGATCTGTATTCACAGTGCTTGCCAAATAGAATGGGTACCTACAACATTATCTCCCGTGCTAGATGTGATTACTCGCTGGAACTCTACAAACGAAATGCTAGAGGTTGCCATTAAACTTGAGAAAAGCATAATGTAGTTCCTGTGTGGCAGTGGTATAATGTTAGATGCATTAGCACTAACCGAGAATAAATGACACACAGTAGAAAGGGTGATACATTGGGAAGCAGTAGGTATGTTTAGTTGTCGGGATTAATTTGTTATTAGCTAGTATGGAGGTCAAAATAAAAGCCTGGATGAGAAGTCGGATCGGTCTATAATAGACGAGTCCCTACTGCTCTTCTTCGAAACAGCGAGAGACAAAGTTTTGAAACACTACAAGAAAATGAACTGGATTTATGGAGCAGTGCTAATTTTGGACTCAAAGCACAAGCTGAAAGCTTTCGACTTAACTACGTGGGAAAACTGAAATAAAACAAGGGTCGTAGCAAAATTTAAACAGATGATGGAAAAGTATGAAAGGAACACCGCCCTACAAATAGCTAAAATCTCATTTCCTGCAGCATCGGAGAAAGATAGTGTTCAAAATGATTTGAACTTAAACATTTTGTTTAGAAAGTGTTCCGTTTACATTTATAATTAAATTTAAGTTTAACTACGTATAAGATGTAGCTTGCAGGTCAATTCCAATACATCGTGTATATAGTATCATCTACGGGTTTTACCGCGATTAACCTTCAAGTATTTTGTGTTGTGGTGTGCTACTACAATTATAAACACGCTGGTGTGATCGTAGTTATGGTGTTATAAACATATTAACGACTGTGTTCCGCAAAAGGTCGATAGTTCCTCGTCCTGCGGCCGCCGTTTAAATTTGAAGTTATTACTTTCCAGTTCCCCTTATATAAACTTTGCTCATATTTACACGTCCACTATTCTCCACCATCTGTGGTTATCAAAGTTCAACGCAAAACAAAAGGAGAAAAATAGACAAAACAGGATTGGACAATTAACTAAACGACTACTTGACAAAATCTCGATGCGGCATTAATGAGAATATTATGAACAGGTGGAGAACACATGAAGCCAAGTTTCCGACACCAGGTGCAATGACTAGGGACCTTTTCAGCATCACTATCACATCCGTGCCTGCAGAAAGTCTTTTCTCTAAGGCGAAGTGAGCAACGAAAGCTAAGGGTTATTTCAGTTGTGCACTGAGTGCAATTTAAAGCAAGTTGGAAATCTTCATTCCTGTTAATGTTTAAATCCTTACGGATTTTCCGAGTTTCCCTGATTTTTCTAATATAAAAAATGTATTTTGAGTATCAATTTTGTTCGGTCGAAATTATTAGTATGATCCGTTTCCTGTAGGTATTTTGCCGCTGCTAAAAGACTGTATTTCATTTATATTTATTTATTCCAGGGAGATCGATACACGTCAAAATAAATGAGCATAAACGGTGTCTCAGGACTAGTCTATAGCGGCCGAACACCAACACAAAATCGGCCACACTATCAATTTCGGCCAAATAAAATTTCGAGCTAAGATGCCTTCTTTCTGCAATAGAAAAATCAGAGAAACTGTGAAAATAAATAAGAAATCAAACAATATTAAAAGTGATAAATGTTACCTTAATTTGGTTTAATTACAATAGTTAGAACGAATTCATTCTGGTTTCGAAATATCGAAATGATTTGAACATAATATAAACCGTATTAACTGCAGGATGCAGTTCCTAGAAATACGCCATTGTCTTAATTTTGAACAAATTCATAGAACTACATTCTTTGATTATATTTTTAAAAAAAAGTAATAAAAAAATTTCTTCCTAACTTTATATTTTATGCAGATAGAAAGACTCTCTTACTTTCAAGTGCGTCTTAAACAATTAATTTAGGCCGTAAGCTGCCAGTTAGTAGTATAAATGCAAAATGTGTACAAACTTTACTAAATTGGAGCCTCACCTTTGGGATCTGACTTAGTATAAACGATACAGAGCGTGTTCAAATTCGACATTTTTGCACTTTTTAAAAAGAAGTCAAACTAAAAAGAAGAAATTTGATATATTCAAACCATTTTTAAAAAAACTTAATGAATAGAAAATTTAAAAATACATCTTTTTTGTTGGCACCCCTTTTTTCAAAAATCAAAATAATGAATTCATATTAAGCAACTTAATATAAATATTAAGGTAATTAATATTAGAGCATTTGACCTGTGCCGCTTTACCCATCTTAAGATTTCCACATGAATTTTCAGTTGCGCCTGACCAAGATCGTCGCTGTGGGGGTAGCTAAAATTGAGATTTATATATAACTCTCAAATTATTTTTAACTTTTAACGATCGTACAAACTATTGATTTCAATTTTTTTCAACAAGTTTTGCATTTTCCGCTTCATTTTTATAATCAAAATTTCTGAACTTGTAAGCGATCAAATTTAATACTAACATGCATACTTAGTTCATAGTTGGGTGGAAATATTCTCTGCTTTTCTAAAAATGTTAAAAGCCAAAAGTTAGGAGTTTTTAGTTATTTTCGGAAACTTTTGCCAACAAAGTACAAAGTAAGTCAGATTTACTAGTTTCGTAATTTCCTCAATATTTTAAACCAAAATATTCCAACTTTAGAAAAGTTTGATAAAAAATTTAACAAATACTTTTTACGTTAATAGACTCAGAATAACTGAAAATTGTTATTACAGAAGCCAATTTTTAAAAATTTTTCAGGCAAGGAAGAACCCTCCCATAAAACTCCAGTTCTGTCCAACTATGTTAGTCAACATGGTTGGTATAGGGAGATGTTGAACTTCTGTATCTGCAAACAGGTCGATTGCTGTACCGGGTACGGGTTACCTGCTTCCTCATTCATGGTTCATCTGCCCATTTTTTATCTCCCATGTTCTAATATGTAATGTATTGTAAATCTATAAAATTTTCGAGAGCAATCACAATCAATTTCTTTGTAAGAAAAACTTATTTTAATTGAATTACTGTTGATTAGCTTGCATGCATTTGTTTTTCTTGTTTTGTTGCTGAAGATGTATTCACGCGCTTTACTCAAAGCAGAAGACAAATTAGAATTAGACAGTTACCTCGCCGTCGACTGGGTGGCCTCAAAGCACTTGTCTTTCTTATTTATTTCTCATGAAGCGATAGAAACGTATTTTAATCGTATCCTGGAGTAAAGTTACCTGAGTGAAAAATACTAAAGAAATGGTTTTCACTCGATTCAAGCATTTGAAAAAAAAATTCAGAACAGTTTTGCAAAAGAAACCAAATAAAAAATATCTTTTACTGTAGATGGATGGACGGCGATAAATTGGAAGTTCTATTATGGTATAACGACACCAAGTAGACAACAACTGGGAGCTGCAAGCACTAGGTATTATGGCCAACATTCGAGGAAAGACATCTCCACATTATTCTCGGATTCCGTAAAGATTGAGTCAAAAGTCCAGGGTATCACAGGGAACAGCGCTGCAGCAAATGTGACATTTATGACTCAATTAAAGAACTATTTACCAACTTTCGACGACACTAATCAGCATTTCAGATGCACGGCGCATATACCGAATCTTGTTGTTCAAGATATGCTGCAAACCCTCTCAATGAACAGTGAGGATAGCGTAAACCCAGAAAATAACAAAGAGTCAAACCATAGGTGCATGTACCTCGGACATGCAGTGGTAAAAATTAGGGTGCTCTAAAAAATTTAGAAACCCAGAGCAGTTGAAGATCTGTATTCACAGTGCTTGCCAAATAGAATGGGTACCTACAACATTATCTCCCGTGCTAGATGTGATTACTCGCTGGAACTCTACAAACGAAATGCTAGAGGTTGCCATTAAACTTGAGAAAAGCATAATGTAGTTCCTGTGTGGCAGTGGTATAATGTTAGATGCATTAGCACTAACCGAGAATAAATGACACACAGTAGAAAGGGTGATACATTGGGAAGCAGTAGGTATGTTTAGTTGTCGGGATTAATTTGTTATTAGCTAGTATGGAGGTCAAAATAAAAGCCTGGATGAGAAGTCGGATCGGTCTATAATAGACGAGTCCCTACTGCTCTTCTTCGAAACAGCGAGAGACAAAGTTTTGAAACACTACAAGAAAATGAACTGGATTTATGGAGCAGTGCTAATTTTGGACTCAAAGCACAAGCTGAAAGCTTTCGACTTAACTACGTGGGAAAACTGAAATAAAACAAGGGTCGTAGCAAAATTTAAACAGATGATGGAAAAGTATGAAAGGAACACCGCCCTACAAATAGCTAAAATCTCATTTCCTGCAGCATCGGAGAAAGATAGTGTTCAAAATGATTTGAACTTAAACATTTTGTTTAGAAAGTGTTCCGTTTACATTTATAATTAAATTTAAGTTTAACTACGTATAAGATGTAGCTTGCAGGTCAATTCCAATACATCGTGTATATAGTATCATCTACGGGTTTTACCGCGATTAACCTTCAAGTATTTTGTGTTGTGGTGTGCTACTACAATTATAAACACGCTGGTGTGATCGTAGTTATGGTGTTATACACATATTAACGACTGTGTTCCGCAAAAGGTCGATAGTTCCTCGTCCTGCGGCCGCCGTTTAAATTTGAAGTTATTACTTTCCAGTTCCCCTTATATAAACTTTGCTCATATTTACACGTCCACTATTCTCCACCATCTGTGGTTATCAAAGTTCAACGCAAAACAAAAGGAGAAAAATAGACAAAACAGGATTGGACAATTAACTAAACGACTACTTGACAAAATCTCGATGCGGCATTAATGAGAATATTATGAACAGGTGGAGAACACATGAAGCCAAGTTTCCGACACCAGGTGCAATGACTAGGGACCTTTTCAGCATCACTATCACATCCGTGCCTGCAGAAAGTCTTTTCTCTAAGGCGAAGTGAGCAACGAAAGCTAAGGGTTATTTCAGTTGTGCACTGAGTGCAATTTAAAGCAAGTTGGAAATCTTCATTCCTGTTAATGTTTAAATCCTTACGGATTTTCCGAGTTTCCCTGATTTTCTAATATAAAAAATGTATTTTGAGTATCAATTTTGTTCGGTCGAAATTATTAGTATGATCCGTTTCCTGTAGGTATTTTGCCGCTGCTAAAAGACTGTATTTCATTTATATTTATTTATTCCAGGGAGATCGATACACGTCAAAATAAATGAGCATAAACGGTGTCTCAGGACTAGTCTATAGCGGCCGAACACCAACACAAAATCGGCCACACTATCAATTTCGGCCAAATAAAATTTCGAGCTAAGATGCCTTCTTTCTGCAATAGAAAAATCAGAGAAACTGTGAAAATAAATAAGAAATCAAACAATATTAAAAGTGATAAATGTTACCTTAATTTGGTTTAATTACAATAGTTAGAACGAATTCATTCTGGTTTCGAAATATCGAAATGATTTGAACATAATATAAACCGTATTAACTGCAGGATGCAGTTCCTAGAAATACGCCATTGTCTTAATTTTGAACAAATTCATAGAACTACATTCTTTGATTATATTTTTAAAAAAAAGTAATAAAAAAATTTCTTCCTAACTTTATATTTTATGCAGATAGAAAGACTCTCTTACTTCCAAGTGCGTCTTAAACAATTAATTTAGGCCGTAAGCTGCCAGTTAGTAGTATAAATGCAAAATGTGTACAAACTTTACTAAATTGGAGCCTCACCTTTGGGATCTGACTTAGTATAAACGATACAGAGCGTGTTCAAATTCGACATTTTTGCACTTTTTAAAAAGAAGTCAAACTAAAAAGAAGAAATTTGATATATCCAAACCATTTTTAAAAAAACTTAATGAATAGAAAATTTAAAAATACATCTTTTTTGTTGGCACCCCTTTTTTCAAAAATCAAAGGTTTGACCCTTCTTAAACAATGTTCTAGTTGTTCCAAACATTGTCCCAAAAAGGGCAATTCCGTCCATAAACAATTCTTAAAAAAATCAGAAGAAATGTTTTTTGACTGGCATCCTTTTTCGAAAATCAAAGATGTCTCTTTCGATAAATTATGCTCAAGTTGTTTTAAATCGTGTCTAAAAAGCTAGTTCCGACAGTTAAACTTTTCGACAAACAGACTCCCAGACCAAGAGTAAACATACCTCTTTCGTCTTGTTCCAACGGTTAAATATACGGCCCAAACGTTATTAGTAAAGATGTTTTTGCATGACAACGCTTGTCCTCACATTGCTCGAAAAACTCAAAAGCTTTTGAAGCAATTCAAATAAGACGTTTTGATTAGCCTTCACACAGCCCTGACTTGGCGCCAGGTGATTTTCATCTCTTCAATCACATGAAGCAGTGGCTTGCGTCTCAGCACTTCGATGACGACTACGAACTTCAAAAGCACGTAACAGATTGGCTACGTACCCAGCCGGCTCAATTTTATAAGAAAGGAATTTGTAACTTAGTGAAACGCATTGATAAATGCTTAAACTTTAATGGTGACTATGCTGAAAAATAGTGAAAAGTTGTAGTCTTAAGGGGTATATAACAAAATAGTTTTTCAGGGCAACTTTTTAATTTATAGCCAAATGGCGGTTACTTTTCGAAATATCATCGTATAAAACAAATTATTCAAGAAGTGTATGCAGTGAGCTGCTGCTATTTCGTTCTAATTTTTGGAAATTTAAAATAAAAAATTTAAAAATCAAATACTTTTAACTGAACAATTGTTACTTTAAAGAAATTTTAAGAGTAACCGACCAAGGTAATTATCTGTAAGTGCATTTTGGAAACAAAAAAGAAGAAGAAAGAACGAGAGAAGAATGCTTCGAGTTCTGCTCTAAATCTTGAAAAATAGCCTACGAAAACAGAAAGTTAAGAAATTCTAGAACCATCTCAAGTTTACGCTAGTGTAAAAAACGCAATTATCTCGTATGATATCAAAGAATGTGTGGCTTCTTCTACGACCGCAATTACCTCCTGATCGATTGAAAATACCACATCCGATTCTAAAAATATATGTATTGTATTAGATATTCAACAAAAATCAGATATGAGATTATTTACGAAGATCCTGAAAAGTTGTTAAAATTCCTGATATTTCAGACAAAATTCGTGTAAATCTCATCGAACATGGTCCAGAAACTATTCACTTTCCTACATTCAGATTTTTTTGTATCAGGCAGGCGTTTGGATAAAAAATGGTATAATAAATTTCTTCTTAATAATGCAAAAGTTAAAAGAAAATGGATGCTGTATAGCTAGTCCAAGAATGTAGTGATCTGCTTTTCGTGATTCTTTTTACTAAAACTCCAAAATCTTCTCAGTTTGTCTCTTTTCCGATTCGTTGAGAGGGTTTCAAAATTGAAAACGTTTAACCCCACAAATTCAAATTCGCGAAAATTTATCATCACATCAAATGTGTTGCATGAGTTGGAAAGAATTAGAAAAGTGTGCGAAAGAAGAGACTCAGAAATGCAATCACTATTTAAAAAAAGTTCAGAGGTGAAGAAACATTTTGAGTAATTGAGGATGTTATTTTATACTGTGCAAAATATAACATGGCCCTAAGAGATAGCACTAAAAAGATTGACGAGCAGGGCTGTAATATCTTCTCGAGTACTTTGGAACCTATTAGTCATTATCAGTCCCAGCTAGCAGAACATGTTGCTTATGTAAGGTCAAAGATGAGTGCACTGTGTTACATTTCTTTAAATATTTAAAATAAATTAATTGATCTAATTCAAAAGAAAATTCGTTTTAACATTTGGAAAATAATTAAAACAGCAAAATATTTTTCAATTTTGCCGGACTACACACTTGACAGTGGACACAGGGAACAAATGACCAAGATAATAAGATTTCTAGATATTTTATATGGCCATTGCAAAATTGAAGAAAGTTTTATAGACTTTATCCATACTTATGAATATACCGTAGAAGGGCTCTCAGTTGATATACTTGACAAACTTCAGTTTAATACATTAAGCAATAAGGATTACAGGGGACAAGTGTTTGATGGGGGCGCTAACATGGTTAAAAACTACAAAAGCGTCCAAGCTAGTATATCATAGGTAAACGATCTGGCTGGATGTGTTCCATGTGCTGTCCAAAGCCTGAATTTTGTGGAAACGTATGGGACTCATATAGCTCTACTTTAATGATAGCATTTTGTGGGGAAGTACAAGAAATATTCACTTTATTAGTAGGCCTACTAGCAAATGAGAAAATCTAATTGAAAAACTTGGCGTACATCTTAAAGGTCATTGTGATGCAATGCGGTCTTTTAGACAAAGTGCTGTTGCTGCTGCCAGAAATAAAGTTGCAGTTTTTTATCAACACTTAAGGCAATGACAGATGCCACTAAATGGAATTTTGGTACAGTTACTGGAACCCGAACTATTATAAAACAAATTGATTTTCAATCTCTGCCTTTTACAAATGTGGAATAGGGTTCTTACCAGTATCGACAACATAAATAAAACTCTTCAAAGCAAAAATGTTTCACTTGATGTAGCTTTCAAAATGCTACAAGACCTCAGTAAACCAATACAGATAATGTAGGATGATGTCTTAGGTAGCAGTTGATTAATGTAAATAAACCGCTGAAGTAATGGATATTAAAACTAATTTTTCTAGAAAAGCAAAAAAAAAGAGAGGATTTAAGTTTTAAATTGGTAAAAGCTGGTGGCTATCTTTTAACTCCAGCACAAAACTTTGAACGTGAAGTCCGTATATGACCAACTGATGATGGAAATGAAAAAACAAGGTATGAAACTATTGGCTGTATTTCATAAGATTTTAGTTTCGGATAGGGCAATAAAATATGAATCGGTCAGTTACGTTTAAAAATGCGCTGCTGATTTTGAGCTTTAGTATTCCAAAGATATAAATGTTAGTCAGTCGGTGAAATTGAATGTTTCAAAACTCAAGCTGTGGAACTAATTGAAGTCTGCTACCTACTTTGGCTTATTACACCACTTAAAGATACGTCTCCAAATATTGAAATTGTTATGAGATGTTTTTTAACTTTATCTTGTTACAATGGTGTCATGCGAGCGCAGTTTTTAGTAAGTTGAAATTAACAAATAATTACCTTCGGTCTGGCACAGGGGAAGAAACTTTCCTATTCTATCCATTCAATAGAATGTGACAGAAAATATAGATTTTAACGACGTAATAACTGAATTTGTATTGTTAAAAGCTATAAAAGTTAAGTTGTAGATTTTAGGTTTTACAATTAAGATTGCTTATGATGTTTTTTATATTTTGAAAATACCATAACTGAGTACATGTTACGAATTTTATTTGGTTCTATAAAAAATTATAGATATGTATAAATACTACACTTATTATTTTTAGGACCAGGTTATATTGCATGCGAACAAGAATATCTACGACAGAATTTTTGATGGTTGGAATACGGAAGATACGCGAACGCATGGTGTGACTGGTTTGATGTTAGTACGCAGATGCACACACTAATGTATTTGTTTGTGTACAGTGCACATTCTGATGACAAAAAACTCTTACGAATTTGCTTGCAATGAAACCGGCCCCTTAGTCCATGGAGTGACAAATTTTCTTCTACCAAGGGCGTTAGGCTCTATTCATACGACACTGCTAAATTCCGCTTATGACGAAATTATTATTCCTCTGACAATTTACCTTATAGTGCTCGCAATTTCTAAATAGACCTCGTCATCCGCGACGTCACACAAGTACTAACTATTTATGTAGCTGTTTGTCAACCTAGTACCGTACAATATTTATGTTATAGTTTTTGTTTGAATAATAGCAATCTACGACGTTGCCAATAATTTTAAAGCCAAATATTAAATGTTGACGTTTAAATTTTAGGTTATATGCCATTCCTTGTTTAGTTGGTGTCAACGACCTCGTGAAATTTTCCGTTTTTATATATTGATATTTGGCTTGTTTTTGCTTCAAACAGTGCTATTCAGAACTCATATTAGTATTAAACTTAACTCTAATAACCAAAGACGAGGAACGAGATTCATTTAGACCCAGAACTAAGCTACTTGTTGCTAGTTTGATCACCTTTATAGGCTGTGTGAAAATCGTTAGTATTCGTTTTCCAGTTAAATTTATAGTGCAACATGTAATTATTTTAGATTTATCACGTTTCTGTTGATACTTGATAGTTGAATTTAAAACATGATGAGTTTCTTAATGGTAGTGAACGATCCCTGAATACAGTTTTGGATTTAAATGGCTGAAAGATAATCTTAGAAAAGGTTTAATGGAACTGCTAAATATTATGAATAAATGGAATTCGATTCTGGAAGATATATGTAAATAAAAGAAGAGAATCTGTAGAATTTTTGTGTTTTTAGACGAAAAACATGACTTTTTCAGAATGGTGCCGTAAGCCGTACCTAGCAAAGCGTGAAATAAGAACAGCTAGAGCACACAAATTGAACGAAAAAGGTTAGTATCGTATCTACTTATCCTTAATACAGCATAATGTAATTAGTCTTTTAGGTACATAGTATTACATGCCCGAAATGTAAATGAATTACTAAAAGGGGCCGAAATTGATTTTTCTCTTCTTCCATAAAAAAAAACCTAAATTACTACAGAGATGTGAATGAGCAAAATATGAAAATTAATTATTAAAGAATTTGGAAAAATCATTTGCAATAATTCATCCAACAGTTTCTAGAAAAAAAGTAACATTGTAGTGCGACTTACTAAATAAGCAATTCCTTGTGGAACTAATGATTTTAAGCAAAGCTTATTTAACTTGTCACGATGTAAGTCAAAATTATGTGCTTTATAACATATCAGTATTTATTAAAAATTTTAGGCATAAACCGCCAAAGATTTTTAAAGCGGATTTACTGTCCGAACAATATGGACTTAAGGTGTCAATGCAATTGAAAATGTATGGGGTGTTAGTGAGAGCTACTACAACCGACACGCTGGAAGAGATGGGAGGTCTGTTGAAAACTGTTTACAGATGTGAAAAGAGGCATTAGAAAAAAATAACACCAGAGATTTGGGCACATTCGATAGAACATGCAGAAAAAATTATCAAAGATTGGTGGGAACGTGAGATCAAATTTGATAATGCACCTCTAATTATTAACATTGGTGATGGTGATGACAGTGATTCAGATTTTCAATCAAATTGAACTAGTCAACCAAACGCATGGCTACTTAGAATTGAAAAAACTTTTTACACGCTGTACTTCTAATTTAATTATAACTATCTTTTTCGATTTGTGTAATCAAAACGTTTAAATTATAATTCTAATAACATAACCTATTGAATAACTGTGGTTATTATTCAGTGTCTGGTATAATATAGTAATGGCCATAAAATTAGGAGCATTAGAAATACGCAACTATATTTAAAATATGCTCAGTGGTAAAAATATAGAAGTAAATAAAATATATTGTTAGTTAATGAATTTAATCTGCAATATTGTCGATAGAAATTTATCCTAAAAAATACTTGTTTAAAAAGTAACAAATCACATTCGTCATCTGCTATTAAATATTTTCAATCTCTGTATTCTACCGATGGCGCTATTATAGGCATGCGGCAATAGGATTTTGGTAGTGGCAACGTCGCTACAATTTGACTTCACAAATGGTAATGACGCACGTCTATTTAGAAATTGCAAAGACTATACCAGCTGCATTGTTTCACGGGTGAGTGAACAGTAACTAAATCTTGCTGCAACAATTGATTTCAAGAGCATCAAGCACGAGAATTTTTATACATTTAACAATGTTTTTACCCGCAAACATAACCGTATTCCAGTATGACTTTAAAAAATTATATTTAAATCACGTTTTTTTAATGTAATTATACGAAACCGCGACTTGGGAGGAATCTTGATGTTGAAAACGCTTACTAACTAACGGCTAGTATTTAAGCATCTGAAATAAAAATTACATAAAATTTGATAGCAAAAATGAGAGTGGTCTGCGATCCACCCTGTATATTTATAGTGAAATATAAATTTATTCTAGTAGATTATATCAAATCATTTCAGTGATTATATCAAATTAATCTGAGTTGAATGGTTGGACTAGTAAAACGCTTAAATAAATCTTAATATGTTTACTCAAAATAGTTGACATGATTCTGTCTTTCCCTTTTGTATTCAATTTAATCGCAAGTAGTAATGAATACAATCATTAAACATAATTAAGTCTCCCAAGCACATCCGTATTCAAATTTCCAGTAATTATTTAACACTTACTATTATTACGAGTAAACTTTCCGTTAATTACTATTTAACCTTCAGAATCTTATTGATGTAAACACACCCTGACCCATTAAAAAAAAGCTTAAAAAATGTTGAGAGTATTAGTTTAGTCTTAACAATTTATTTCTCAAAATATTCGACCAATTCTCTAGTAGGGTGCCGTTTCAGTTCTGCATATTATAATTAAATAATATGCCCCTGAATTTGCATACTATTTGGACACTATTGTATTACTTAAAACAACCTTCCCAGGAAAAAGATGTTTAGGTTAAATGAAAGTAAGACAAACGTGATTCTTATAATAATGACACAAAACGTGCATTTGCGATATGTAAACTTACGCATGGGCATGATTATGTAAATACGAAAATTTCGTAATAAGGGTGCAATTTATACTTCGACAAATAATAAATACATGATTGTTTATTTAAATTTCTGGTAAGCTCTTGTAATTTTTCTAAAATGATCTTAAGTTGGTGAATCACTAATAATGCAGTAACATTCTAAAAATACCATCTAATATAAAATTCAAGCGACGTAAAATTGCAACCAACCATTGTTTTCACGCAATTCTGCGGCTATGTGATCATTTTAACGCAAGTTGTTATTTTTAAGATTGTTCTACTTACTTTCCACGTGTAGGTGAGTCTGATTTCTCTTCCTTATTACAGTATTGTACACAATAACAACCTATATATGACGAACTTGTTATCAAATTAATATAAAGAATCCAAGAATATTAGTAAAATAGCATGGTTCGCTCGAGAATGAGATCAATATATTTAACGAATATAAACCAAATAGAAACTTATCTATGACACATTTTTACTTAAAAAAAATGCCACAACGTATTTTTTTAAATACCAATAGCAGTTCATAAGAAATTTCGTGGTGGGAACCGTGTCATTACCAAATAAATTAAATTTGTTACTAATTAAGAGATCATCTTAAATTTCAGGTGTAAGTAAATGTTATGATACGTAAAAATTTATCGGTAGGTAGAGATGTGAGATTCAAATCGTACGTACGCGCATTCCTAGTCGTCTTTATCTTTAAAATAAATTGCCATACTTTTTAACCCCTCCTTCTGGCTGTCAATCCATTGAAAACTTAAAATTTTCAATACAAAATTTTGAACGTGAATGGAGAGCATTCTCATTAGGAACATCTAAGTGTAGTTTATCTACATGGAGAAAATTTAATCATGCCTCATGCCACAAAATTAATCAGATACATTTAAATCGAAGTTGCTTAAACTATCTGTCCACGAGTCTAGGTTGACTATCTATAAAAAAAAAACCCCGCAGCTATTTTTAGAAAAACCTCTTTTCAACAGCGGTTGAACATTAAATTGCAAGACTAAAACTAGAAATGTAGTAGTGGGTAAAAAGTACAACTCATTTAATAATTATTGGTGTAAAATAAGATTCTTGGTGGTTTTTCCTCTATCGTAATAGGTTATAATAATACTTACCCTTTAGTTTAATTTCACTTTGGTATTGAACGTTTCGGAATAAATTAAAATACCAGAAAGCCTGGTTTCAGTTAATGATAAATAATGTATTCTTTCATTTTTACCTTTACATCGAGAGATTACGACAGTTACAAACCATATAAATAAACCCATCCTAAATTTTACAATTCCAACCAAAGCTGTCAACAGAAATTATGTATTGTGTAGGAGTTGGTCTCTAACCATAACCTTAAAATAAATGTTTTGTATACAAGGGGGATTTTTCTATGTTGTTGTATACAATACAGTGCAACAAAGCCACATATCCACGCCCCCGCCCCCCAAATCGACTATGGGGATAAGAATCAATGTAGTTAATTGTGCTTCGATAGTGCTCCATTGTGCACACATTACTGCCAATAATGCTTCACTTCATTAAAAGATATTTCAAAAAATTAATGGGGGACTGTGGAAACGACAGTCCCCCCCCAAACTTTGTTCATACCCCAAACCCACTAGAATAATGTGTGCTTTAATAGTGCTCCATTGTGCACACATTAGTGTCAATAGTGCTTCTCTTCATTAAATGATATTTCAAAAAATTTATGGGGGGGGGAGCTGTGGAAGCGACAGCCTACCCCAAACTTTGTTCATACCCCAAACCCACTGGAAACATTTGTGCTTCAATAGTGCTCCATTGTGCAAAAACATTAGTGTTGATAGTGCTTCTCTTCATTAAAAGATATTGAAAAAATTGCTGTGGGTGGTTGTGGAAACAACAGCCCCACCAAACTCACGATGAACCCATACTTTTTACCTAACTCGACCCAATGGCACATTACTTATACTTTCCAGAGTATCGCAAACCTAAATCGTTTTACTTGTGATAGCGCTGTTGGCTGTCTGATACCTTCAAGCAAGCGTATACCTATACCTTTCGAAGATTACATTATAAAAAAGTTCCAAATTTCAAGCATGCACGCACTTTCTTACATGAAATTAGTTTGTCAAATATTTTTCTGGTGGTTTAAATGCATTTGATCCTTTTAAGCATTTTTACTGCGCATTTTAAAAATATTTTTATGCGTTTTAACCGGTCTCGACTGACAACATAAATCTGTTAGACTTTTTTCACAATGAGATTACGCTTAAGTATGCACAGCCTGTAACAAGTGCCACAAATAGAATACGCACCTGTTGATTGTCAAGTCATTAACTTCTATGAAATTCTTTTTCATGTGGTCACTGTAGTCTGTCGAAACTATACAAATTTTACAGAATATACTCAGTTTTTTTTAAACGGTACCACCGGCGAGCTCCACCGGACAAACTCCCGGTAGCCCGACGGGCTAGTACGCTCCTGTCCCTCAGAAAGCTATCTGTGGCGAAAACAATAAAGAATTTTTTTTAAAAACACCCGCAGGTAACGACGATTTAATGCTATTGAACAATATTCCTGTAAGGAATAATTCTGAAAGAATATCAATACATGAATCACGCATAACGTTGGGAATACAGCATGTTTAAATCCAAATATAATAGCAATTTTGTTACAAGTGGTTACTAGCCACCCCGTGGAGCGGATTTTATTTTACTGATAGAAAAGAATAAGTAACCGAATCTTGATACAAAACTTAGGTGAACGGGTATTGTTTACGAAGGGCGAAAATATAAGGCATGCTATCTGTTCCACCATAATTCCAAAAAAGTGTACATAAACAGGAAATATTTGTTTAAGGTTTAGTCTGTCTTGTCCTTTTGGCTGCTGAAGTGCGCGTCTCATCTATAAATTGCGAATTATAGGTACGAAAATTTTAGTAATTTTTCATGCATGTTAATCAAGATCTTTATTTCCAACCATGACGTATTTAGTTATTTTTTGAAAGTGTTTGTGCTATTACAAATAATTTGCTGTAATTTGTATAAACCAGGCGTTAACGTTTCTGCGAGTTTAGTTCATTATTAGCTAGGGTTCCTCATTCTAAATTTTATGAAAAAAAGTTCCGCAGTTTCTGAGATCTAGAGGCCTCACATGTATATACATATTCTTCTTTCTCTTCTTTGGGAGTAAAACTACGTATTGTTTGTAATGTAATCTTTAATGACATTTCGATCCATAGGTCTTAGGATCGTTGTTGAAATAACAACAGAGAAAGTTTTAATTTTAATACAAGTACAGGGTGTCCCAAAGATTGAGTAAAGTAGACCAAATTAAAAAATTTTTTTTGATATATCGTTAAAGATACTTTTAAAAGGGAACACTTAGTAATACGGATCAACATTTTATAATGAAAATAATGTTGTGACATTTTTCACTCTCAAAAATAACATCATTAACGTAAAAGCGAAAAATAGCAACAGTAAATTTGAAACAGCAAATAAAAAGTAGTGTAATCTCCCTAGAGTGACCTATTTAACTATAGAGTGAAAATTATAGCAAATGTTCAAAATGATATATTTTTCATACCGATCTAACACCTTTAAGTATATGTACTGATTTTATTTTTCTCAATTAAGTAAGTGCACTGGTTTTATTTTTCTAAATGAAACTTAAAACTAGTACGTACACTATGCACATACTTAATGGCATTATATCGGTACGAAAAAGGTGTCAGTTACTACTACAAGAAAATGAAAGACATTTCTATAACTTTATCCAAATAAGTAACTCTAGGGAGATAATGTTACTTTTTTATTTTCTGTTTCAAATTTATTGTTACTATTTCTAGTTATTACGTTATTGATGTTATTTTTCAGAATGAAAATGGTAACGAAACATTATTTTCATTATAAAATGTTGTTACATATTACTGAGTGTTCCGTTTTAAAAGAATCTTTAACGATTTATCAAAGAAAAATTTTAGTTCTCTCTAACTCTAACTTCTCTAACTGTAACTCCTTGAAATAGACATATAACATGTCATATCAGGTGAAAAAGAATTAAAAATGGAAACAAAAAAGTCCAAATATACATGGTGTCCCATTTAAAAATATATAAGTTTATATTATACGGGTGTCCCACTGCATACGAATATTCTCTAGCATCTATACGACAAGCAATTTCAACGAACTTTTTTAATAAAGTATATCTAGATTTCTAAAATATTTTTGAATATACAAGGTGTCAAAAAAATCCGTAACCTATCAAAGTTGGTATTTTTTAAATGGAACACCTTGTATTTTTATGCATAGTTAAATTCTAAACTAAAAAATAATGCATATTCCTTCAAATATTCCTATCCCTAACTTTAACTGTTTTCGAGATAAATCGATTTTAAACAAATTTTGAAACGCACGAAAAAATAGAATAACGGTCAAATTAATAAGAATAAATAAATTTGCTTTTTACCAATTTATTAAGGAACTTCTACCATACTTAGGACAATTTTTACAGGTATGCTACATTATACAGGGTGTTTGTAAACAAACTCCCGAAAATGCAATGTATTTCGCAAACGAACAAGCAGGACAACAAAAGAAAAGTCGAAAGTCCCAAACAACATATGTGGATAAGGATCCAACATTTTTGTATGTAAACTAAAACAACAAAACCAAGTGTAGGGTTATTGGGATTTTAAAAATGGCAACACATATTCATTAAAGGGTATTTGTATCAAGAAAACATATTACACATTAGCTAATACATGCGCTTTTGATTCAATTGTATAGATTATGTTCACCGCATATGCAGATAGTGAAGCATACGCATCATATGTACAAGAAGAGCAAAATGATTTTTTTGAAATAATATCGCATTGTAACAAGTTTATTTCGCAGTTACTAAATCCAATCATAAAAGGCAAAGTCATAAAGCGCTTTTATTCAAATTATTAGTAAAGTACAAGCAACGAGTTTAGTAATACGCTAAGGTCGTATCTACATATTGTTTTCTATGTATAAAACGTTTTGCAGGCGCGAGTTGCTTGAAGGCCTCTGCTGGGGGTTACGCCGTCGCTCGTGCGAGGTGATAAAGGAGTCGGTCCTGCAAGCTTGTTAAACAATGATGTACAATTGGAGGCAGGCCGCGAACTTGCGGTTACATTTCGACGATTAGAGATCCATCTTTAAATAGCGGTTGCTATCCTATAATGAATATTTACTTTGTTTAATTAAGGTATTTTGTTTAGCGCGTATTCCACCACCATAAAACCAACTGTAGTAACCACAATTCCAACTACTGACGGAGAACGACTTTGTATTGCAGTACGTAAGAAGCGGCTTTGGTAATTTAGTAATTGAATAATTGGTAGAAGAGCATATTACCACAAACCTGATGGAAGTTTGGCGATTATGTTTGATTTTGCAACACTTGTTAACATCCAATTAATACAATTCTGGTTCGTAGATAAGTTTAAGAATTTTGTTCGTGTTCTAAATTAGAAACACGCTAGTTTTATTTAGTGCATAAAAGCACGAATAATATAAATTTTAGATTGTTTGTTGGACTGAATTTTTCAGTGTTAAAATTATAATTCAGAATTTATAATGATTTGAGAAACCATACACGTGGTTCATTTTGTTCTGTTAGTAACAACGACAGATGTCTTGTTACGTCACTTGTTTGCTTGCAGTTTAATGCTGACACCTGTGCTCAAATAACATATGCTTTGAATAATGCTTGCATAAGTTGAACTTATAAGAATATTTTTACAATCTTTCTTTATGAGAACTAAAACTGAAACAATTAATTAAGATTAAGAGAAAGTGATTTAATATGCTTTATTTTTGTAACCCTCTCGACAGATCTGCCAGAGTCGGCTTTTCTTTGTAACATGTAAACACTAACTTTTAAAATGTTTGCTGAGAAATTATTTTGATGAAACTTTATTTAAAATACTTGACCTCATTTAATTATTTATGAAACCTTGTAGTATTGAATTTTGTTTTAAAAGAGAATCTTTTGAGTAAATTAGTAGTTCAAAATTAAAGCTTTTTTATTTTGATCAAAGATGGTCAAAACTAACGACAAGAAACTAATTTCCGTATGAGTAGAATTTTAATGACAACTTATATAGGAGTTATTTATTTTGATGTTTCTTTAGGTATATTTGTGGCACACAAATAGTGTTCCACCCTTCTATTAAATTAATTATTACCATTTCTTTCAGGAGCAGCGTTTTATTCGATTAAGACGGGTTTCTGTCATCGAAGGCAATTTCTTTTTCTTTGGGTTTCCACGTCCGCCCCTAGAATTATACTACGCAATTACCCTAATTAAGTCAGGACATGGTGGCGCCCTATTTGTTTTGGATTAGATTCAGCATACAATCAGAATTCGACTTACCCCCCCATTTCTCATAGCTCTACCCGAGGAATAGACCCCTAGTTATGTCGGAAGACTTCGTTACACTTGCTCATAACGTGAGACCAGTTGTATGTAGGAAAGAATCGCTTGACTGGCTTTCTATAAACGTAGGGCAGGTGCTTCAAAAAACATTATTCGTTTTACTGGCACCCAATGCAGGGCTGGTGTAATAGTGTTCAAAAAAGAAATTCGTAGCACTGGCGCCGGCAACGTTTGGGGCTTCGAATTTGTTATTCAAAGATTAGTTTGCTTCGAATTTGTTTGTTCCAAAATTATTTTACTTCGAATTTGTTATTCAAAAATTATTTTACCTCGAATTTGTTATTCAAAAATTATTTTGCTTCGAATTTGTTTGTTCAAAAATTATTTTACTTCGAATTTGTTTGTTCAGGAATTATTTGGCTTGGAATTTGTTATTCAAAAATTATTTTACTTCGAATTTGTTATTCAAAAATTATTTTGCTTCGAATTTGTTTATTCAAAATTTATTTCACTTCGAATTTGTCTGTCCAAAAATTGTTTTCCTTCGAAATTTGTTTGTTCGGAAATTGCTTCGCTTCAAAATTTGTTAGCTCAAGGTTTAGTTGACATTAAGATTTGGTTGTTTGAAAGTTTGGTTGAAACGTTAACCCCCATACAGTCAATTAATTAACTTAGTCAAATTTATTGTTAACTTTCATTCTGTTTTGACCCAATATAATATTTTTGATATCATTTTGGTAAAGTTTATTTTGCAAATACACTTTTTGACTTTTACCTTTAGTTGCCCGAATTTGTTTTGATAATTTTTGTAAGGTTCAAGTGAGTGAGAAACCAGTTTTGGAGAAAAAATTTTAGGAAGACTGTCAGCTAAAGAAGCTGATAAGCCTGTTGTTTGATTTGCTTGAGTTTATAAAGAACATCTTTGTCGAAATTTGATGATAAGGCTAGAGATTCTATTTTGAAGGTACTTTGGAATGAGCTGTCGTTGTGTCGTTTGAAAATTGCTCTTTGTGCATAAGCACGTTTTTGATTTTGTTAGCAGATTTTTGTTTAGATCAGCATTGCAACGCAATTTAGTCTAGGCGGAACTTGTCGTCGTGGTTGGTCGCTCAGCAGTATGTTAGTCCAGACGAGACTCAGGAAGAGTTGGTCGCTCGGCATTGCGTAAGTCTAGACGAGACTCGAGGTGAGTTAGGCGCTCTAGAATTTTTGCACCATATTTTGTTTTGATTTGATGTAAATTTTGGTATTGTTAGTCTAGGTGAGACTCGTAGAGAGTTTGTCACTCTAGCATATTTAGGCGTTGTGAAGCATAGTAGTTGTTTCGACAGTTCAATTGGTAGTAGGGTAAGAGTGTACCCGAACACTGATTTTTTTTGTTAGCTATCGTCGTGATTAGTTTTTTTATTGATGATTCAGAAGCAGGTAAATGGCTTTTAGTTGTTGGGGACTGGTTTTCCAAGTGTTCAATTTTACAACCTTTGCGTAGTGCCACAGCACATTTGATTGAGAACTTTTTAGAAGAAAAGGTATTTCTTGTCTACGGGGTACCACAATTCGTTATTTGTGATAATGGTCCACAGTTGATTGGACGTGTTTTTAAGGCTTTGTGTGCAAGGTACGAAATCCAAAAGATTTGGTACAATGCTGTGTATGCTCCTCAAGGCAATTTTGTGGTGAGAATTGTTAAGACAGTTGGTACTGCTATCCGTTCATACGTAGTGGAAAAGCGTATAGAGATAATTTTAAACCTGGTGAGGATGTTGATGTTGTTTCAAGTAGTAGACCTTCCTATGTTTTAGATCGTCGACCTTTGTTTGATATCTTTGGAAATGTCCGTGAAAATCTGCATGTAGCATATCAGCGTGCGAGTAAACGCTACAACCTTAGAAGAAGAGACGTTTCTTTTCAAGTCGGAGAAAGAGTTTGGAGAACTAATAAGGTGCTTTCAAGCGCCGGTGATAAATTCTCCGCTAAGTTAGCTCCAAAGTTTATTTTGAGTAGAGTTTGGAAAAAACTCTCTAATTTAGTTTACGAGCTAGAAAATGAAAATGGGACAAAAGCCGGAAGATGGCATGTCAAGGATTTAAAGCCCATCGGAGCATCATGTCCAAATGAAAATGATGACCCTGACTATTAGTTCCAGTCTAGTCATCTCTTTGATGTTTACTAAATGCAGACTGCCGTTTGGTATCTAGTATTTTGAAATTTTTGTTTGATAATTGAAGCAAGTGGTTAGAGATTTTTGGTGGTAGTTTTGAGATGTGCATTATTGTGCATAAGGATTGTTTTGGTCGCGCGTTATTTAAAGATGTGGTTAGAAGATGTCTTTGACAGATGTCTTCAGGATGTAGAAGTATGTGGGCTATTCAAGTCCTGATTTCTACACATTTTGGTCGCGAGAATATTAATTTATTCTTTCCCTTATCTCTGACCTGTCAGAAATTTGGTTTGTCAAGGTCAAAAGTTTGAGTGGTGAACCCCACCATTTGTTCCATCACTAATGAGATGTGTTGTTTGAAGGTTAGTGATAGGATAGTCAGTAGGGTGTAGGATGTTACAGCCCTGGCTGGTTCAATTTCGATTTTGAATTTTGTAAGTAACCTTTTGGTAAGGTTGCCTTTGTTTTGATTATCACTTTGTGATGATGTTAGTTTGAATTTGAATTTTGTAAGTAACCTTTTGGTAAGGTTGCCTTTGTTTTGATTATCCCTTTGTGATGATGTTATTTTGAATTCGAGATTTGTAAGTAACCTTTTGGTAAGGTTGCCTTTGTTTTGATTATCACTTTGTGATGATGTTAGTTTGAATTTGAGTTCTGTAAGTAACCTTTTGGTAAGGTTGCCTTTGTTTTGATTATCACTTTGTGATGATGGTGTTATGGATTTGGACCTATCGGTGGTGTCCTCCTTTTGATTGTCACTGGATAGTGATAATATTTTGAAGAGTTGTGCTATTTTTGAGGTAGTAGCACTCAAATTTTTTTGTATAGAGAACTGCTTGAGCTCCAGGAAGTGGAGTCTTTATTTGTGGAAATTAGGATAATTTCTAATATGTTTGGTATAGTTAGTAAATACTAGCCTCAGTAGGAGCAAGAACCTCTAGTTAAAGGTTTACCTTGAATCTAGCTTTGGATTAATTTTTTTGTCCCGTGGAGTGTTTGACTTTTTACTTTGACCCCTCCCAATTTTGACCTACACCGATTGTGACTCCCCGATTTTGTCTCCCTATGGACGTTAGGTACACGTAGTTACCGACACACTCCAATTTGTAAATATTTGCCCCCCTCGTTTTGATAAATTCATAAGATTTTGTTTTGATGATTAATGACGTAGGAAAGGCTAGTATGAATAAGTATAAAAAAATTTTCTTGTATTTACATTTAAAGTTTTACTTAGTTGGAAAATTTTTTTCTTTTTTTGGAAAGGGGTAGTGTAACAAGTTTATTTCGCAGTTACTAAATCCAATCATAAAAGGCAAAGTCATAAAGCGCTTTTATTCAAATTATTAGTAAAGTACAAGCAACGAGTTTAGTAATACGCTAAGGTCGTATCTACATATTGTTTTCTATGTATAAAACGTTTCGCAGGCGCGAGTTGCTTGAAGGCCTCTGCTGGGGGTTACGCCGTCGCTCGTGCGAGGTGATAAAGGAGTCGGTCCTGCAAGCTTGTTAAACAATGATGTACAATTGGGGGCAGGCCGCGAACTTGCGGTTACATTTCGACGATTAGAGATCCATCTTTAAATAGCGGTTGCTATCCTATAATGAATATTTACTTTGTTTAATTAAGGTATTTTGTTTAGCGCGTATTCCACCACCATAAAACCAACTGTAGTAACCACAATTCCAACTACTGATGGAGAACGACTTTGTATTGCAGTTCGTAAGAAGCGGCTTTGGTAATTTAGTAATTGAATAATTGGTAGAAGAGCATATTACCACAAACCTGATGGAAGTTTGGCGATTATGTTTGATTTTGCAACACTTGTTAACATCCAATTAATACAGTTCTGGTTCGTAGATAAGTTTAAGAATTTTGTTCGTGTTCTAAATTAGAAACACGCTAGTTTTGTTTAGTGCATAAAAGCACGAATAATATAAATTTTAGATTGTTTGTTGGACTGAATTTTCAGTGTTAAAATTATAATTCAGCATTTATAATGATTTGAGAAACCATACACGTGGTTCATTTTGTTCTGTTAGTAACAACGACAGATGTCTTGTTACGTCACTTGTTTGCTTGCAGTTTAATGCTGACACCTGTGCTCAAATAACATATGCTTTGAATAATGCTTGCATAAGTTGAACTTATAAGAATATTTTTACAATCTTTCTTTATGAGAACTAAAACTGAAACAATTAATTAAGATTAAAAGAAAGTGATTTAATATGCTTTATTTTTGTAACCCTCTCGACAGATCTGCCAGAGTCGGCTTTTCTTTGTAACATGTAAACACTAACTTTTAAAATGTTTGCTGAGAAATTATTTTGATGAAACTTTATTTAAAATACTTGACCTCATTTAATTATTTATGAAACCTTGTAGTATTGAATTTTGTTTTAAAAGAGAATCTTTTGAGTAAATTAGTAGTTCAAAATTAAAGCTTTTTTATTTTGATCAAAAATGGTCAAAACTAACGACAAGAAACTAATTTCCGTATGAGTAGAATTTTAATGACAACTTATATAGGAGTTATTTATTTTGATGTTTCTTTAGGTATATTTGTGGCACACAAATAGTGTTCCACCCTTCTATTAAATTAATTATTACCATTTCTTTCAGGAGCAGCGTTTTATTCAATTAAGACGGGTTTCTGTCATCGAAGGCGATTTCTTTTTCTTTGGGTTTCCACGTCCGCCCCTAGAATTATACTACGCAATTACCCTAATTAAGTCAGGACATGGTGGCGCCCTATTTGTTTTGGATTAGATTCAGCATACAATCAGAATTCGACTTACCCCCCCATTTCTCATAGCTCTACCCGCGGAATAGACCCCTAGTTATGTCGGAAGACTTCGTTACACTTGCTCATAACGTGAGACCAGTTGTATGTAGGAAAGAATCGCTTGACTGGCTTTCTATAAACGTAGGGCAGGTGCTTCAAAAAACATTATTCGTTTCACTGGCACCCAATGCAGGGCTGGTGTAATAGTGTTCAAAAAAGAAATTCGTAGCAGCATGCCATAAGGGAAGGTGTGAATACACAGACCTACAGGAAACGGGCCAACATTTTATTAAATTATTTTAATCCGAAAATGTTACGCAATAAACATTATAAAATCGATGCTGCTTGTACGGCAAACTATATGTTAAACCAATTATTTGCCGATTTAGCAAGTTACTTAAACCTGAGAGCGTGCACTATCTGTAATTCAGTTATTGTGCGTAAGTGTCCAACGGTCGTAGCAAACTTACCACAAAACTCAAAAGGATTAAATATGCTTATAACAGTGGTGTGTAATATGTTCTCTTCAACGGAGCAGGTTGTTTGTGAACGATGTAGGACACGATCTGCGACAATTAATTTTGAATTTGGAAAACATCTGTTTATCGAAATTTGTCCTTATTTTGAAAGTGAAAAAAGTTTCAGTAATACTATGTTAATTGATGTGCTAGAAATACCACTGGACTTGGTTGTAAATAAAAAAAACTATATGTTGCGAGAAGTGATCAGTTTCATTCCGCCTCGATCGTTAGACGTAAATGCAATTAGACACTACGTCTGTTATTCATATAGGACGATTGGCAAATGGGAAAAATACGACGATTTATTGCCTAAAAATAAATCACGGATGGCTTTTCAAAGTGCAAATATTAATAGTCAGTTTTTAGTTTACACGGTATAAGCTAATATTAATCGCGTTAAGTATGTTTTTAAATTGTATTATTATAACTCAAATTAGTATTTTTTAGTTTTCACTTCTGTTTGGTAGTTATATTGCATTGCACTTTAACTTGTCTACTTAATATTTTATCATTCTTATATTTATTAATATTTTTTTATTTATTCCATTTTTATATTTATATTTCATTTTCATATCTTGTCCTGATGAAGCCCCTTACAAAAGTGGGTAAAACGTCGACCTTAGTCTAAAAAATGGCACTGTACCAACCAGGAACCATAAATATTTATAATTGCACCTTTTGTACAGAATTCGTTTCATCAATCTCAATTATGGTTCCAAATTTCCGTACTTTCCTTTAACATGGATCTTACTATATTCAATTTAGTTTGCCCTTTCCAACTGCCCGGGATTAAAGTTTTCACATTGTTCAAGAATATTTTAGGCTTAAGTTTATTATCCCTATAAATAATTTTAAATATTGGTCCAACGGAACACTGGTCGGACTTCACCTTATATGTTCCCCAACATTAATATTTTTCACTTTATCTTCTAAATTTTCAACCTTATTTCCCATATCTGTTTTAAGATTTCCCAAATCATTTCTAAATGTTGTATATTTAACTTACCTCTATTTTATTTACTTTTTGATCAAAATTTTTTATTTTTCCCTTTGTTTCTTTTTCACGTGCATCCTGATTCACTTTTATTTGAACTATTTTCTCTTTCATGACATCTATATCCTCTACAATCTGTACCATTTCTTTTCTAATCTAAAATTTCATATCTTCTATCGTCTCATTCGTTTCTCTTAAGCCTGAAATTAATTTTTCATTCATCCCTATAAATTACCTTTCATTCTTTTCACTTTCACACAATTTTACTAGATTCTCTCCAAATTACATTCGTAACTCCTGAGTATTTTTACCAAATTTGTCGCTCATTTTCTTTGTGCTTCCTTCACTATTTTCACTCATTTCCTTCATACTCCTTGCATTCTTTTCCTGTTTTTCATTCATTTCTTTGATACATTTCTCACCCAATTCTTTCACACCTTTCTCGACTTTGTCACTCATTTCTTGCACGCTCCCTCTCGTTTCCTTCATACCTTTTTCCTTCTATTCACTAATTTCCTACATGTTTTCATTTAAATTTAATAAAAGAGCCATCATTTTTGCTTCCTAAATTTCTCATACACTTTGCTCTTTCTTTACCTCAGGATCCTCTTTTTCGAATCTTCCAAATAAACGCTTTCCTAAAACCCAATGTCTGCCCCATCAATTCTCAAACCCTCAGGAATTTCTTTCATTCTGTCACTTATACTGAAAACCAATCAGATATACCGTATGTTTCAAAATGAATATTGGAGTTTTAACGATTTATAATTTTTATAATAATAATCTTAAAGTTATAAATAATACATCAAACGAAAGAACAACTCAAACAGTTTTGTTTGTTGGCACTAGTGCGCATGTGCATGCAATATTTGCGCTGCTATTCGTTAAAAAACGCTAGTAGTAAAGATGGCGATTAAAGAACAGAAAACTTTTTGTGTTTTACAGTTTTCCAAGACCAAATCCGTAGTTACTGTGCAACGTGCGTTCCGCATTAAGTTCTGTTGCGATCCTCCAAGTGGTAACAATATCCGTAGATGGAATCATAAGTTTGAAGATACCGGCAATCTTTGTAAAGGGAAGAGTACGGGACGATCAAGAGTTAGTGAAGAAAGTGTTGAACAAATGAGCGAGTCGCTCACGCGTAGTCCAAAAAAATAGGTTCGGAAGGCTAGTCGTGAATTAACAATTCCTGTGACGATTGTTTGGGGAGTTTTGCGAAAACGCTTACAACTACGTCCTTATCGTTTGTAGTTGTCGCAAGCTCTAAAGCCTGGAGACTACGGTTTACGTTCTAACTTCGCAAACGAAATGTCGTTGCATGACGATGAAAATTGGATCATGGATCATGTCGTCTTCAGTGATGAATCGACATTTCACCTTAGTGGACATGTGAAAATCCTCACGCTATGGTACAACTGCAACGAGACTTCTCTAAATCGAATGTTTTTTGTGTCATTTCCAGGCGAAAAGTTTATGGGCTTTTAGTTTTTGCTAAAGCAACTGTAACTGGTGTTTCTTATCTTGAAACTCTACAGGACGCTGTGAATGCTAGGTTAAATGTAATGATGTGGATTCTTACCTGAGGATATAAATATGCTGTGGAGTTTACGAAAATGAAATGAAACAAAGAAATCTCAACACAACAATTCTAATATCACAAAATATTTTTTATGAACAATTCTTCAAATTATAATACTCCATACACTCAAAAACATCTTTCTTCTACACACATTATCTAAGAAATTTACTTACACATAGCTATAAAAAATAGATAAATTCAATTTACAACTTAAATCTAGAAAGAAAACACTGCATCACTAATAAACATCAATACAACCTTCACCTAATCCTTGCTAATAATTAGAAATCCCAAAACTTTTGATATGTAAGTCACAATTTTTTTAAAGGGTAATATGGATAATTTAAATACTCTCCTATTATCCTGTCTCAGTGTAACTGATCAGTGACTTTGAGAAAATCTTTTGTGAGGGTCCCTCTAAATTGTACAAAATAAAATTATCCACTCACAAATAATATACCAAAATTATATGCTAACTTAACTTAATTATAGCAGAAACTGTCTCTATAAGAATCCAAACAATTCATACTTGTGTTTCTTGGCCCTTTAATTGTAGGATTGACAGTTGGTTTATTAAAAGTCCATCTCGAAATTATTCCATTTAGAAAATAGTTTTACCTATAAAAGCTTCATAAATCCATTGTTCCATTTTATATTTCCATATTCTCTGAATAAATTTTTATATGTCGAAGTTTTGCGTTATAAGGTTCAAAACATATTGTTTTTAATAAATATAACTGACGTGCTCTTGCATAAAAATTTAGCGTTCATTGCAGTTTGGTCTTTTACTGACCAAAAGTATTGTCGACAAGTGTTTTATAAACAAACAATTCGTAACGCTTTACTAACTATTGGTGAATGAATCATTCCTCCTTAGTATTTACCAGTTTTTATATAATAAAATCTTCAAAACGTCACAAGTTCTTGAATTTCTACATCTTTCCAATGGGTCTGACCCATCGCATGAGGTATTAATTAACTGTAATTTCATTTATTGCACGTGTGTTTTATATCTTAATTAAGCTATCAGTTTAATTTATTGCGATCGTAAAAATAGTCTCTAATTGATACCTTTTGTAGGAATGGATGTAAAATGCTCATTTGTTATCGCTTTTGTTATCATTTATAAACTATTAAAAAGTCTTATCTTAACTGATTTATAGCCTTTATCTGTCTTATCGCGTTTCACAAATTCACTTAATTAGTGTGTATTCATTCGTGTTCTAAGAATAATTAGCTGTCAATTTAATATACACATGATTTATGACTTTATAAATAACCTTGAATAAAAGTGGCTTTTTTCTAAATTACTGAATTTGTTTGCAAATAGTACTTTGTTACTTAATGCATTATCGAATGTTATTTAGCATTTAAGAAAAGCATTTGATACTGCTTCAGGAGCACGTATTCTCGCTATAGAATAAAAAAATAAAAACAATTTAGAAAAATTTTAGTAGTTTTTTTGTTTAAGTTAAACTTCATGTTTCGCGTTCAATACCTTTAATAGAAGAAACTCTTTCGAGCGCGTTTTAAATAATGTTTTTAATAAAAGTACTTTTGACACAGCCTTTTATTTAGTATTTTTAAAAGGATAACACAACACGCTTTGCGTTGTATTCAAATTGTTAGTTTTCAGTGGAGAATAAAATGTACCTTTTAAAACACGTTTAAATTAGAATTAAAGGTTTCAGTTATAAACTAAAAATTTTTTTATAATAATAATGAATTTATTAGAGATTTATACAGGGTGTATAAATTAAATATTTAAAAATTTAAATTCTCAATTTTGGGGGTGGTTTTATTTACAAATTATGGTGCTCAATGACCTCGCTATCACATCAATATATATATATATATATACACATATTGTTATGGATTCAAAGGGTTAAATTTGGGGTGAGCTATGCAATGTCAAACACCATGTATAGAGAAAGGAACAATTTATTTACGCGCAAAATTTATTTCATTTATTGAATTTAAAACGTACAAGTATTGACGTATTTTTATAATTAATGATTGAAAAGTAATAGGTTCATAAGAAAACCAGTTTTTAAAAACAAATAGAAACGCATAATTAATTAAATTTATGTTAATTCAACGTGTAATAGCATTGGAAAACACGCCAAGGTATAGAAAATCAATAATCCGATGGCAAAAGGATTTGTGGTAGCAGACAAGGACGTCAATTGTATCGAATACCGTGAAATATAAGCACCTAGAATTATTGTTTAAACGGTCAACAATTAAGAACACCTGCATGTTTGAAAAGGTTACCTTCGTCGAATTTATATGCATAATAACGCGGGCTTCAAAGAAAATATTTCCAACCGTCAGTTGCTTTGAATAAACAAGCTTACAAAGTTTCTTAAAGAGCGGAAGGGATGCACGATCAATAATATGCTACAGATAAAGACGAGTATAAAAGCATTGGTTTCAAAACGCACGTTTGTATCCACGTGGAGTCCTGAGACGCGGGCAGCAGTATCGATTTTATATAACTCAAGTGGGGTTTGGAACGCAACATCTAATATGCATAAGACAGAGATAAAAATATTACAGGCGGAGTTTTATGACGACACAGGACTGTATCATTGGTTCAAATAGATAGTTTTACAACTGACGAGCGCGCGACAGGTGAAAGCGCTTTTTCGGATTAAATTTCGGGTTTACAAGGTAAATTTCTGGAAGCTTTAAGTCAGTTAGATTAAAATTTGCAGAAATATTATTTTAAATTCAGTTTTTCGCGTGAAGAGTGGCCCGAGACGTGGCATTTTGAAGAGTATAAATACTTTAAGAAAATTAGCAGCGTCCTCTTTGTATTCGCATCGTCTTTTTGTATTCCGATCGCTCTTTGTATTTTCATCGCTTTAGTCTACGTATAAATGATCAACAGAGGTTATAGTACAGGTTTGTGAGTATTGAAAAAGTGTATAATTCAGTAAAATAGTATTAGCAGTTATTGCGTGGTAAGTTGAGGCCTTGTAGTTATTAACGTGTGTAGTGTCGAGTGAATTAAATTAACCGAGGTTCAACTAATACCATGACAAGCTAATAAAGCAATAAACAAAAGTATAATATACTTGAATTTGGATGCTGGGATGGAATGGTAATTGGTAGCAACAAGCTTGGCGTATACTGAGGTTATCATCTATCTGGAGGATCAGAGCGCATAATCACGAAGCTAAGGGATTCTGGAGGATAAAGCATCATCAAAGGAGATGGGACTTGAAGCATTTTCCAGGTAACTCATTTGAATTTGCTGTTATTTGATAAACTGTTGGAATTATTTGTGATGTGTGAGTAAACTTTGATGGTTATTTATGGTTAATATAACGTGTCGAAAAAGATACTTGTACTTGACAATTATGAGGGTTTTTTTTTATTGAAAAAAAGGGAGTATGTAAAGCTTACAAAATTGCATTATGAATTTAAATTGGATTGTTAAGGGTACATGGGTTTATTAATTTGTAGTAATTTTATGCAAGGTAAAAGGCATACATTAATAAACTGGGTTATTATGAGCTCACCATACTCTAGTGTGCAATATATATAGGGTATTATTTGGGGCCCATTTACTCCGATTGTATTAAATGTGTTTGAAATTAAACATTTAAAACAAGGACTTTACAAAATTAGCACTTATCGAGTTGTAATTAGTGTACCAAACTGTATATATATATATATATATATATATATATATCTGTGAATAATTGTTTGTAAATAGCGGTAAATAAAGATTGTATGATTGTTGTATTATTTTGTGCTTTTATTGAATGATGTGTGAGTTGGAAGGAAGAATGATTGTAAATTTAGGTATCCGAGAAGAGGCACAGCTGAGCTAGCCAGGGAAGCTGCTGAAGATTGTTGCAGTAGAAGAAATCAGGGTAAGAACATTTTTTTTTGTTGTGAACTTTTTATTTTTTTTGAAAAGGATTTAATGACTCACTCTCGATTATTAAAACTTGAATCCCCGTTCCACAGCAATATATATATATATATATATATATATATATATATATATATACACACACACACACACACACACACACATGGATGCTGCTCCTCTCTCCGTTGAATTAAATTTCTTTCTACACTATTATCCTAATAAACAACTTAAAATACCTGTAAATTGTTCATCAATAAATCCTTAATTAAATATTTTCACTAGAATTGCTATTTACACATTATTTTTTATTTACATCCATTTCAAATCGTCATTCCTATGAAAAGCCATCTAATTTAATGTCCTCTCCTTAAGACCGTATAAACGTGTTGAATATTTAGCCTGTTTACTATATTATGTAATCATAAATTCTTTGTGTAGATTTGCAACCCCAAAAATTATATAAACGACGTACTCACAATTTACTATGAACATTAAATTCGTAATCAAATAAATATTCTTTTATGAAATCACTCAAAATAACCCACATTTCTGTCCTTTACAGCTAAATGTCCTGTTGTTGTTTGCTTTCAAATTACATGAGTCAACCTTTTAAAAGTAACGATTAGCAATTGTTCTAAATCAATATCAATGCCCGTTTTTTTTTAAATCGTTTAATTGGTCCAACTTCCATGCAAAATCAAACTACTCAATTCCTATAAATGAATATCAATATTCCGTTCTCTTGATATCGTTTAAGCAATGCAAAATTAATCATCAAACCAAACTCCAGCCTTCCAATTGTTTTAATAATTATTAAATTGCAGTTCTTGCATTTTATAATTATATACTTTTCATAGTAACTTACTGCAAAACATTGTACGCTCAAAATTAATTACGTAACTTATCATACCCATTTCAATAACATGCCCGTAGCCGCGTTTCAACAGGTACTGACTGCCTTGCTATGCCCATCGTTTCAAATGCAAACTCCTCCTATTACGTCATATGTTCTGGCACGTTCCAGCAATTTCTTGAATATACTCGTCGTTTTCTCGTATTTCCTAAAACGTACTGGTGTTTTTTTAAATACATTTGATATGGAATATATGCTTCCGTTTAATAAATCAACTTCTCAATAATTGAAATTAATTAAGTTGAAACGTTCTCATGTAGAAAAACGTCCTTTTGTTATTAAATACAAATGAAAATATTTAAGATGTGATCCTTCAGCTATTAAATGAAAATTTTCTTTTGAAATATTTACAAATAAGTTTTTCTCTTATTAAATATAATTGAAGTACCTTCAGAATATTTCTTTATGCATTAAACGTGAATCTATTTAAAATACGACTCTTGAGTTAATGAAAATAAATGAAATTCCTTTTACAAAAATGTTTATATGTGTTAAGCGTAACTAATACACATTTATATTTAGTGCGCTTCGATAATATGTTCCCAATGTCATATATGCAAATATAAGGCTAAATATATTGCTTTTTTTCATATTTTGTAGATATTATAAAATTAAATCTTTGCCATACGGTATAATATGACCTTGTTATGACCTTTAATCATATACACACGCACACACAGGCACGCAGACACGCAGGCAAGCAAGCACGCACGCACGCACACACACACTCACGCACAATAACGCACTAACAAAATTTTGAAAATAAAATATTTCCTTTGATATTAGTGGATCGGCTGCATATTGATCGACTGCAAAGCCCAAATGTAAGTATGAAGATATTGAAAAAACGGTTTATAACAGAGACATCGTACTATGCAACGCTGTCATAAACGGTAGCACTTGTCAATTAAGAAAAGGAATATGCAGAAAAAAAGGAAAATGAAATAACCTGCACTAATGCACTTTTGTCCGAGCCGGTTCGAAACTTCTGCCTTCACTCGTTCACGTTCACACATCAAGTTCCTCACACACGCGAATATTGTTCCTTTTGTTTCTTAGCACGTGCGTTCGCGCCTCATTTCAATAAATAGTAACACACTATGTTGGCTCGATAGAAATGACGAATGCTTAGCCTCGTAAGCCAACTTGCAGTATCTAAGACACCTCCTGCCCATAAAAACCCACCTGGATCGATAACTGGTGGAAAGTGTAAATAGTTTCCTCATAAAGTTTCACAAAAAAAAGAAAATCTGGACCGTTCCACCAGAGAAGATTATTGAACAACTCAGATGTGGTATTCTCGCGAAACCCGGCATCTAAGGCATTGAAAGTCAACGAACCGTAGTGTCAAGAGAGCGACAATAGTCTAGTATCTACTGGGTGAAGCGTTTGGCCACGTTAAGACGATTTGCGAATCAGTTCAGCAAAATATAATGTGAAACGCAACTTGATCAGCAAGTGTAAATTTTACGGCATAAGCAAGATCGGCTAATAGAACCGCGCCTAACAACTCCAAGCGATCTAGACTAAAGTTTTGAAAGGAACGACTTTACTCTTAGCACACAGTAAAGTAACTGTAAATATCCAATTTTAAAGACGTCACAAAACTCGTGTAGTTCGCTTACAAAGTCTTTAAAAATTTATCCTATATCGGACAGAATAGTACGTTTAGTACACGGACGAGTTGTGGTTCCCTCTGTATATGAAAAGCAATCATCTTGCGGATTCTATTAAAACAACAGTACTTTTACAAAGCTGGACTCTTATTATCGAACGTAATAAGTAGGGGTAGTAGGAGAAGCAGACAAAAACGGTAGAAACCTTTTGGAATGTGGTGCTTCAAATGTATGAGGATGATAGCATGGACAGGCAAAGTTAAAAACAAAGAGGGTATGGAAATAGTAGATGAATAAACATATCTGTGGAAAGCAAAAAAAAAATAAAAGAAATAGAAGGGCAGAATACGTTCCAAGGCATTTGCGGGTACTAGAGCGGGATATATTACAAGCAGAGATTGGAAAAAAGAGGTAAAAGTAGACCTAGATCAGACTATTGCACGCAGATAATGAAAGTTGTAAGATGTAAACTGTGTAAATTTCAGGGAAATGTGCAGATTAGCACAGAATAGGAAACAATGAGGGTACGCGTCTAACCAATTCCAGGACTGAAAACTTAATGCTGATGATGTAATAAGTAATTGTAAAACAGAATCTGATATTGATGACGGTAACTCAGGACCGTTACTTGTTTAAACATCTGTGTCTTTAAAAGATCACTCGCACGGGGAAACGTCTTTTTTACTTTCAGCAAGTTTGTTACGCTCCGTTCCTGAAATTAAATAATTGGACGGCATACTTTAATTCCAAACCTCTTAATCTCGTATAGCTTCCACTATTAATTGCGTGGATTAGCGACCTCGGCAGCCTTAGGTCAATTTAGCAAGTATTTAGTCATCTCCTGTAGAATCTTAGTAAATATTAGTTCGAAAATTCAAGGTACCTTGAACTTAGTTTGGGTTAGCCGTAAAATTTGCGATTGTTGTTCTTGGTACAAATTTAAATAGATCAAATCTATCCTGTTCACAAAGCACTAGATCGCAAGTTTTATTAGCACAGGTAATTATAATTTTAAATATAAGAAATTACTCTTTCGGTACATTGCTAAAAAAGCAAATATTTATGTTATTAAAACGTGTGCTTCGGAAATATTATTATAGCATGTAAAGACTGGTATCTATTTCATTAAAACACTTTGTCCTTAAAGATTATCAGGTGTTTTCCAATAAGATTAAATATATATGTCTCTGGAATGGGTTTGTTTACCGAAGCATTTGTTTTCCACGATAAGCGACAATGTTGTAACGTGTTTGCTACAAGGTCGACTACGAACATACTTCAGCAATAGTAAATTCTTATGGTCCCCTACAGGAAATAGGCAACCTCTGTTACATCTAACGCCATAAATCTGCAAAGCGGCTTCCAGAGAGTCTTAGTTCTTGGTTATGTGTTCTAAGACGTTGCAACCAATAGGTTGGTGAGTTTTTCGATAATCAGTTTTCACTTGGGACTTGCTAAAACGTAAGGACAAGCACGTATGCATTCGGGCTAAGGTTCTAATATAAGTAACATTCGTTGTTAAAATTTAATTTATAGTTCGATCTAATAATGTAACGATCCGAAAATTAAGAACTATCGTTACGATACTGGGGCAATTCATTCGTTGCTGAAATTTCATTTTTAGCTTGATCTAATAATATAGGATCCAAAATTAATAATTATTGCTACAATGTCGTTCTGATAAATGTATGTCTTGGTATTCTGAAAGTACTTTACTAGAAGTTGTTCCTTGAGATATGGACTTTTCCAGTAGTTGAATTGGTTATTACAACTGGTGCTGATATACTTTGACTGATCCTTCACTACAAGTTATTTTTTTGAAATGGAGGTTTCCCACAATTAAATTATGTGCGGCAGTTGTTGCTAATTGGTTTTCGATTGATTCAGTCCGTCGCTGCGTGGTATGTATGGACCTACGTTCGGTCTGGTAACGAGGTGTTGCTGACTACCGGAGAAGTTAACGCGCACTTTTGTTCCTTCAGGATTTGTATGTACAAATTCAAAGGTGCACCATTGTTTGGGTATATAAGTTTTTTTTGTTTATTATTTGTTTCAGCGGCAGAGGGAGAAGAACGCTCCTACCTATCGCCAGCTCTTATTGATAGCTGTAATTTATGTAAGTAGTGAAGTTGAAGGTAACGAAAGCAACTCACTATATAATTTATTTCCCATGATGTTGTTATTTTTTTTAAATATTATTATTGAGGGCAAATATTAGGATAAATACTCGGAAAACTTTCTGAATAATCTTCTACATAACCACCAAACTGAAACCTGTGTTGATAGCCGTTGGTTGCGCTGGACTACCTATCACCTTACCTTCCTTTAAAATGTGTGGAAAAATTTCGGCGTCTATCAATAAGTCGATAGGTGTTAACAGATAATACGATTTGTCAGTAAGTTGAAGAGCTTGTAAATGGGACCGCTTCATATTTTCAATTGGAACTTGTAACATGTCAGAACATGGCTTGAGAACAACGATTGCTTCTAATGCAAATGCAAGTTCCAAGTTATCTTGTGGTTTGATTGTACAATGTGTGAACCTTTAATAGCGTTCGAAGCCAAGTTATTAAGACCAAAAATAGTAGGTGAGAATCGGAGTCTTTGTAAATTTAAACGACATACGCGTTTATCACTAATGAAATTACATCGACTACCAGAACCTATAATTATTCTGATACGGCAGAAAATGCCATTGCCCTTGCACATGTTTACTACTGCGGTGGCTGGAAGGACTGTGCTCTGGTCGGCGTTTACGACACCACAAAGAGCACCGAAGAGGTCTTTAGAAATATTGCAAAAATGAGCAATACAGCATTGGCTATAGTGTCCGAAGATGTCTGTGGGTTAGTCGAAACGTTAGCGGATATATTGGAGTGTAAGGTCGTGTGGTGCTTTGCTTCACAAAAACAGCATGATAGATTGGGGGAGGAGGCAATTTTGCACCAAACGTGAAGGGTATAAACAATTGCCACCATTTTTTTTTTGTTTAACAAACATTAATTTTTCATTTGCGTTCTTCCGTAAATATTCGGCACATTTTGAAAAAACGTGGCCTTGATTATACAAGTGGAAGGTAATTGGATTGTTTTCACGATTTTGTAGGGGTGTAGCACCATCGTTACACAAGCAGGGGAACGGAGGTGTTGTTTTCGAATAATTTTTAAAGAAATTATTACGGCTGCCTTTTGCAACTTGTGAAGTAGTTCTATGTATAGAAGTACCCTTTAGTTGTTCAGGTTCAAGTGCTTTGCATTTATTTTCAACATAATACAGTAAATTGTCCAAAATGGGAATGGGTACCTTGGTGTATTCGACTTCAAAATTGTCTCGAGTGGAAACATCGAGTTTCTGTAAGAGAATATGGAACAGTAAGATATCCCACTTGTCTGTTTCAAATTCTAAAATCTTTATCGCAAAATGTATTCTGAAAATATATTTATAAGAGCGGAAAAATCGTTTGCAGTATCGACCATTAAAGTGAACTTTATGATGTTGTTAACAGCTTCCGATGCTAACAGTAGTTTGTTACGGTACCTTTTTACCAACTTTTTGTAGACAATATGAAAAATATCCCCGGTAATGGGAATACCAGCAATCAATTTTAACGGATCTTCCTCAAGAAATGAGAGAAGATACTGACACCGTTGAATAAGTGACAAATTGGCGGTTGTTTGCTATGATATTATCGAAAGGTTAGTGAAATGTTTAAAAAATTTTTTAACTTTTCCTGAAAATAAGAACGCTTAACGATAGTAATTTTGCCGCAGTCTTTACTTGA
This sequence comes from Platerodrilus igneus, assembly GCA_036346225.1. Lineage (NCBI taxonomy): Eukaryota > Metazoa > Arthropoda > Insecta > Coleoptera > Lycidae > Platerodrilus > Platerodrilus igneus. The sequence continues at coordinate 1,672,041 of JARFIW010001272.1, forward strand.
CTAACAGCAAAAATGATGCTGCATCATTGGTGGCCTGAATGGAAAGGTTGTATATCTTGGTGATCCGTTGGGCAAATACGTTTCTTGTATACTCTAGTCGCTTTGGTTGTTGAACCATTATAATTATATGAAATTATAAACATCTATCAATTTTATTAGAAACATGCCTAAATTAAATTTTATTGCTAATTTTAGCAACAAATTGAAATGTCCTGTGGCAATAAATTACCCCTGATTAGAGAGAATAAAAAAGACGCGACAGGTGTTTTAAGCTCAAGACTGTACCTATTATTTCTACAAATTCAAAGTTCGGTAAAATTGAAAAGTAAATACTATAACCCTCCGTATTGTATAGAAAATAATATAAGATACCTACCTCATTGAAACAAAAAAGAATATATTAATGTAATGTTCCCTGAAACAATTTGTGCTAAATGCGGGCAATATATCGACAAGTAAATAATTATGAACAAATTATGTTATAGCAAAGGTAATTAGAAAACAGCTGTTTGGTATTAAAGTATACGCACACAAGTGTTTATTTTTGGTAATATTAATTGTTAAATATTATCAGTACTTGCAATTCGCAACTAATATATGATAACGAATTAGGAAAACACTTCGTGCATGTTAAATGACAATTGCAAGAAAGCTTAAATTCCAGTTTTATTCACTGGAATACTGGTTACTTCTGGATCCACTCTTGAAACGACAACTTTTTTTGTGGATATGGCTCGAAGGAGCATATAGTATTGTAGCAATAACGCACTACAGAAATTTTCAAAAAAAATATTTGCTTCGATAATTGCGGACCAGCTGCGCGTTGATCGACCAAAACCCGAATGTAAGTATGAAGATATTGTAAAACAGTTTGTAAGAAAGGTTTGCAGCAGTATCCACCTGCTGTCGTAAACGGTAGCACTTATCGATTAAGGGAAGTAATATGTGGAGAAAAAGATAAATCAAATAACCTGTACTACTGCAGTTAGTCAGAACCGGTTCGAGAGTTCTTTCTTTACTCGTTCACGTTCAAACGTCCAGTCCCTCACATACGCAAATATTGTTCTTTTTGTTTCTCCTCACGCGTGTTCACGCCTCATTTAAGTAAATAAATAAATGAAATATTTGATAATGTAGCCATTGTGCGTAAACATTAGGTCACCGTTCATCTCATACTTATAAAGAAAATAATCTATATACTTCACATTTTAGATTTTTCATTAATTTTTGAATAGAACTGTATCCAACAATCGTATGACTTTAGTACCGTTTTCGTAACACATGTCACAATATCTCAAAATTGACTACACGTACACAAATGATTCTATGAGACTGACACTTTGGTTTACCATTATCAAAAAAAAACAAGAAATAAGTCAAAGATACAGGGAAGTAAATATTTATTTTAAAATTTGGAATAAGATGAATTTCTAAATTTGGTTTGTATTTTTTTTAATAGTAGTCCTTATATTTTTACACCAAACAATTGTATGCAAAAAATTAGTTTTTTGCTGTATACACATTACTAGCATAAAGGTTCGAATTGATTTAGGCAAAATATTTCCTAATTGTTGTTTATTTAGGGATTTTTGATAAAATCTGACACTTTTTTTTAAAGAAAAACCTATTACAATCACACCAATTAGTCGTTACTTTAAAGTGTTCTCGATTTGTAAAGCATTGATGCGCCATTGCAGGCAGCTACCAAATGTTTAAGCTACTTTTTTAGGTACCTAGTTATTTAATGTAGTAATTAAAAATGATTAGCAAAACCTTAAATGCTCTTAAAATTTTATTTATTGAACTTTAAAATGAATGGCTTTACGCTTTGTAGACATCTATTCCAAATTGTTCTTCTAAACCTATAGCGCTTTAAGAAGTCTTGCATTTTTACGCCTGCAAAAACCGCTTTGTGTGATTACAGCTGATTTGTGCACATAGCGGTTTCGTCAACACACCTATTATTCTGATATTATCCAAATAAACAACAACCGCGTTGCATAGCGCCTTGTATATTGTTGCTTCTTATACAATTCAGTGCGAGGTTAGTAAATAATCACGATGGAATCGATGATTTTAATATTAACAGTTATTACTATTATCTAAAGGTAAGTAGATATTTTTATACTACATATTTTTAAAAGTAAAATTAAATTATCTTAAGGATTCACTCTTTGATTTTATAGTTGAAAGATACAACCTAATAGCCCAGTAAAATGATTCGAAATTTGTCGAGTTGGAGGAAATAATACTGGCTGGGCTGAAACTTTGTAAACAGACTTGTTTTAGGGTACTATTCAACATATTTAAAGTCCTCACGTGTAGACGCTACGTTGCGGGCAGAGGTGGGTCCAAAAGGTTCAAAAAATTAGTTTTTCGCAAATAACTCGGAAAGTATCTACTTTTCGAAAATTTTTGTAGATATCAAAATTGTAGCTTACAAAATCCCGCATAATATCATTTTTATTCAAGTCTGCGACCAACTGGAGCAGAGATATAATTTTTTTAAACAGCAGTAGTTTTGCGACGCAACGAAATCGCATACACGCGTCGCGAATTTTTCGTTAGTATCTCGAAAATGGACTCTCGAATCGAGAAATGTTTTAAATAAAAGTTGCAGAGAAATCTTATTACGGACAATTTCGTTTTTTATTCATTTCTGTACGGCCCGAATTCGCCTACATGAACAATAGTAAAAATAAAATACTCACACTTTATTAACCAAATGCTATTTTATTGTTTCGGATCCTTATCAATCTTTAGTGCCTACGTACGGTACTATCGGTCCTAAAAATATCGGCCTAGTATCAAACGATTCAGAAAGATCTCAAGAATAACTTCTGACATTTCAATAAGTACAGAAAAATTGTTAAGGAACGTTTTTTTCGTCATTTCAGGTGACTCATAGCGATGATCTGCTACATACGTAAACTTACCTGTCTTTTGAAACGCCAGTTTCTCTTCACATTTTTTAATACTGTGTATTGTGCTTGAAAAGCGAAAACCCCGTGAAAAACAAGTTACATTTATGTTGCATAATTTAATCATATGTTTAGTAAAAATAAAGCATATTACGTAAGCAAAAATTCATGAAAATCCTTCTAATTAAAAAGGTACTCGATACTATTTAAAACGCGTTCAGTTCATTTCATGACAAGATCAAAAGTATTTAACGCAAAACGCGCAGTTGTGTATTTTTGGATCGAGAAAAGTATTTCGTTTTCTAGATTATTTGAGAAATTTTAAACCTTCACTCATCAAGTAGCAAAACAACCAATAAATCGGATGACGGCTATTAATCAAGATAATATAGCATATTTAATGTTTATTCAATAAAGATGAATAGACATTCCAATTAGTGAATTTCAGTATGAGATAAAATATTTAACGATATAATAAATCAAAGATAATGAACGAATGACAGCAATTTCGATAATATAAGCATGTAGAATATTCTAATTGAGTATCACCGCAAGCCGTAAAATCCCAATTTCGGGGACAATTACATCATCCGCATGAATGAAAACGGGCCGATGCTTCTAAATTTTTATGACGTAGTAAAATTTATATTATATAAACCGATTAAAGAATGCAATCCAGATTCATGTTCGTGTCTTACTACATGTTTATAAATATCAGTTAATAGACAATAATGAATTTTATAATTATAAACATATAACAATTGACGTTGAAAGTTGATTTAATTTGAGATCATGAGGTACTAGAATTTTGAAGTGAATAAGGAAATTCGCTTTTGAATGAACGACAATAAATTCCTTCAAAATGGAAGAAGAATGGTATGTGAATTTTTTAAATGCATTTATTAGTAAATTACTTTTTAAAGAATGGACCGATGTGGTATATGGCTGTGGAAGTGTATTTAATGATTTTGGGTATGGACAATTTTACGACAACCAGCACAATTTAATGGTAAAAACAAAAATGTCATTGTTCTAAAGACTTTTAAAAGACGATTTTGCTTGTTATATTTATTTAAGTATGTTAGGTTACTTAACAAATTGGTGTATAAAGTTTTTTTTGTAAGTGGATAATTTAAAATTTGAATGAGGTCGAATTTCGGTTAACTTTGGCAACTATAAGTGATTTATTAAACATAATTGATTAGCTACGTTTGATTTCGATTTAAGAGGGATTACTAAAAACAATCCATCTTCATTTCTAAAAATTTGTACATAGTGTGATTCACATAAGATAGGATTTATGAAATACTAATTGGAATGAAAGATTTCATCGATTCTATATTTTAATTTAAGCGAGTTTTTAGTAAAAATCTTTTCTATACTTAAGACATGCTGATGATATCGGGCTGTGTTTGTAGATTTTAATGTTTGTATGTAAGTATTTTTCTTTGAGAATATTGTTTGTTAGAAAAAAATGTATATGGATGTAGCAGTTGCCATGTGAAAGATTGTTCGTTAACTAATATTTGATGTTTTTATAAGTTTGATGTTTGGTTCTTGTAGTTTCATTTAAACTAAACTAGCAATGTAATTTGGGCATTTTCCGGCTATTATTCACCGCACTCTTATTGACGCCCAAAATAGAGGCTCGTTACATTATTTATTTTACACGCTACAAGTTCCCGCACTTTTATTAGCGTTCCAACCTGGTGCTCGATTAAGCCACTAGAAAATTAGAGGTAGTGTGTCTCGTAGGATTCTGTGGAATTTTTCTGTAAAGTATCTGATTGGTTTCCAGAATGACTGATAGAATGAAAGAAACTCGTGGGAGATTCAAAGCTGAAGGTGTGAAAATTGGTTCTCAAAAAAGCTTATATTTGAATTACCCGAAAGAGGAGGAGGTGGAAGTAATAAATGAATGTATGAGAGACTCAGGAATCGAAAACGATGAATCTTTTATTAAATTTAAATAAAAACATGCAGGAAATGAGCGAAAAGAGTGAAAAAGGCACGAAGAAAATGAGAGAGAGAATATGAAAAAATGATTGAAAAAAATTCGCATTTGACCTTTCTCCCAGCAAACCTAGGACCTATGTGTGACAAATATGGCGAAAGGTTTCACCAAGACATATATATGTATTGTGAAAACCGATACCAGAAGAAGTAGATCCCCACAATGCTCAAAGATTATTGTTGGAACCTAATCAGGGATGCTCCATAGGCACCCTACATAATAAAACGTTCTACTGTAAAAATATGAATAACCTTTGATTGGAGGGTGATAGCAAATTCTATTAACAGATTTGGAGTCAGCAGGAAAAATATAAGAAATACCCATCGCACATTAAGAAACAAAAAAAATTACAATTTGTTGTTCGGTGTAATTAACCATACAATAACACAATATCATAACTAACTCAATTCATTAACTTTTTGTCGATATTTAATAAAAACAAACTCTTAAATAATAAAGGTATAACATTTTTCATTGGAACTATAGGCAGTTCTTGAAATAAACTTCAATCCAATTATGTATAAAAACCCCCATCCGTCACGATATGATATTTCTAGAATAACGCTTACCCGTAATTCAGGGCATACACCATTTTAAATAACAAAATTGTTTTAGCTATGTCTTTGGAAACAACAAAAAGTTCTATTGCAATAAATAAACAAATGTTAAATACACGTTTACAGCACACAATAGGTATACGGATGGCGCCTGAAAACGTGTCGTGTTGATTACTGAATAGTATTTAACAATGACTTTGTAAATTAATTCTCACTACAAATTACACAACCAGATATGTTAACTAAATTTTTAAGGTGATAAAGATTTAATAAGATAGGATATAAACAACATAATTAGAAAAACATGTGGAAACATCCGCAGTTAAACCTTAATACAGAAAAAATTAAATTGTAATTGAAATGAATATTCCAGCGAGCATAAGGAAGTACTAAAGGGAAAATAATTTGAAACTAGAAGTGACTTAAAAATTATACACCTTCCCCGCTACTTAAGCAACAGTCGGTAGCTCCAATAGAAACGTGCGCGATAAGTAACCATCATGACATTAAAATAAAATAGAAAAATGCCAAGTTGATCCGTGTTACTGAACTTGTTAAATATATTCTCGGATGAAAAACGTGTGTTAAATAGTGTTCAAATGGTTACCTTTGGAAGCTTAAATATGTAACATTATTTTTGTTGTGTGATGTTCTATAGCCCTTCTTTTTGAAATTTATCAGTCTCATCATCATTTTGTTTTCGACCTTACTTAAGGTCGGTTTGCCGCAACTCTAACTTCTTTTCTATTCTGTGTTAATCTAAAAAGTTCTACATACCCTTGACAACCTAAATTTCTAATAATTTGACTAATATAGCTTGGTCTAGATCTTCTTATACTCCTCTATCTTTTCTTATCTACCTGGCTCTATATAGATATTAGCAACCTGATGGTTGTTAAAGAACTCCAACATGTTTACATGATTCCCATTTATAAGGAAATGAAATATTACCTGATTATCCCGTCCAAAAAAGGAAAAGTGTTAAATTATTTGTTATGGTAAGGCTTAAGCAACGAAACGCTGCCAACATGCCAGACCGCTAACTAATTGTGAGTTATGTCATGGTGACATTTAGTTACTGATTTTTATTTATTTATTTTTTTTGTTTTACTTAAGGTCGGTTTGGCGCAGCTCTAAATTCTTTTTTATTCTGAGCTAGTCTAAAAAGGTCTACATACCCTTCACAACCTAAATCTCTAATAATTTGACTAATATAGCTTTGTCTAGGCCTTCCTACTCTATTTTTATTTGGTAGTCTATAATCTAAGACCTTACTAAATAGTCCCTCATGTCTTAACTGATGCCCTATCATTCTATCTCTCCTGACGTTTAATAGTTTCCACATACAGGGTTTCTCACCTATCCTTCTATAAACTTCCTCATTTGTTACTCTATCTGTCCAACTAATCTTTAACATTCTTCTATAACAACAAGTTTCTAAAGCTTCTATCTTTTTCTTATCTACCTCTTTAATTGTCTATGTCTCACTACTGTATACTAGTACGCTCCATACGTACGACTTTATGAAACTTTTTCTATTATCTAAACTAATACTATTAGGTATTAGTAAGTTTTTCTTCTTAAGAAACATTTTTTTAGCTTGAGCTATTCTAGCCACTATATCCCTTCTGCTGCGTCCGTCTTTTGTAATTATACTACCTAAATAGCAAAATTCATCAACCTCCTCTAACTCGGTATTACCTATTTTTAGTTTTGATTTAGAACTAGGCTGTAACTCACTTGTAATTATCTTTGTCTTTCCTGAGTTAATTCTTATACTATAGTTACTCTGTAGTATCTCATCTAAAATATTTAAAAACTCTTAACTCTTTTCTAGATTGTGCTATAATGGCTATATCATCTGAAGAACGTAACATGTCTATTTTCTGTCCCTGTACACTAATACCTATCTCTTTTCTCTCTCTAGCTAAGTTTAAAACTTCCTCAATATAAACATTAAAAATCAAGGAAGTTAGTATACAGCCCTGTCTAACACCATTTCCAATCTTAGCTTCCTTTTCTATTTCATCAAACCTAATTACTGCCTACGCTTTGGTTTTTATATAGACTGTAAATAATTTTTTATCCCTATGAAAGATTCCTATTTTTTGCAAAATCTTAAACATAACAATCCAATTAACCCTATCAAATGCTTTTTCTAAATCTACAAACGCGGAATGAGTCTTTTTTTTTGTAACTTTGTTTCGATAATTACCCTAATCATTAGTATCGGTTTTCTAGTTCCTCTGTCTTTATAAAAACCATATTGGTCTTCGCCTAAGTAATTCTCAGTCAAAGCTTCTACTCTATTTTTAATTATTATCGTTAGTATTTTGGAAGCGTGAGAAGTTAAACTAACCGTTCTAAAATTCTCACACCTATCAGCTTCTGACTTTTTTGGGATTGGGATAATAATACTTTTTTGAAATCTATCAGCCTCAAAAGCGATATTTCTAGCTTTTTTTAACAAACCTGCTTAATACCACAATTTAGGTCTTGTTTGCTTTTTACGTCGAAACCTCTTATTGGACAAGGCTTTACGCTATCACACAGATACATGGCAATTTGAGGTAATCAGATTTGTTTATTATTACGTTTGTTGTTGTTACGTTTGGAGTATGGACCTCTCTACTTAGGACATTAATCTCGGCCAGAAACCTATGCATATCTTAGCGCTGTATTCCTAGTTCGCGACTTGCCACTAGGGAAATGTAGAGCGATTTTTACATGCAGTCTTATGGAGCATCCGTTATTTTACTCATAAATAATTATAAATTCGGATTTTATTAAAAATCCCAGTTATTGGAAGTTGAAATATACACAAATTCATAACAAATACCAATTTAATACACTTGTATTCTTATAAGAATTTCAAATTATTAAAGAATCAAAATAGCATGCTGGGCAATGTAACCATACATAAATAATATTTATTCAAAGCACTTTTAAAGCACTTTATGATACAAATGCAGAATGTTTTATCTCTGGTAACACTAGTTTTCAGGAGATCAATTTAAAGTTATTGCTAATTTATGTAGTTAAGTCTTATACTATAAAAATTAGAAATTTTAAGACTTTTCAAAATTATTTAAATGTTTGGAGTCTTCATTTGTGAGAATTAGAAAAAAAACTGGTTTTGAATATAACATAAATCAAAGATACCATACAGCGTTATTTATTATATGCAAACATTTTGGAATCAAAATCATCGGTACGTAAAGCAATATAGGTATATTTCAATTTGTAAGTACTATAATTATATAGCTGTCTCCACCTTTCTAATGTTTCCACATGCTACAAAGACATGTATTTAGAAACTCAATAGTACCACTAAGCACCAAAAATACCTTAGAAGCAGAATAAATACTTCTCCGTATGTGTTTGAATGATTTATATCCGGATTTGCACCCAGGGACAAAACAACACTTCATATTTTATATCTATAGATATAAGTTATAGGCAGCAAGTTTTACACACTATTGACTATCACAACTATAAAGTGCCAAATATGATGATCTCAGTCTAATTAGACCTCACAATTTTATAAAAATGCGATCACAATACTGATACGCCATAAGAAGCAATAAAAAATTGACCCTTCTTTTTCCTAGCGGCAACATTATTAACTGGAGATTATTTGTCACAGTTTTATAGTATTGCAAGGATAGGAAGATTAACATCCTAAGTAGAGGAGTTTGGAATGTTTCTATGTCGTCCTTAATTTTTATATTTGAGTTGAAATTCACAACGCAAGAAGTGCTTTTGTAACTAACATTTACCAATTAGAAGTCGTCTCTATTTGTACTGTCTGTACTGCCTCTTAGGAGGGATTACTATAACGGTCTTCTATTCTTTCACTCTTCGTAGTTGTTACATTTTGTCCCTGGAATTAAAATTTGGCGCGCAGTTAATTTAAAAGTAATGTTTCTACGGTTACTTGCGTGTATTAGCGAACCCGGCAGCATTTGTCAATTGGAACGGTTGCTTATTTATCATTCTGTAGAATTTGAGTTAAACTTCCAGTATAAAATTTAAGGTACCTGGAATTTATTTCGAGTTAGCCGTAAAATTTCGGATTAATATTATCAGTAACAAAGTTAAATGTGTTGAATCTATCCTATTTTGATAACGTGCTAGACCTCGAGCTTTATTATTACAAACTATGGAACTTTATTTTGGTTATCAGAAGTTAAATATATGCATTTCTTTAGAGGTTTCATTAATACATGCAATTATAATTTAAACTTGCTACAGAAAAAACTATAATATGTTTGATTGTTAAAGCATTTGTTTCAGAAATATTACGTTCATTTGTGATATGTTTTATCAAATGGGTTTTCCGTTTTCAGTTGTTGTTGGTTTTAAGTTTCTAATGTGGATGATTCGATTCAAATCAGTCTAATTGTGTCGGTTCCTTACATAAAAAAGAATAAATTGGTGGTACGAGCAATCTCAGAAGTCCTGTTTTTTAAGAAACTTGAGTTCATTTGTTGATATGATATAATAGGTTAGAAGAAAAGTATCTGCTCCGAATGGATTCCGCAAATTGCTAACTTATAGTGCAAACTTTGAAATATTCCATTTTCTTTAATACGGAGGATATAATACCAACTACTCATAACTGAGGATTCGTGTAAATTTCTGTACTATGTTGTGTTTGGTTATATTGAAGGCATTAAAATAACATCATTACCAGATAAGCCAGCCATTAAGATATTCTTGAAATATTCTTGAAAGCAAATGCAGAAGCTTAGCGATATGATTGGATTTCTTTTGTTAAGGTATTAAAGTATTGAGATGAATTTTGCTCTCCCCGGACCATTGGAATGTGCCTACAGCGACCACTATTATTGGGGGAGTATTTACTAATAATAGATTCGCACGACTTTGTACAATTTTTCTCCTATCCATTTTTTTAGAGTTGGCCTCCAGTTTGGGTTATATATTGTTTGCGAAATTTATGTACAAACAATCGAATGAGATCTAATTACCTTGATTTCATGTTAAGAATATGCTAATAACGACGAGCGCTTTTATTGTTATGGTTTAGATAAACTTTTTTTTTACATAATTTTGTGTTCACTCCAACTCAAGTGCATTTCAGCTGGTAGCAGCTTTAATGGCTCTGTCTACTATCATATTAATGTTTGTTTTCTTTTAAAGAGACGTGGCCATTGAGTGAGTACTTTTAGTTTGTGTAACCTGTTTTTTTAATGAATATTTAAATACTATAGTAATTAAAGGACCAAAAACGGTGCACTATATTTTATATTTGCGTGATTTATTTTTCTAACTATTATTTTATTATAGTGGAGATTTCCTTATGCTATATAAATCCTCCGAGATAGTTTGGATGAATGTTGTTTTCTCTGCAGGCTGATTTTGCTTTTATAACTTGAAAATTTCATTTTTCTTTTTGCGTGACCCACCCCACTCTACGGCGTTTTTTGATTCCCTCTAATTTTTGTTGCGGTACTAGGTAGGGGCTAAACTTATTTGCTAGCTTTGCTGTTCGTTTTTGTTCGCACGGTTTACCGTAACATTAAATTTGGTATACTCAACACGGTTTCCGATTTTCGAAACCGTTCTTTTTTCTTAAAGTTAATCCTCGATTCTTGGAAACCTTTCCTTTACTTAACGATGGTTCCAATTTTTAAAACCGCGCTTTTCTCCTAACATTTGGTTCGATTTTTGGAAACTTCTATTTTTACTTAACGTTTGGTCTCGAATTCTCTGTACATACATCGTTTCGTCCTGGTAAAAATTTCTGTTGTCCGATACTTGATGATTTTCTGTAGGTTTCGCGTTCTGCCGAATTGCCAGAATTGTGTTTTCGCTGGCAATTAAAGTTTTTGAAAACACATTATTTGACACATTACTTCTATTAGTAATCACAGATTCTATTTTGTTGCTACTACTTTATAAAGTTAATCCGGAGGTCGACTTAAAGATTATTGCTACTAAGTTGGAAAAATTACATGGTAACTTTGGAAACTGATTCACACGTAACTCCAAGCACTCACACGTATTGAAACGCATCCTTCCTGTAAGTTTACCGCCTGAACAATGGATTGTGCGTAATGAATTACAGATAAAACGCCTAACTTTACTAGATCATGTAGATCAACAGCCTTCTGACATGCCAACAACTCCGTAATCGAAAAGTTCTCGCTTTACGACCCCTAGCTCACTTATCAAATTCTGTTCGCAACTTTTAAGATAGAATTTAAAATTCAGCGGATATTCTAACGTACTTACTGTACATGACTTTCTTGAAATAGTTGAAAAGCTTAGGTTGGCGCGTAATGTATCTGAATCTCAATTATTCGAACAAGCGGTCGATCTCTTTGAGGCGAAAGCCTTACTATGGTACCGGAGCAACCGCAATCGGTTTTCTAAATAACAGACCTTGGCTGATTTATTAGTACATCATTTTGAACCACCTGATTATAAACGAAGACTATTTGACAATATCTTACGTAGGACGCGCGATCCATCTGAAAGTATCGTTGACTATTTAACGTGTATGACTTCCATGTACCGTCGGTATGCTTCTGTACCCGATGATATGCAATTTAATATTGTGTCTCGTAACCTTGCTCCATTCTATACAACCCAATTCCCTATTGTCCACTTCTTACAAGAATAAAAAAACGAATGTCTGAAATTGAAGTTGAAAAAGTTTAGAGTCGATAGTTACGTACCCCCTAGCCAAGATAAACACGCATACGCAAAACCTGATTTCGCTTATAAGTCGCCTGCGATTAGGAAAAACAATATTATTTCACATGACCGATGAGTCAGGATTCCTCTTACGCCTAGTTTCTTCTGTTCATATTGCCGTGTCTCTTTCTATCGGTACATGCTTCAATTACGACCAACCTAGTTATGTGTCGACGTTATGGTTGCGGGTATAAGGGAGTTACTCAATGCAACTGTTCGAACTGTCATTATACTACTAATAGGATCCAAATTTCTTCTGTTTCTAGTTTCTTTTCTGTACTACACCCTGGTTATACTACTACCACCAAGACATACCCTTTTTTGGCAAATATTTCTTCAAACAATACTCCGAATTCTGTCCTTAGCTGTAGGAAACAAATTTCTTCTGCCTCTAGTCCTATGTTCTTCTCTGTACTTCCTTCTGGTTGTTCTACTATCACCGTAATATACTCTTTTCTATTGCTATCACGCCCCTACTCACCGAACACTTCTAATAGGAACAAATTTCTTCCGTTCTTAGCTGTTCGAATGATAATCAAACGGATCATGCGTATTCACTTTCACCTCAGACTGTGCCTCCTCAACGATTGGAGCTATTAATTCAAACTAGTAACTAACAGGTAGCAATTAAAGAGTTTGTTCTTACTGCCTAACATAATAGTACCAAAGAAATTCCTGTCGTGTCTGCAATAACAGATGTAGTTGAATTGATGATTAACTAATTGACAAAAAAGGTCCTGTTAAAGCTAGTAAACCGGTATCTATAATGCCTCTTGCTGTTGTAGAGGAAGTTATACATGATTCTGTTCCTATATCCGCTGTTGTTGAGAAGCCAAATCCTATTATAGCTGAAGTTTTACCCGATTCTCTTCCCTTATCTAGTGTTGATGAAGTTTTACCTGATTCTATTCCTTCATCTAACGTTGATGAAGTACTACTTGCTTCTGTTAAATACATACATACATACATACATACATACATACATACATATATACATATATACATACATACATACATACATACATACATACATACATACATACATACATACATACATACATACATACATACATACATACATACATACATACATACCCATACCTAACTATACATGACTTCGGTTTTGATTTCTGTTTGTGCTGTTTCATAGGTTTTTATATTTTAGTTTTGCTTCCCCGTTCATGTTCGTCCACTTTCCTTTCCCTTTCCTTAAGCTGGTTTTTCTTACTGTTGGTTCTCGTTTTGACTTGATTAAATTTTTCGATCCACTTCCTGTAGTATGTACTTTCTATGCCGTTCTTCTTTTCTTCGGAAACGACGACTTTGTCGACATTTCAGTCTAGTTAGATATTCTTTCTTTCGGCTGTTCGATTAATACAATTTTTTGTTACCACAGCTTGAAGTACCCCGATTTTTCTAGCCAGCATTTTCGTCGTTCTCTTGCATACTTTGAGGTTTGTCTCGTTTTGACTTGTACTGGTGGTTTTCTTCCTCGTTCCTTTCCTTACTTTTGCTTGGTTCATCATATTAGTGTATATTAGTCTTTTAAGCCAGATAAAAATTATTTTTTGTTGTTTGGTTTTGTTTGGGTTTTCTAAAACGAATTTTTGTGTATATTTGATGCAGCTCTAAATTATTTTCTATTCTGAGCTAGTCTAAAAAGATCTACATACCCTTCACAACCTAAATCTCTAATAATTTGACTAATATAGCTTTGTCTAGGCCTTCCTACTCTATTTTTATTTGGTAGTCTATAATCTAAGACCTTACTAAGTAGTCCCTCATGTCTTAACTGGTGCCCTATCATTCTATCTCTCCTGACCTTTAATTGTTTCCACATACAGGGTTCCTCACCTATCCTTCTATAAACTTCCTCATTTGTTACTCTATCTGTCCAACTAATCTTTAACATTCTCCTATAACACCAAGTTTCAAAAGCTTCTATCTTTTCTTATCTACCTCTTTAATTGTCCAAGTCTCACTACCGTATACCGTAGTATAATTGAACGCTCCATACGTATGACTTTAAGAAACTTTTTCAATTATCTGAACTAATACTATTTAGCTATTAGTAAGTCTTTCTTTTTTAAAAACATTTTTCTAGCTTGAGCTATTCTAGCTACTATATCCCTTCTGCTACGTCCGTCCTTTGTAATTATACTAACTAAATAGCAAAATTCATCTACCTCCTCTAACTCGGTATTACCTATTTTTGGTGTTGGTTTAGAACTAGGCTGTTAACTCACTTGTTATTAATTTTGTCTTTCATGAGTTAATTCACGTTAGTGAAGCTAGCGGCCACTATCTACCGGCCGCTAAATATGGATACACCTACCATTCTCCAACACTACGAAAACCACGCCTACTGAACTGAAATAGCATTTCTATTTTATTTCTTATATTGGCCCAATTATCTTTACGCATTTTAAATCTAAGAGTAATTGAAACTAAATTACTTTGAGATTCCTGTATTATTCTTACGTGTATATTTCAAGAAGTTGCACTTTTAAATTGAAATACATGACATTTTCTTAACTTGTGTAAAACCTGCGCTCTTAAAACTTGTTAGAGCGCTAGTGTAGGTATACTAAAACAACACATACCTTTTACAGAAAGATGTTCAACCCGGTTCACTAACTTTTTTGGAATTTGCGTTATGACACCATAAGAAAATTGAAAAATTTTTCTTAGCTTTTGTAATACCTGCGCTCTTGAAACTTGGTAGGTAGTTGGTGTAGGTGTACTGAAACAACCCACATCTTTTACAGAAACGTGTTCGTCCCGGTTCACTAACTTTTTGGAATTTGCGTTATGACACCATAAAAAAAATTGAAAAATTTTTTTCTTAGCTTTTGTAATACCTGCGATCTTGAAACTTGGTAGGCAGTTGGAGTAGGTGTACTGAAACAACCCATATCTTTTACAGAAACGTGTTCGCCCCGGTTCACTAATTTTTTTGGAATTTTCAGAATGACACCATAAGGAAATTAAAAATTCTTTTGTTAGCTTTTGTAGTACCTGCGCTCTTCTTAGGCAGTTATTGTAAGTCTACTAAAACAACACATACCTTCTACAGAAACGTGTTCATCTTAGTTTACTAACCTTTTTCGAATTTGCGTAAAGACAACTTACGCAAATTAAAAAATTTTTGCTTAGCTTTTGTAATACCTGCGCTCTTGAAACTTCTTAGGCAGTTATTGTAGGTGTACTGAAACAACCCATATCTTTTACAGAAACGTGTTCGCCCCGGTTCATAAATTTTTTTGGAATTTGCGTAATGACACCATACGAAAATTAAAAAAAATTGTTCTTAGCTTTTGTAATACCTGCGTTCTTGAAACATGGTCGGCAGTTTGTGTAGGTGTACTGAACAACCCATACGTTTGACAGAAACGTGTTCGCCCCGGTTCACAATCTTTTTGGAATTTGCGTAACGACAGCTTAAGCAAATTAAGAAAAATTTTTTTTACCTTTTTAATACCTGCGCTTTTGAAACTTGGTAGACAGTTAATGTAGGTGTACTGAAACAGCTCATACCTTTTACAGAAACGTGTTCGCCCCAGTGCACTAACTTTTTTGGAATTTGCGTAATGACACCATAAGAAAATTAAAAACATTTTAAATTTTCTTTTGCAGTCAGTACGAAAATTCCAAAAAAGTTAGTGAACCGGAGCGAACATGTTTTTGCTTAAGATATGGGTTGTTTTAGTACACCTACACTAACTGCCTACCAAGTTTGAAGGGCGTAGATATTAGAAAAGCTAAAAAAAATTTTTTTTAATTTGCGTAAGTTGTTCTTACGCAAATTTCAAAAATAAGTGAACCGGGACGAACACGTTTCTGTAAAAGATATGGGTTGTTTTAGTACACCTACACTAACTATCTACCAAGTTTCAAGAGCGCAGTTATTACAAAAGCTAAGAAAATTTTTTTAATTTGCTTCAGTTGTCCTTACGCAAATTCCAAAAAAATTTTGAACCGGTGCAAACACGTTTCTGTAAATGGTATGGCTTGTTTTAGTATACCTGCACTAACTGCCTACTAAGTTTCAAGAGCGCAGGTATTACAAAAGCTTAAAAAAAATTTTTTAAATTTATGGTGTCATTACGCAAATTCCAAAAAAGTTAGTGAACCGGGGTGAGCATGTTTCTGTAAAAGGTATGTGTTGTTTTTGTACACCTACACTAGCTTTCTACCAAGTTTCAAGAGCGCAGGTCTTACAGAAGTTTAGAAAACATTTTTTTGATTTTCTTATGGTGCAATTACGCAAATTCCAAAAAAGTTGTGAACTGGGGCGAACACGTTTCTGTAATGGTATGTGTTGTTTTAGTACACCTACACTACATGCCTACCAAATTTCAAGACCGCAGGTCTTCTGAAGCTAAGAAAAAATTGTTTTTTAATTTTCTTATTGTGTCATTACGCAAAATTCCGAAAAATTTGTGAACCGGGGCGAACAAGTTTCTGTAAAAGTATGTGTTGTATTAGTATACCTACACTAGCTGTCTAACAAGTTTTAAAAGCGCAGGTTATACACAAGTTAAGAAAATGACATGTATTTCAATTTAAAAGAGCAACTGCTTAAAATATACACGTAAGAATAGTATAGGAATTTCAAACTTATTTAGTTTCAATCACCCTTAGATTTAAAATGCGTATAGATAATTGGGTCAATATAAGAAACATAATTGAAGAATTAAAATGTTTGTTCAGTGCAGTAGGCGTGGTTTTGTAGTGTTGGAGATTGGTAGGTATATCCATATTTAGCGGCCGGTAGATAGTGGCCGCTAGCTTCACTAACGTGTTAATTCTCACACTATAGTTACTCTGTAGTATCTCATCTAAAATATTGAAAAACTCTTTTAACTCGTTTCTAGACTCTGCTGTAATGGCTATATCATCTGCAAAACGTAACATGTCTATTTTCTGTCCCTGTACACTAATACCTATCTCTTTTCTCTCTATCTAAGTTTAAAGCTTCCTTAATATAAACATTAAAAATCAAGGGAGATAGTATATGGCCCTGTCTAACGCCATTTCAAATCTTAGCTTCCTTTTCTATTTTATCAAATCTAATTACTACGCTTTGGTTCTTACATAGACTGTAAGTAATTTTTCTATCTCTATGAGAGATTCCTATTTTTCGCAGAATCTTGAACATATCAATCCAATTAACCCTATCAAATGCTTATTCTAAATCTACAAACGCGAAATGAGTCTTTTTATTTTTTGTAACCTTTTTTCGATAATTACCCTAATCATTAGTATCGGCTCTCTAGTCCCTCTGTCTTTACGAAAACCATATTGGTATTGGCCTAAATAATTCTCAGTCAAAGCTTCTACTCTATTTTTAATTATTATTGTTAGTATTTTGGAAGCGTGGGAAGTTAAACTAACCGTTCTAAAATTCTCACACCTATCAGCTCCTGACTTTTTTGGGATTGGGTATACTTACGCATGAAAAGAACATTATATTACTTTAAAATTTCTAAACAATTTTATTTCCTTTTTATTCAAACCAAGAAAGAATTTGCTCAACTTGCATCTTATCGTATCGGTGCGTATCGAGTTGTCTTTTCCTGTGGATTTATGTTGATTTTACTGTCGATTCTTGCAAAAATGCTAATCCGAAAAAGGGGTTTCATATTAAATAAAAATTAGTATTTTGTTTGCACTTACATCCGCTCTGTATTGAAAGTTTGATGTAACAAATATTTCTAAGATTGTGTGAGTGAGGTGTGATATTGCATTTGAAACGAAATACTGATAACATAAATTTAAATAAAATGGTAAATTTATTCTTAACTTTATCATAATTTTTAACTTTGGAATATGTTATATTAGTTTACATATTTAGCATTGAATCGCCATAAAAGGTAAATATCAACTACCAGCGTTTTTCTTTGTGAAACAATTTCGATTTTTATTTTTTTGAACCCAATATATTAAAGTTTCCTATAGAAATAATTTACAACATTTAATTAGTTGGAATAGTTTAAAAAAGAAATTAATACTTGTGTTATAGTTAACTAATATCCGGTTTTTGTTTCATTTTAAGATTCCCAAAAAAGAAAAACTTTCTGGTGCAAGATTGTGATAAGAAAAAAATTAAGCAACAAGAAAAAGAAAAAACAGCCAGTAGTTTAAATAAATTCCTGCACATGTGAGGACGAACAATTGAAAATACTTTGTCGCCAATACCGATGTGGTAATACCACCCGCATCAACGTCGCGGTCGTCATTACAATTACTGGAAAATTTTGAAAATTTAGAGTTAAATAAAGTTTTCTAACGCGTGGGCGTTACGATAAATAAAAACCTGATGCAAAAAAAGGAAAATTTATCTTGTGAACGAACACTTTAATATTGATTTCAATTTCATATACAGTACTAGTAGTTTAGCAAGCAAAATATTTCAAAAAATAGCGTTAATTATATTAAACCATAAACTTAAAACCACAATGCAATCGTTTTATCTCTGATGAATACGTATTAGGAAGGAACTTAAGTTCATAACTTATTTTAAACACAAAACTGTAAGCAAAATATTTATAACTGTAAATTTTCATAGTGGAATCATGTTATTTTAAAGAAAACTTTAGCATTATTAAGTAAATAACAGTAAATTCATCAATATGCATCTCAAATATTAGAGAGGTTTTTCAAATTCCAGTTAAATAAATTACAATCAAGGTTACATATAAAGAAAACCCCAGACACATTTTAATACAATGTTAAAACCCCAGACAATGATTAGTGAAATTGGCGAATATCAAACTGCAGATGATGTAATCATTTCATACAATACGTTACTATGTCTTTAAATAATAGTACAAAGACATAAGGAAACACAAATGTTAACCTAAGTAAATCACAGGATACGTTAAGTACTTTCTGCGGCGTTCATTCCATAAACCCTGTAGGAAGACTGAACAATGACAAAAAATCCTGACAACATAAGAAAGTAGAAGAAGATTAAATGCCAATAATTACATCCGACTTAGAAGTTAATTAATTATTGGGAAACCTGTAATCAAAACAAGTCAAAATGTAATCATTCGAGTGCGTAATATAGCGGTAGACTCGCGCGTTAAAATTTGGTAGGGCAAAAAGTTAAGTTTTGAAAGCTCCGAATGTCAAATTGGCAAGAAATATTTTTTCCGTGCGTGGAATTTTGAAAACTTGTGTGTGGAGTAATAAAAGGACTACCTGCATGGATAGATCAAAGAAGTGGATTGTATTAAGTTAACGGAGTTGATTAATTGAAATTGAAACACTGAAGGCCTCTGGACATTTTCACACTTAAGATTGGGCTGTACGCAGTTAGTAATATTACAAGCTTTTATGTTTATACTTCTTTGTAATTTACATGTTTATTGAAAATGTAAATGATAGGTATTTGTATAATGAGAAATTAACAAAAGCATTATTTTTATTGGTCCATGATTTAATGACGGAACGAGTGTTGATTAAATATAAGCATAATTTGATCATTAAAAAATATTTAAAAATATGTAGGTATTGATATTAAAATATTTTGGAATGGACAACAAAACGATATAACGAAAAACTGATGTTTAACGGTTTCGATGTTTGTTATAACCGACATTTCCAGATATTAGAATATATAAATGTCACGTAATTTAATATTGAAAACAGAAAAATTTTGAATGATGATAGCGTGATTGGTGAATTGCGTTTTAAGTTTTTTTTGGGATTTTTTCTTTTAACAATATCTGGTCAGAGTGTGATTAAGAAATTTAGGTCTTTCTTTTAAGGAAGGCTTATTTGTATTTCTTTATTGAAATTATGTTATTTTAAAAGAGCTTAAGTTTTAGTTTAATTTATTTTAACTGATGATTAACTGTTTAAAGAATCTCTTTTTTGTGTACATTAATTCAGTCGGCAGAGAGCGTCAGATTATGGAGTGGTACGTGGATGGTTTTTGACCTCGTTGGTTCAATAAAATGCAGAAAATTAAATTGTTATCCAAACAATAACACTTTAACCAAGCGGTAGCTATGCAATATATGTTGGATGATTCAACATTTGTATTTTGGCTAACACTTTTCACAATATTGTGCCGCATGTAGATATTTTAAATAATTAACTTCAAAAAAGCAGTGAAGCCACTGTGCAAACCAGAAAATGCCTAGATCATTGCAAATGCAGTCGAGAAAGAAATAAGAAAAATATGGATACTGTAACTACATTTAAAGAATAAAAAGAAAAAATTTCGAATAATCGGAACTGTAACAGAAAAAAAACTATGTGATGCAATTATAAATTAAAGGAAGTTCAGATTCTCATTAACAATTTTTTGTTTTACTGTGTCTTGTTAGTACCGAAATATTTCAAAATATGTAAAGCGGTTTTCTCTTCAACTATTAGAACAAACTGTGGCGTATTCATTTTCTTATTACCTGTTGTTTGGTGTAAATTTTTGAAAATAACAAATCCTTGAACTATTTTAGCGTGAACAACTCGAATTTGTTCAATTTCCCGGCTTAAAACGTGTTATCTTGTTTGTTATTTCATGTCATATCGCATTTTTGAGCATAGTTTGTTTGCGAGATGTCCCTTTTGTGTTTTGAAGTCGATCTTTAGTCGATTTTTGCATTCTTTAAAACTTTAGAGGTGATCAGAATACATCAGCGTGTCGCCAAAAAGACTGCCTAGGAGGCTTTCAGTGGGGCCATGTGCGGTGGTTGTTTTAAATAATGGATTAGTTTCATATATGTGATCGATCAGTGGTAAGTTTTTAAAAATTTATAAAATGTTAATCTTTTGAGTAACGTTTACAATTTGCAAAACAACAATTTGTGTATGAATTTTTAACTTGACGCTTTAAAATTAAATTTTATTTGTGAAAAAATCTGTAATAATGTGATCGTGTTTGATTGTAAATATGCGAGAATGGGAGACGGAGGTTGTAATAGTTTAGTTCGATATTTTTTAAATTTAATTTGGTTTTGGAATTTACATTGAAGTAGATAGAAATATAGTAAACGTAATTATTAAGCAGAAGAGCGATAACGACTAATTTGAAATATTTGTACAAGACCGAGTATACTCCTGTGCTGAATTTGGTCTAATTACTACGAAAGTTAAGTGATTTTGTAGTACGCACTTAGAGGTATGTTATTTTTGCTAATTAAGAGTTCTTGAAAATTTTGTTAACCTCTACGTGGGTTTACGTGCGGCTTGCGCCATAATAAAAAGCTTTGTATCTTTATAAAACGTGTATGTCAATTTTGATCAGATGTTCTTTACCTGTATGCTTGTCATTTAAATTTTACAAACTTAATATTTATGATTCAACAATTTTCAATGTGAAAACTTTATATTATAACTTAAGCTTTTAATGATACTAAAACAAAATTTTGTGTCTGATACGCGCACCTAGTAACAAATCATTCATTTTTGTTAAAAAATTTAAGCTATCTAAAAAAATGAATTATTTAAAATACCAGTTTAATTCTTATCTAACATGAAAGATATAAATGATCAAATTGTTCGGGATGAAAAAATTTGGTGGTTCAATTTCTGCCTTAGGTTTATAAAAAAATTTTGTTTAGTGCATAGTGGATGTTAAATTCACAATTTCCAATTTATTTCTTTTGGCCATTAGATTATTTGTTTATATAGGAATGTAGAGACACCTAGCTTTTACCTCCAGAATTGGAGGTTTTTCTAAAGGTGGATCCAGGGGCAAAAAAATAATTCGGTTTTATATTACAAGTGTGTAATTCCAATATTTTCTAATAATTGATGTGGGTTGCGATTAGTGAGTCAGTGAGATTTCCTTAGTTATTGGCTCCACGTAGATTTTTTTATGTTGGAGCAAGTGTGTGTTTTACGTATTTTGGATTTAGTCTAGAAAAATAAGAAAATTAGTGTACTGTAAGTGTTGAGCAAAAACTAATATATTTTATGTGAAACATTTAGTAAGCTGAAATTTGTAATTTCTGTCAAATTTCACCTTTCATTTGAAGGGGTGCTAACTTCAATTTCTAGTAGTAGCTCCCTCTTCATTTTTTAAGATTAGCCTATTATCCCCTTTTCTCGCTCATACCTCCGCGGTCTTAACTGGGCTAGGTGTTTTCCTTCCGGGTTTTTCCAATTACTTTAGCCATTTATGCATATCCTCTGTCCACGGACATATATGAAAGGGAAAAATCTCCAATTAACATCTAGACGGCGCTTTTGGACAAACTACACCATTTAAATATTGTCTACCTTCCAACGCAGAAAGTTTGATATAGCACAATTAAAGTCTGCCCGTTTCTAGAAAATAGCCGCCTAAAACTGAATTGGACGACTTTAGGAATTCGTGAGAAATAATCAGTCTTTTAAAGCTTATGTTAGAAAAACGATTTGGAAACTAAATTTCTAGAGGCATGTAAACTTTTATTGATTGTTGCAACGAGTCCAATGCCAACTGCAGAGCCTGAACGGTGTCTTACAACGATAAAAAGGATATACACATTTTATAAATATATTTTGAGTAAAAAGCATTGACTATGCTCTATATTGATCTCCATTATATACCTGTTGCTTTGTATATAATCTACTTTTTGTATAAGGTAAAGTAACCATTTATGTTTTTCGTCAGAGCGCGAAACCTGCAAAATTTTTAACAAAACAAAAACTAATTGCTGTTTTAACTGCTTTTTATTTATTAATAATTAGATAGTAAACGAATAATGTAACGTCTCTAGAGTAACGTGACCATGCGTCCCGCTTTGGACGGGACAGTCCCGCTTTCACACTGTCTGCCCCGCTGTCCCAAGTAAGAGCAAAAATGTCCCGCTTTAGGTTAAATGAATGCCATATTGATCATTAGGACAAACATAAGAAATCATGTAATCAGCTTCATTCTTACTTGGAAACGAGACCCGATATTTTGAAACAGATTTGCTCTGCCGACAAATATAAAGCAAGTCTCTAGAGATGTTATACTAAGTAAATTCATTCACATTCTTATTATTAATAAACAAAAAGCAGTTAAAACAGCAATTACTTTTTGTTTTGTTAAGAACTTCGCAGATGTCCCGCTCTGACGAAAAATATAAATGGTCACTTTGCTCTAGAGACTTGTTTTATATTTGTCGGCGAAGCAAATCTTTTTCAAAACATTGGGTCTCGTTTTCAAGTAAGAATGGAGCTGATTACATGATTTGTTGATGTTTGTCTTGGTAATCAATATGGCATTCATTTAGCCTAAAGCTAAAGCGGGACATTTTTGCTCTTATTGGGGACAGCGGGACAAACAGTGTGAAAGCGGGACTGTCCCGCCCAAAGCGGGACGTATAGCCACGTTACTCTAGAGACGTTATATTATTCGTTCACTTTCTTACTATTAATAAATAAAAAGCAGATAAAACAGCAATTACTTTTTGTTTTGTTAAAAATTTTGCAGATGTCCCGCTCTGACGAAAAATATAAATGATCACTTTACTTTAGAGACTTGTTTTATATTTGTCGGCGGAGCAAATTTGTTTCAAAATATCAGGTCTCG
The DNA here is from genome assembly GCA_036346225.1 of Platerodrilus igneus. Classification (NCBI taxonomy): domain Eukaryota; kingdom Metazoa; phylum Arthropoda; class Insecta; order Coleoptera; family Lycidae; genus Platerodrilus; species Platerodrilus igneus. Next base: position 1,695,777 of record JARFIW010001272.1, read on the forward strand.
TTTTCAAGTAAGAATGGAGCTGATTACATGATTTGTTGATGTTTGTCTTAGTGATCAATATGGCATTCATTTAGCCTAAAGCTAAAGCGGGACGTTTTTGCTCTTACTGGGGACAGCGGGACAGACAGTGTGAAAGCGGGACTGTCCCGCCCAAAGCGGGACGTATGGTCACGTTACTCTAGAGACGTTATATTGTTCGTTCCCTTTCTTACTATTAATAAATAAAAAGCAATTAATTTTTGTTTTGTTAAAAATTTTGCAGGTGTCCCTCTCTGACGAAAAATATAAATAGTCACTTTACTCTAGAGACTCGTTTTATATTTGTCGGCGGAGCAAATCCGTTTCAAAATATTGGGTCTCGTTTTCAAGTAAGAATGGAGCTGATTACATGATTTGTTGATGTTTGTCTTGGTGATCAATATGGCATTCATTTAGCCTAAACCTAAAGCGGGACATTTTTGCTCTTATTGGGGCAACGAGATAGACAGTGTGAAAGTGGGACTGTCCCGCTCAAAGCGGGACGTATGGTCACGTTAGTATAAGGATACTTTATTTTACTATCAATAGTTTTAATTATTGTTTTTTGTATATTAGAGTGTGAACCTCCGGTCCCATGAATCACGAGCTGCCGCTGTGTAACACTAGAATTGCGGCCAGTTTGACAACATTTTGAAGCAGCACGTGGCTGTCATCGGGTTAAGCACGCTTTGAACCTGACTTCAAATTTTGCCCGGGCCGTTTGTTTCCAAGGAACAGCCCATTTTTTTGTTGGCGTTGACACGATACAACCCTCTATGGAGTCCTTTAGTCTTTCACCTACAATTTGCCGCAGTTGATGATATATAAGTAGCCGTAAAGGGTTTAAAATATAGGATATTACGAAATAATAATTTTGACATGAATTGCTTTAAAAGTTGAAAAGACGCTAGTTGTTCCAATAAAGTTAAACTAGTTCAACATAAACGTAGAAACTACAAATTGTGGACGTAAGTATTGCTTTTTTACATGTTTCTCACTATCAAAATCCAAACACCGGTTTATATAAACTATACTTTGAAAATATGATCCTTGTTTTTGGGTTTGCTGCTTATCCTAGCATTTAAATTTCCGATTACGATGTCCTTTGTATCTTGTGGTCCTCGTATTTTGCGTTTCTAAATGAGTTTAATAATTAATAATAATTTAAAAGACTGATACATGGTTTCATTCAAATTGTATGAAGATAATTAGCATTTAGAAGATTATGCTATACCCGAATTAAAAGACTGAAATAAATAATTCTATTGCTGTAAAATTACATATTCTGCAAGGTAGAATATGCTATCTTTGACGTTCAGATATGTTTTGCAATAATTTATTGACAGCAATTAAAACTTTTTTGAATTTCACTTAATTTTTTTTATAAAACCTTGGAAATTCCTTGACGTATGTGTTTACTTAATCCTGCTGCGCTACCAAGCATTTTTAACATCACAGTTAATTTATATCTTATAAAGATGGAGATACTTCAGTATGGCAACCGTTTAATTCCACCACCAAACCTCGCAAGAAGTCAAAGATCCTTACAATTATACGGCATTTTTAAAGTTTATGATGTTAAAATGTTATAAGCATGCGCAACGCTTACACTGCCCCACTGATTAAACATGCATAATCCGCAAATAACACCTACGTAACTCCTGTATGTATCTGAAATATGGGCTTGGTATTTCGTTGACATTTCCAAAGAACATACATTTACGGGTTAAAAATTTAATGGATTGGAAGTAATTAAAGAACTTGGCAACAGTTGTGTCGTATTAATTCTGTGAAGCTTTTAGATCTGCATTTAATACAAGCGTTCCACCTTAAATAATTATTTAAAAATTAAAATTCAAAGTACGTTGGATGCCTATGATTGGTGATTAGGTCGCGATTGGTTATTTGTCACATCCATGTAGAGGCGTGTCCGCGCTTATGTTTTCAAAACTTGTAATATTTTCTAAGAAATATTAACTCAGATTGATGCACTTTACACATGCAGCTTCAAATACAGAGTAATAATAACTAACTATAAAGCAGGTAAACTAGAAGGGCGTACCCTGTCGCCATTCAAGATCAAGTGTAAGCAATAGTTGATGAACAGGTCCGTCGGCTCCCGGATAACAGGTACTATTGTAATAATTCAAATTCAATACCGAAAACAACTAGTGCTTTCAGTTTACATTTAGATGCAGGTGGTTCGTTACCTGCTTGTGTACACTACAAAGAAATGCCGCTTCAAGTTTACCACATTGTGTGTGTTAGTAAAATCAAAATGAATTACCACTAATTAATGTTGTTATTTATCGAAACTAACGCAATACTCATTAAGTAGAAGCAGAGGCAGGGCGAGATGAAAAAGTTCGTTTAAAGTTACCTAGAATTGATCCGCTTTGTTTAATGGCGAGGACATCTCTTTGCGGGTGCTGTCAACACCATACACTGCGCGATTATTTGTATGCTATTCATGTCGCAGCTACAGAGTACTTTCCAATTTATTTAATTTCAATCACATACTATTGTTTACAAACGTACCATGCTATTACTAAGACACTACTGAGTGTAGCTCTTCAGCTCAGTTTATTGCAGGTACGGGGCACCTCTTTAATACTACTAAGCCACATTCGTCCTTGTTGAAAGCGTTTTCAGGTGTATAAACCTCAGGTGCGCTTGTCTGTGATAGATTCTTTAAGCTGCATGCTGTGCTCAGCCTCCGGGCTTCGCGGACGTTACGAGCGGTCAGCTAACGATGTCTTTGTCTGTTATACGGTTTCAGCATCTGTCGTGTGTGGGAAGAAGTGTGGGTAGGCCAAGTCTAGGTCTCTTACGCTGTGTGTATGAAGTCCGCACCGAATCAAAATCATGGCCGCGTTTAGGTATCCTTCTACCTTTGCCCAAGAATTTGAAGACGAAAGTTGAACTACCGCATTTAACTTGTCCACGCAAGAGTAAGATAGACAGTTTCACCTGTGCACAACTTCAGGTGTGTATGCGTTAATATCGTATGGCAACGATGAGATGAAGACGGAAAATAAAAAAGTGAAAAACGAATAAGGTAAAATTAAAATAGGAACAATAAGAAGTAAAAGTATAAGGTCAGACATGCCTTAAGCGATTTAGCGTTTTCAGATACAGCTGTAGTTATGGACTGGGTGCGGTCCAGTAGGAATTGATACATTTTCTATCAAGAACATTCTTAATCGTTCAGGTTGGCTGGCCACTGCCCTGATGTACACCATCTCTCTCGTATATATCGTGTATTTATTTATACTATGAAAGGCATCATTCTTTAATTATCACTTGAAGTGTGTATCTCGAATTCCAAATTTATTAGATTTTAACCCCCAAAAAGGAATTATTATGATAGATAGGTCACATACTAAATAATTACTATTTCGCAACCACAAAAATTGTATTTAATTTACTAAAATTTTATGTGCTTACAGCATGATATTTAATAATTATTCATAAACACAAGAATTGCAACTTGTTTCTCATCTACAGTAATTACCATTTTTACGTAACCCCGAAACATTTAAAGCTTTTAGTTTTAATTATCTACCAGCAATTAAGTACTTAAAACTAAATACTTAATGCCACCTGTTGTTAACGCCAAAATACATCGTTTTGGGCTATAGGAATAGGAGCATTTTTTGCATAAAATAAATCTTGCGCTCGCTTTCACTGCTATACTAAACTATAAATTTAGCTATTTGCATTTAGTTTTTTAAACGTTAAAACTAATACCCACATTTTTTTATGTTACAGGGGTTTAGCATATGCGTCCATGCATGTGTGCACTGTAATAAATAAACCTTTAAAAAGCCAATCTTTTACTCATGCACGATTATGATGCTCGAAATACAGGTAAACGAAACACGCTACCCTAAATGAAGTAGCAGTAAAATTAAATAATTTTAAAATCGTTATTGCAATCAATTATATTAAAATAATTGTCTTTGACTGCCGATTTAGCTACATTTGCTTGTTCGTCATGTTGTTAAATTTCACATTTTACAAAAACCTAACAAAAATATTGGAACAAAAACATAATTTAAAGCGGTATACGATGTAGAAATATTTAAAGCGCCCCTTAATTAAATTCAACGAAAATGCATCAGGCAACTTGAGCGAAAAGCATTAAGTAACAAACGTAATGATGATGCCTGTGTAGTCGGTTTCAAAACGAAAATCAATAAAAGGAATTAAAATTTTAAGTGCTTGTTAATAATTTGAAAAAAGGGAATAACCCCCGACCGCAATGGCTGCATTGGCAGCTGATTAGATTCACAGAAAACCAGAAAAAGTCTTAGAATTAAAGATACGATTCAAATAAATATAAAATATAAATTAATTAATAACCCTTAACCACAAAAAATATTGTTATAAACTAAATACGTATTTCGACCAATAAGTGGTCATCATCAGTAGTAAACTTAAAAAATAAAACGCCTTAAAAATTATTCAGGAAACCCTTCCGAGGATATTTCCTGAACAATTTTTAATGCGTTTTATTTTAAGTTTACTACTGATGATGATCACTTAGTGGTCGAAATACGTATTTAGTTTTTAACAATATTTTTTGTGGTTAATTAATTATTTTAATTCACGTCGTGCCACAGTGTTCTAATTTATTATTATCAAATATATATATATATATATATATATATATATATATATATATATAATAAATGTAATAACAGGTTTATTGGAACAATTTTTAATCAAACTTTTTGTTTTTTTGCCAAGCTTTCGATTTATTTTTTAAATCTTCATCAGGGTCCTATGTAAGAGAAGTTATGAACATCAACTATACTAAGAAATTACAAATACTTACAAAACATGAGTACTAAATAGTTTAAAAATAAATAAATATACATGTAGCAAATTTAGGGTTTAACTGACACATTTATAAAACAACACTATAATTCCTACATTTAAAATATTTAAACAAACATTTAAAGTCAATGATTAAAGTAAAACAAGTGTATGCTAGAAACATTTGCCACAGAAATGTTTCTAGCATACACTTGTTTTACTTTTATTGCTTGACGTTAAATGTATGCTTAAATATTTTAAATGTAGGAATTATAGTGTTGTTTTATAAATGTGTCAGTTAAACCCTAAATTTGCTACATGATTTGTATATTTATATTATTATTTCATAACTTTCCTTATATAGAACCCTGATGAGGATTTAAAAAATAAATCGAAAGCTTGACCAAAAAACAAAGAGTTTGATTAACAATTGGACCAATAAATCTTTTATTACATTTATTATAATTAAATCCTTGGTCGTTATTTACACGAACAATTATATATAGGCTAGTTCAGAATAGAAATCAATGGAGATCGCGTCCAACCAGTCTCAAGGTGGAAAAACTAATGACGAAAAAAATAACTTTACTTAGACATGATGATTACTATAAGCAATTACAGATATTGCTTGTGCAATATTCTCGAATAATGTTAATTGAGTGTAAAGATTTAAATGGAAAACTATAAATTCGACAAACGTCTAAATGTTGGGAGATCTTGGCAGCTACAGGCTGCTTAATCCCTTCACATACCACTAAATCTCGGTGTAATAGGGCCTATAATTAGAAAACAATAGAAGGGGAACCGAACTATATATAGGCTGTTGTGGCAATTTCAGTAAACTGTATAGGCTAGCTCAGAATTTAAATAAGTAGAGGTACGCGTCCAACCAGTTTCAAGACAGAAAACCTAATAACGAAAAAATAGGTGCACTTAAATCTGATGATTATTATAAACAACTACAGGTGTTGGTTGTCAAATATTTTCAACTAATGTTGATTGTACGAAAGGATATATTGGAAAAACAACTAATTCGGAAAATGTTCAAGTACTTAAGGAACATGGCAGCCACATGTCGCGTAACCCCCCTTCACATACCAACATGTGATTTTCTAATGCGCCACCCGAAGGTACTACATTAGCCAGGAAGCGAGTTTTTTCCTGCAAATTTTGAATTTTGCCGAACCCTTGCTGTTCCAAGCAAGGTAAGGATCTTTAACGTGCGTGTCAACACTCACACACCGAACCTCCATTTTACCTCTCCACCGAACGAGGGCGTATATTTGTGAAAAATGCTCGCTTAACATGTTTCAAGCGTTTCGTGTCGGTATTCGAACCCGATACCTTGGACGTAGTAGTCACACGCCTACCAACTACGCTACGAAGCCGCCTCATTTCACATACCCCTACATTTGATTTTTCAATGCTCCACCCGAAGGTACTACATTGGCCAGAAAGCGAGTTTTTTTATCTGGAAATTTTTTATTTTGCCGAACCTTTGCTGTTGCAAGCAAGATAGGGATCTTTAACATGCGTGACAACACTCACACATGGAACCTCCATTTTACCTCTCATCCGAACGAGGGCGTATTTTTGTAAAAATGCTCGCCTAACATTTTTCAAGCGGACCGTGTCGGAATTTAAACCCGGGACTTTGGACATACCTCTCTTCACATACCTTACACGTGATTTTCCAATGCTCTACCCGAAGGTACTACATTGGCCAGGAAGTGAGTTTTTTTTACCTGGAAAATTTGGAGTTTACCCAAATTCTTGCTGTTCCAAGCAAGGTAGAAATCTTTAACCTGCGTGACAACACTTACACGGGACCTCCATTTTACCTCTCATCCAAACGAGGGTGTATTTTTGTGAAAAATGTTCACCTAACATTTTTCAAGCGGATCGTGTCGGGATTTGAACCCGCGACCTTGGAGTAGTCACACACATATTACTTCACCACGGAGTCGTCTTCCCTTCACATACCTTACATGTGATTTTCCAATGCTCCACCCGAAGATACTACATTGGCCAAGAAGCGATTTTTTTTACCTGGAAAATTTGGGATTTTGCCGAACCCTTGCTGTTCCAAGCAAGGTAGGAATCTTTAACGTGCGTGTAAACACTCTCACACGGGACCTCTATTTTGCCTCTCATCCGAACGAGGGTGTATTTTTGTGAAAAATGCTCGCCCAACATTTTTCAAGCGGACCGTGTCGGGATTCGAACCAGGGACCTTGGGCGTAGTAGTCACACACATACCACTACGCTACGGAGCCGCCTCCCTTCACATACTTTACATGTGATTTTCCAATGCTTCACCCGAAGGTACTACATTGGCCAGGAAGCGAGTTTTTTTACCTGGAAAATTTGGAATTTTGCCGAACCCTTACTGTTCCAAGCAAGGTAGGGATCTTTAACGTGCGTGTTAACACTCACACATGGGACCTCCATTTTACTTCTCATCCGAACGAGGGTGTATTTTTGTGAAAAATGCTCGCCTAACATTTTTCAATCGGTCGGTGTCGGGATTCGAATCCTGGACCTTGAGCGTTCCCTTCACATACCACAGAATATCGGGGAAATAAAGTATATAATTGTAAAACAATATAAGGAGACCAAACTAAATTTAACAAGAAAGAACAACGGCTATGTTCAAAGACAACAAACATAAAAACATGAAGAAAATTGTCGAGAGCATATGTGTGGAGCACAGCACAGTACATCTAAAGGCAGTAGGAAAATCAGACAGAAAGAGATAGAAGCTTTCTGGAATGTTGTGCTATAGATGTATGAGGATGATAGCATGGACCGACAAAATTAATAACAAATAGGTTATAGAAATAGTAAAAGAAAAATATATCTGTGGGGAACAAAAAAAAGTAGAAGAAATAGAAGAGTAGAATACATTTTTGGGAAATAGTACGGGATATATTACAAGCAGAGACAGCAAAAAAGAGGTAGAGGTAGACCTAGATCAGAATATCGCACGCAGATAATGATAGATGCAGACTGTGCAAATTTCAGGGAAATGTGTAGGGTAATTCAGAATAGGAAACAATGAGGGTACGCGTCTAACCAATTCCAGGATTGAAAACCTAATGATGATGATGATGATATGTATGATGAACCAAACCATTCCACCATTAAATAGGAGTAAATCGACAATTTTACATAAAGTCAATAGCGAACACACTGTTTATAAATCTTAACCAATTTAATTCATAAGAAAAAAGCTCATTATTTAATAATTAGATACTAGTTAGCAAAAATAATAATGTGTACGTCGTATAATACGTTTTAAGTTAAATATACAAGTCCAAAACTGAAAAGAAACAAGCAAAAATAAGGTTTTAAACGCTTCAAGTTTCATCAAAATAAACGCGGAATTGGTGAAGACAAACAACCTGGCATACTAGCTATTTAATAATATCATTAAATATATCAACGCATAAATAAGTAAACGCGTTCAAATACGTCACTATAAAATATGAATACGTGACCAAAGACATTGTATTTCGATAAAATCCAACATATTTGGAGTAACAAACAATAAATAACAGGCGGTCCGTGATATGATAAAGTTTGGACTATAGTCAACACAAACATGAAATCACGTGACAAAATGCAATAAAGTTTGGACTTTCTGCAAAATATGCTACACAAAATTGAACGTCTACGTATGGAATGGAATGTCTGACCAAGGATCGGAACAGGGAATTTTTAGAAATAACGAGTTGCGCAGAGATAAGCACAAGGTACGACGCCTTTATCAAGAAGCACACGATGAACACCAGTAGGAAAAATAGATAAGAGTCTATAAATACTATGGGGACTTCATAAATATTCAGCATCTGTTCGACTAAGGCACTAATAACGCCAATTGAGAGTAAAATATTACGTAAAAGTAAACGTAGTGATGATTAATAATTTATTAAAATAGTAAAATTTAAAGTGCCAATTTATTCAACAAGAAGTAGCCGTTTTGATCTTAAAACGTAAGGTAAACTATTAATTGAATTGAATTCTAATATTAAAAATTTAGGGCTCTGAAGGTACTTCCAAACATACTTCAAAATAAACATCTTGAGTGTACTTTTAAAAAAAAGTCTGAATATACGTCTAAATAAATGTCTAAACAAACTTCGAGAATATTCTAAAATACTTCTAAATAAGCTTACAAGGAAGCATAAGATAAATGTCGAGATACTCAAATTAAACTATAAGTCAACTACAAGCCATTCCCAAATCCGAAGGGAGAATTCGAGCAACAATTAATTAATTATTTTGGTCAACAAGTGAAGAAACTACGCTAACAAGTCAAACTATAACAATACAGAGGTGCTGACCATCGATATTCAGAGACAGTTCCTAGAACCAAGCAGGAAAACACAGGTTAGAGATTTTATTCATTATTAGTATAAGACTGTTTTTCAATTTTTAACATTTAATATTTGCTACATCAAATATCTGTAGGGGTCATCAAAAAAATCATTTGAGAATTTGAAAAATAAAGAAAGGATCGTTTTAAAGGTTCAAAAGGTACTTAAAAGTAATTACAGTAAAATATTTATTAGCTTTCAGAGAACATAAATTTTGGTGGAATCAGATAAATATCAATTCAGGGGCAAATTTTTGAATATTAAACAAATTAATAAGTTATTAACATAAAAGTGTACATATTATCGATTATTATGTTGTATATTTTTAGATGGCTTCATTTTCATCTTCATTTACATTATTTTAACAGATATGTAATAGAAAGAAAAGGAGTTAAACAATCTTTATTGTTGTGACGTGGACCCTCTGTTTTTAATAGATTGAGCTACAAATTCAAGGAATTATAGGATTTAGAGAAGCAGAGGAAAGAGGCCGAGTACGAACACAACAGTAAAGTTTTAAAAGGCGGCGGCAACGTTAGGGGCTGTAACATAGCAAAGTTATATAACGAAATAATCGTGGACTGAGATCACAGCAATTAAGATATAGTACCAACGTTAGGAGAGATTACAGCAAAATTAATACGTCTTTCAATCGTAGGGGTGATTTCACAGCGATTTATAAAGAACGACCAATGTAGGGGCTCATTCACAAATAACGCCCAATCATTGGGCTATTTCACAGCAATTATTATTATTATATATATATTACGATATATATACATATATATATATATATATATATATATATACAAAGTAAAAAGAAATTATTGACAAGTGACTCTAATTCAGCCCCGAAGGCATCCTGTAGATGTGTTTTGCCCTAATTGGGGCTCATCAGGGCAGGGGTAGCAAAGTTGTAATATTTTATACAGACACCTTATAGGAAGTACAGCATCACCTAGTACACAATTTGTGCCTTCGTGTCGTTTCACCTGACATCGCAGGTTGTTAGCAACAGTCGGCACGGAGGAGATCCGGCTCAACTGCCTTTTTCCATAGCCAAAAGTTATAATTTAAAAGAAAAGTAGATTTAATGACTCTTAAATTAATACAAAGTAAAGCGAAACTATTGGCAGTCACTCAATTCAGCCACGAGTCACTTGCCAATAATTTCTTTACTTTGTATTAATTTAGGACTCGTAAACTTACTTTTCTTTTAAAATATATATATATAAATATATAATATATAAATATATATAATATATATATATATATATATATATATATAATAATATATATAAATATATATTCATACACTTAAAACGTTCATAATTACAATCCCGCAAGCGCGTGATTACGTAACGCACCGGCAGATGGTAACCCTTATCTTGGTTACAGATTTTAGCGCGCCCATCTGTCAATGACGTCACACAATATACAAATTTAAACGCGCAGAAGTCAATGACGTCACACAATAAGCAAATTTAATTGCGCAATTACGCAATAAATAAATGTTCGAAATGCAGTATAAACAATAAGGTGCTCACATAAATAGGTCCAGCTTCCCACGAAGTACGCCAAAGATGGCGTCCCACAGGATAGCGTCCTTCAGGATGGCTCCGACTAGCTACGCGGTCGCAGTTGCTCCCAGGACTCGTTCGTCTAGGGTCGTGGACTCCGGTTCGCCCTAAGCTGCTTCAAATTGTCTTCTTTCCTAATATGTAGAGAACGGCAGGATCAGGTTTTATAGGGAACGACAAACAAAGATAAACAAAAGGGAAATCTACATACTAGAGATAAGATACGATATCAGACACCACTCCTGCACTCCAAGAAGTTCCAGGCAAAACAGCCACGTTACAGAGTTCCCCGGAAACTTTCCCACTCTTCTCCCGGCACTCGCGTCGCGTGATCTGGCGCAAACGCACTCTGACGTGACGGAAATACACGCCAAGTCTTTTGAATTTATGGCGCGAAAACTTCCGCACAGCAAGACTAAACTAAAAAATGTTTAGTGCCAATTGGGCACGTAACAATCGCGACAAAGCCATAAAAGAAAAAACTTAAAAAAAGAAAAAGTCTGTTAGCACAGTAACAGCTTAAAATCTAAATCCTAGTTACCCTACGTAAATCCTAACTTAAAACCTACAAAAGTGTTTATATAAGGCGCCACCTGGTTTTTTCGACCGATAACACGTCTACCGAATTACCAGGAAACGGAAAATGTAGCCCCATTGTTTTTGACTACACTAATGATCGACAGCACAAATTTGTCGGGGAGCATGAAACACTATTTAAAGTAAAACAGATGCGACAAGTCGCCTAACCTATCTAAACTAAACCTAACATTAAAGTTTCCTACATGCAAACGCACATGAGCGCCGCATCAAAACTGTTCTTTGTTGGCAAAAAGTGCCCAAATTTAAAAATGTTCATGAGAGTGCGTTAATCTACACTCTAGCAAATTTTTGTTACTGGTACTTTGGTTTACTAACGATACACATCAAAACTTGTCCATGACAATGTTTGTGAATCAACAAATTTACCAAAAGTACCACCCTACTAAATCCTTACATCGCTAACCTAACAAATTACATTTTTACATCAGGTTAGCTTTTTCACTTAAATTCAAGAAAAATAATTCCCACGTCTGGTCATAAATACCAAACGTTAGGAAGATAAAAAGATAAACCAAGATCTCAAATTGTTGTAAAAGATAATAGATAAGATAACGATATTGAGCTTAAATTATTATCATCAAAGGTAATAGATAAGATAACGATATTAAGCTTTAGTTATTATTTGAGATATTAGGTAAGATAACACGATATTAAGCTAAAGTTATTATTAGAGATAGTAGGTAAGATAACGCGAAATTAACCAAAAGTTATTACTAAAGATAATAGGTAAGATAACGCGAAATTAACTCAAGTTATTACTAACGGTAGTCGGTAAGATAACGATATTCAACTAAAGTTATTATTATAGGTAATCGGTAAGATAACGATATTAAACTAAGGTTATTATCCAAGATAATAAATAAGATAAAGGTATTAACTTAATCATTACCAAAGACAATAGATAAAGGTAACGATAGAGTGGCTCCGTGGAGCCGTTAAATGGGCATTTCTCGTACCCTCTAAAAAGAGCGACCTGTGAAGCAGGCCCGTTTGCAAGAAACGGCACGAGGGACCGGCAAAGGCATGTGGGTGCATCCCTGCACCCGGCGTTATCGATATCGGTGATATGATCACCCGATACCCACACGATATATATATATATATATATATATATATACATGCACTCACACATTCACACACTCACACACACCTTCACTGTCAGTGCCCATGCGCTGACAGCGGCACCGCATGACCTCACGAAAGATTCCCAGAGACGGGGTCCAGGTGTCTGTGAAAACCTCCCGCGCAACCACACGGTGACTAACGGAAATGAAAAGGCAGAGAAATAGGAACGGTAGAAAGAGGGAGGTAGGTATTTGGAATGCATAAGAAGCACTTCCAGGTAGAAGAAAGTAGAGGAAGGGCTCGCATTGAGCTAAAGAGACAGAAAAAGGTGGATAGCAAAGCGGTTCGCCCTAGGCTGCTTCAAATTGTCTTCTTTCCTAATATGTAGAGAACGGCAGGATCAGGTTTTATAGGGAACGACAAACAAAGATAAACAAAAAGGAAATCTACATACTAGAGATAAGATACGATACCAGACACCACTCCTGCACTCCAAGAAGTTCCAGGCAAAACAGCCACGTTACAAAGTCCACCGGAAACTTTCCCACTCTTCTCCCGGCACTCGCGTCGCGCGATCTGGCGCAAACGCACTCTGACGTGACGGAAATACACGCCAAGTCTTTTGAATTTATGGCGCGAAAACTTCCGCACAGCAAGACTAAACTAAAAAATGTTTAGTGCCAATTTGGCACGTAATAATATATATATATATATATATATAAATATATATATATATATATATATATATTTATTTATTGCTGTGGTCTGTAGTGATGCGGTTCGAAGTTGGGAGCCAATAAAAGTGCTATGAGCCGTAGATGATTCTCGTAAAAGTATTTCTCTAAAACTGGGTCTAAAATAGAGTCCAATATTGCCACAGCGGCTTTTTCTTTCAAACAATATCTTAAGTCTAACATAAAAAAGATAAAATAAGTCAGATAATTTTAACCTCTCCTTAAGATCGAATTTAAACGTATCTGATCATTTATGTTTAATAATTTTTATTATATACTGGCTAAACCGATCAAAGTCAACCACCTACAAATCAAATGATCTACTCTCACGCAAAGATCTGCATATAAAATCTTACATAACTTAACTTAATTAACTAAAAAGAATGTCCTTTTTAAAATTCTAAAACAATATGATTTTTGTTTTATCGTATAAATTATGCTTGTTGTAACAGGTTTAGTGGTATAAATCCTTGAATAAAACCCTTTTTTCACCAAGCTTTTGATTTATTATCTAAATATTAATCAGGGTTCCGTGTTTGTGTGTGTGTGTGTGTGTGTGTGTGTGTGTATTTAATTTTTACTCTGTATAATATGTCTAGTAAGACCAGTTTATTATTTCTTTAACACCTAAGTGAAAAATAACACGCTGTAAGTGTTGTGACATACCATTTAAGAACGAAGCCTAATCTTAAAATAAGTATCATCCGTGAAAATACAGAGCGTTTATTGATTCAGAAATCCGTGTGTAAATATTTATTCTCCTGAAAAATATCAGTTTCATTAGATTATGCAGACTGAAAAACGAGTCTAAGGTGTAAAGATTCATTCCCTTTAAGAATACTAAATAAGTTAAATGTCAAGGTGTCTTGTTGAAGATATATCATTTAAAACAAGTTCAGGACGGCGAAAATATAAAATTCGTACCTTTCTAAAATGTAACACGCGAAATTGTGGTAAACTGTTACATCATGGGGATGATTCACCGCCGAGGATATGATCGAAGCTCGAAAAAAGATGTCGTATTAAGAATGAGTTTTTATAAAAGACGGAAGTTAATGAAAGAGAATTCATTTAGAATTTAGCATTAAAGATTTGAACTTAAGTCCGTTGACATTCGATCATTGAAAGATAGTTACTGAACGGCTTTTTATGGGGTGCAAACCGATTAGTTTATTGTTCCAATATAAATATTATGTTATACTGGTGCAAGGTTACAGGCTTTTTTAATCTATTAAAAATAAAAATACTTTTGAAAACCGATACGTTGACGTATGGAGATTAAAAATGAAACAACGAATTTTTCGATGCATTTATTTCTAATGGAGACGATTTTTAGTAGCGATAGAGATAAGAATACCAGCAAGACTTTGATAATCCAAAACGCAATTCTCTGTTTTAAATCTGCAGAGGCAATTCGTGTATTTTTAAGTAAATTAAGCTAGTATAAGTTTTACTTTTACGTATAGAAAATTATTAGTAAAAGAAATGAAAGAAGTATGAAACAAATGAGTGAGAACATCAAGGAAATGAGCGAGAGAGCTGATAAAAATACTCAAGGGTTACGAGCTAAATTTGGAGATAATCTAGTAAAATTGTGGTAGAGTTTAAAATTAGAAAGTGACAAGAATGAAAGAAAATTTAAAGAGATGAGTCAGGCTTAAAAGAAATTAACAAAACCATAGAGGAAATGAAATATAAAATTAGAGGAAAGGTGGTACAGATTGTAGATGAGATAGACGACATGAAAGAAAAAATTGTTCAAATAAAGGCGAATCAGGACGCACGTGGGAAAATTAAAAATTTAGATGAAAAAATAAACAAAATCGAGGAAAGTTGTCAAGCCGTGTTTACAACATTTCGAAATGACTTAGGAAATTTAAAAAACAACATGGGATGCAGCCGAAGTGTCGGCGCGGAACCACTTTCACGGAGGTGCATAAAAAGTCTGTGCTACGTATACGCTGCAAAGCCCATCGTTTGTGATACCCCTTTCTTGGAATATCCAAAAAACAATTTAGGGGGGGCTGTAAAAATGAAATTTATGAAGGTGAATTAGTTGGTTGACAGTGTATCACATTTGTAAAAGTGCTTGTTATCGATGAAATTCATAATTTTCTACTAAATCCCAAATTATGCAATACGTAATTTAAAAAACCCCGTATATTACATAAACACTGAAGTTTCTTTTTTCCTGCTATCAAAACTACGCTGAACACTGCAATTTCTAATTACATAAAATAAACGCTTCCAAACCTTTTTTTGCTGAGTGCGCAAAACGTCGTTGGGTTCTTAAAGTGAAATGCCTCTACAGTGTACACCATTTGTTCATCAGCAGAACACCTGTTACTTTTGAATTAACAACTTTATTTTCAAAAATTGCTGACCACTATGTTTCGGTAAATGTTTAAAATTATATCGTTTTCAATATAGCTATATCTTACTTAAATTTGGTGTTTGAAGAGTTTACTTCGTTTTGTGCTCTTTTGAAAAAGTGTAACTGGTAAGTATTGTTACGAACTATTAGGCAACCAGTTAAACACGCAAGCTGCATAACCGAAGTATATTCTACAGAAGTCTCGAACGTTCCCGCAAACACTAGAATATGAGTCATCTATTTAATTATAGGGTATATATAAGATGGGTAATGAGTGTACAGAGGTTAGTCTATATCAAAATGTCGTATATAAATCATATCGTGTATAGTTAGTTGGTCATTATAGCAGTGTTTATTGCTGTTTATAAGACTTATGGTTAAAGATTTAATTTAAAAAAATACTAGTGCTTGTAAATAGCATTAGCGTGATAGTATTTCATTGTTAATTGGACTGAAAACATCTATAAATAAGGCATATACTGTTAAATAGACTTGTGAATAGTGAGTAATAAAGACTTTTCTTATTACTTGTTCTAAATTAGTGAAACACGTTAGCGGTAGCTCGCTACAGAACGTATTTCTTCTGGACAAAACATCCTGACAGCTACCTCTGCTATGCGTACTAATGAGTCAATTGTACTGCCATCCTCTTCTGTGCTGATCCTTCTGAAGTTAACCTCGAAGAACCTGTAGAAAATTGGAGAGGTAAAGGAGTAAGAAGTACTAAACGTAATAAAAATACTAGAACAAGTGTCTATCTCAGAAAGGACCCTACTATTTTGCACTATAATGACCTAAGCAAGTCAAAAATATCAATAATAGGCATTCTGAAAAATGCCGATATACGTTTTTGCTTAAACCTATCAAGATAGGAGGAAATTTTTACACCTTTATCATTACTTGCACGTTTGATAGTGCTGTGCATCTGATTTGTACCGCTTTTCCAGACAGTCAACTTTACGCAGCATTTATTACAGAAAATTTATCATTCAAATTTTTTGAATTAATCAGTAACATTTTGCACAATGGTATTACTGCTCAAAGTTATGCCAAGAGAGAACAAATTCTTATTGAACTTCACTTTCGCGATTCATCAAATTCTATAAAACCTACTGAACAATTGACACACAAATTCTGCTTGTACAGCATGCTATCTGTTGGAACAATTATTAATAAACTATCCTTTGGTCGAAGAAAGAAGTGTTGAATGTCCTACATGTAATCGCACAAGAACCTTTTTGCGCGTGTATTTACTGCAAATATTGCAAATAATGACATTACTCAGTTACAAAAGGTTATAGATGAAAGGTTCAGTAACCAAAGTACAGAATGTACAACTTGCAACATTACATCGAATACAAGTATCATTTCGAACACCCACCTGTTTATGAAACCATCGCCGTATATTCGATAGAACAATAAAACGACTTCGTCCTTGTTTAACGTGAGTTTAAATGTGATTCCCGGTCACATTGTAATTGGCGAAAAAAGTTACACCTTAAGAGGAGTTCTTGCATTCAGCCCTGTTGCAGAAGGCGATCCTCTATTGATTGGGCATTACACCGCGTATTGCTGGCGGGAGAAGTGCCTGAAATGGGAATTGTATGTTGATCTTCAGGACAAGTTCTTAAATGTTAGGTCGCAAAAGACGGTAAACTGTCACATGTCGTTATACACATTGTAATTTGTTCGAAACAAGGAAGAAGTGTATTGTAATCAAAGTTGTCCTAATAAAATGTGCACTTCAATTTAAGTTTTCACTAATGAAATGTTTCTTTTTTATTTTGAGTTTTAACAAGTTTTTTTGATTTATTTTAGGTTGTTCCTAATAAAATATTCGTTCAATTTTTCCGAAAAATAAACTTTTATTTCAAACTTTGTTCACTTCAAAGCGTCTTTAAACCGATCCTAAGTCTTGACAATGTAAACTTATGGTCTATTGTCAACACTCAAAAGTAGACGTATAAAAATATACATAGCATACCTATATAAATAATGTCTATAATTATTATAAACATTGTTAAAACCTAATTAGTTGACTTTTACAGTTGTACTATCTTATCTGTTCACAGGGGTGGATTAAAATTGTCCAGAGGGCTCGTGAAATTGAGGTATCCTTATTCAACTTCTTCTATTGTAATAAAGGGCGGATCCGGACATTGAGGCGTGGCCGTAAGGGAGTGGCCGCAAGGTCGCGGGTCATTTGGAGGCGAGGACAGTAGGGCGCGAGCCGTTAGGACGCTGCCGATAAGGCGCGGGACATTACGGCGCCGCCGATAGCGCGCGGGACATTAGGGCGCGAGGACAGTAGGTCGCGAACCAAATTCCAAAAATAAAAAAAATTTGATCGTAAACTTTTTTGTGTTTTATTATGTTCCAATTGTTTTTGTATCGTGTTCCTGTATGTGTGTTGATGAGAATGGACAAGCAGTATTTTTGAGAATGCTCCCCCAGCAACCAAAATATTGATCCACGCAGAAGCACGCATTCTTTAAAAATAATAAAAGAACAATATTTTAGCTGTCAAGGGCATCTTCAAAAATTCAACCAGTACATTTTCATATAAACACGCACAGGAACACCATACAAGAAGAATTAAAACAATAAACAACACAGAAAAAGTTACAGCGCCCGCTCAGAAAACATTTTATATTTTATTATAAGTTGATTTAATATTTTCTGTAACCCTAACAGTTTCGCGACCTAACGTTTTTGTGTCTTATGATTCCGACTGTCCCGCGATATAACAGCTCGCGTCCTTACTATACCTCGCGCCCTGTCGTCCAGCGCCCTAACAGCAGTGCCCTAACGACTCGCGCACTACAGTACTCCCGCTCTATTGTCCTCGCGCCCTAATGTCCCGCGCACTATCGGCGGCGCCTTAACAGCTCGCGCTCTACTATCCTCGCGTTCAGATCACACGCGCCCTAACGGCGGCGACCAGCCGGCCACCCTCACCAACAGCGCCCAAATGTCCTACACCGAATAAAGGGTGCTAAAATTCACAGGTTTAAAGTTGGGAAGAAATTATTTTTGAATTTGGTGCAACAGTCAATATTGTTCAACTGCTTGCAGAACAAATTTTTCAATTTGATGGAGGAGGGGGGGGACAAAGATTCATGGAATTGAGGGCTTAAAAATAAATACGATTTTCGGATTCCGTACGAAATTTTTGTTTCTTAAAAAGTCTCATGGCTGGTTTCGGAAAAATTTGTTCCCATTATATTTGCATATTTTTAGATACAAAAAAGACAACCCTAACCAGAGGGATGACTGGTGAAGCAAAGAAATCAATGCACCATGTAGCACAAACGCAGCACAAACGATTACAAGTGCTTTCAACAAATTTGATTAACTTTCAACCATACACCTCACTCTCATTCACTTCATTTCTACAGCACCCCCAAATTGTTTTTTGAATATCGCGAGAAGGGAAGCATTACATTTGATTTTCCAATGCTCCACCCGAAGGTACTACATTGGCCAGGAAGCGAGTTTTTTTTACCTAGAAAATTTGGAATTTTGCCGAACCCTTGCTGTTCCAAGCAAGGTAGGGATCTTTAACGTGCATGACAACACTCACACACGGGACCTCCATTTTACCTCTCATCCGAACGAGGGTGTATTTTTGCGAAAAATGCTCGCCTAACATTTTTCAAGCGGACCGTGTCGGGATACGAACCCGGGACCTTGGGCGTAGTAGTCACACACATACCACTACGCCACGGAGCCGCCTTCGAGAAGGGAAGCAGCACAAACGATGGGATTTGCAGCACAAATCAGCGTAAACGTAGTGCAAACAAATGCACCACTTTATATCTCCCTCTGAAAGAATGGGGGTGCGGACGTTTTAGCAGCACCCCAACTTGTTTTTTGAATATTTTGAGAACAGAAGTTGCACAAACGATGGGATTTGCAACACAAACCAGCACAAACGTAGCACAAACAAATGCACCACTTTATATCCGCCTCTGAAATAGTGGGGGTGCGGACGTTTCAGTAGCACCCCAACTTGTTTTTTTGAATATCTCGAGAACGGAAGTTGCTCAAACGAAGGGATTTGCAGCACAAACCAGCACAAACGAACGCACCCATTTTCACTACCCCACGTGAAAGTGGGGGTGCCGGTGAAATGCACCTTTGGAAATGCTACCTCCTAGCAATAATGTAAGACCTTCAAAAATTGAACTAGCTGATACTGTGACGTGCTTATATTGACTAATTCAATGCATTCATTCATAGCAACGAAGATATAGCGTCGGTGCCAAATTCCATTATCTAATCTCTTCCTTATCAACGGATCCTTTATTTATTGTTAAGCATTTGCCATTAGCTTCAGAAAATTATTTTATCGCCTATAAAAAGCTCTTCAACAGATATCACAACAAACGTATCTTAGCTACCATGTATTGGCAATCAATTTTTTAACACGCCAAAATGCAATAGCGATTGAGTCAGTCCCTGCGAAATTTATTAAACACCTTCAATGAAAACTTAACTGCGCTTTAACAGTATAAAACGATACAACTTTAGGAATTAGGAATTTACACATTTTAATTGGTTAGTACAAAGGGTGGATAATTCTCCTAGCAAAGCTTTCGAAATAAAATTTGCAGATGTGGAATTTCCAACTTTTGAAGACTTGAGGCAATTTTTAGCAGACAGATGTCGTGCATTAGGAAATAATTCGGTAGCTATGGTTTCCAACACCAACACTACCACAAACAAACCTTTATATAGACCTAATGTTAACGAACGTCATATACTTTTAACTTCTACTGGCAGTAAAACTTCATAACAAAAAAAGGCTTATTGCAAAGCCACAACACATTTAATTTATACATGGGCTTATTTTTGCAATTGTCGTCGGTCACGCTCTTTAATGCAGTAAAATCAGCAAGCTTATGCATCAGTTGTCTTAGTTTGTCGCATTTGTTATAGTTATGCAAGTCTATGTCTACAGGTAGGCACTGTTCGGCTAAAGATAAATCGTTATTATATTTTCTTAATAAATACTCCCTGTATGTTTGTTGTGGTTTGTTTAGTATTCTTCTTAATCTTCTTTGGGAATTAAACCACTCATACTTTTTAAAATCTACTTTATTTACGTTTCGATCCATGACCTAGGTCGTTGTCAAAATAATAAAAACTTCAAGTTTGACATTTATGACATAAATTGAAGGTGACTTTGATTTATTGCTGTTCAAAATATTTGGTTTGAGTACACTAAGTAAAAATTTTTAAAGTTTAAAATAATGATTGCCTTCAATTTGTGTTACGGCCTGGGACCGACTTTTCTTAGGTAGCCAATACGCTTAACGTGAAATCAGCTGATTAATTTTCATTGGTGAATTTTATATAAATTCAATAATTTGGGAAACATTTTTTAACATGTTTCTATTTATACAATTGAGAGGATGGTTATTAAACAAGTGTGAGATTGCGTTACCGTAATGCTTAAGCAGTCGTTTTTTTATATTTATTTTGAGGGGAAAAAATCATTATGATTTAGGCTACCTCTTTGGTAGATTTTAACATGGTTCTGAGGCGACCCTATGGCGGGTTTACACTTGTCAGATACCAATGTTGTTCTATGAAGATTGTATATGGTTCTGAGGCGACCCTAAGACGGGTTTACACTTGTCAGATACCAATACTGTTTTACAGGGGCTGTTGATATGCTTACTGTTATGTAATTAGTTATTGTATGTATAAATAGAAATCATGTATGTAGGCTGTATTTCATGTTAATATCGCAAGGAAAACCCAGGAAAAACTTGCAATGCTACCTAGATATTGTGGGCATTTGATTTTCATTTGTTATTTCTTTTGTTATTTCTTTTAGTAATGAAATCCATTGTTTACTGAAAGTCACGGATTCGTTTGCAACGCAGTTATTTTTATGTAGGGTTATATAAGCAGCTTCTTTGATTTTGCGTTTTTGGTGGTTTTCTTCTTTGTCGATAATTTTTGCGTCCTCCCATTTTATTTTATGACTGGAGTCCTATGCATGTTGGCAAATCATAGATTTTTCAAATTTTCCATTTTTTATGTATGATTTATGTTCTTTTAATCGAACTTCAAATGGTCTGGAACTTTCCCCTATATAAAACTTGTTACATTCGCACGGTATTTTGTAGATGCAGTTTTTTGAACTTTGTATTGCGTTTTTGGGTTTTGTTTTTGTTAATTGTGCTCTTAGTGTATTGTTGGTTCTAAATACTGTTTTAATTCTAAATTTGTTTCCTATTCTTTGGATTTTTTCGGAGAATCCTTTTATGTATGGTAGTAAGAGCATTTTTTGGTGTGTATCGTTGTTTTTGTTTTCTTTTTCTTTATTTTTAGGGCTTTTATTCATTTCTTTCTCTATTATTCTTTTAGGATATTTGTTTTCTATTAGTGTACATTTGATTAGGTCTTTCTCTTTCTTTAAAATTTCTTCGTTTGATGATATTAATTTTGCTCTATCATACATGGTTTTGATAATTCCTCGTTTGACACATTGTGGGTGGTTTGAATGAAAGTTTAAGTATCTGTTTGTGGGCGTTGGTTTTCTGTATACCGATGTATTAATTGTTGTATCGTTTTTGCAGGCGGCTCCGTGGCGTAGTGGTATGTGTGTGACTACTACGCCCAAGGTCCCGGGTTCGAATCCCGACACGGTCCGCTTGAAAAATGTTAGGCGAGCATTTTTCACAAAAATACACCCTCGTTCGGATGAGAGGTAAAATGGAGGTCCCGTGTGTGAGTGTTGTCACGCACGTTAAAGATCCCTACCTTGCTTGGAACAGCAAGGGTTCGGCAAAATTCAAAATTTTCCAGGTAACAAAAACTCGCTTCCTGGCCAGTGTAGTACCTTCGGGTGGAGCATTGGAAAATCACATGTAATGTATCGTTTTTGCTAACTAGAATATCTAAAAACGGAAGTTTTCCATGTTGTTCTAATTCATATGTGAATTTAATAGTTGGTTCTATTTTGTTAATGGACTCTACAAAGTTTTTAATTAATTCTGTATTATGAGGCCAAATAGCATAGACATCATCTACGTATCTCCACCAGATTAGTGGTTTCAATTCCTGTGTGAATATTACATCTTTTTCGAATTCTTCCATGAATATATTACTAAAGATGGGCGATAGTGGACTTCCCATTGCCATTCCGAAGCTTTGTTTGTAGAATTGATCACTTATTTGAAAATATGTGGTATTGAATTTATATAAAATATATAAATAATATATAAATATATAAAATTTATATAAAATTCACCAATGAAAAGTAATCAGCTGATTTCACGTTAAGCGTATTGGCTACCTAAGAAAAGTCGGTCCCAGGCCGTAACACAAATTGAAGGCAATCATTATTTTAAACTTTAAAAATTTTTACTTAGTGTACTCAAACCAAATATTTTGAACAGCAATAAATCAAAGTCACCTTCAATTTATGTCATAAATGTCAAACTTGAAGTTTTTATTATTTTGACAACGATCCTAGGTCATGGATCGAAACGTAAATAAAGTAGATTTTAAAAACTATGAGTGGTTTATATCCCAAAAAAGATTAAGAAGAATATTTTCTTAATGTTGCTCCAAGTGCAGCCGCCACAGGGAGTGTTTCAAACTAAAACTATTCGCAGTTTGCACAAATTTCCATGCTTTTGACTGGAGACTTAAACAATTTATATTTCAATTATACAATTTTAATAGTAACCTACAGTGGTCTTTGAGATCAAAGATAAACGGAAAGTTTTACAACTTGTGAGAGTAATTTGTGACTCTGCCGGTCAATAAAGTTTTATTAGCAATCGTTACCGCAGAAGAAAATTGCACACGCCGATCATTTCTTTAGAGGTGATTCGCATGTATGACTTCTTTAAGGTTTTTGACTTCTTTGACATTTTGCACTAAACATTTCATTTAGTATCTCTAGTCATTAGGCTTAGATTGGGACTCTACACCTCCAGAAAACGTTTGCAGGCAATGGAAAAAAATATAAAGATCCTTTCTGGCGGTTGTCTGAAATCAGCATACCTGAATGTTTAAGACTTTCCTCGTTTATTTTTCTCAACTTCACGCATTTCGTAATGCCTCTGAGCTAGGTTATTTCACAGTTGCTTATTTTATTTATAGATCAAGAAGGGAATGTATCTATATCTTTGGTAATAACCAAGTCCAAGGTAGCGTCACTCAAACGCATCCCTATTCCTCGATTAGAGTTATGCGCTGAAGTACTACTCTCAGACAATACATTATATATTACAAATTTGTTACATATTGATGCAATATTTGCATGGACTAATTCGTTAGTCTTGATTTCATAGATTTGTTCTTCGCCACACAGGTGGTAAACTTTTTAGTCAACAAAGTGACGCATATTCAAGAAGAAGTTTCTCCGGGTTGTTATTATTTCGGTCAGCTGAAAACCCAGCCGACTCAGCATTTAGAGGTTAACTACTTCAAGACCTAATCGCATGTTCTTTATGGTGGACGTAAGCTCTATAATTTTAATTGTGGCTTGATTTATGACCTTTCACATCATCGCCTGTTTTATTATCTAGCGATGTCGTAGGAGATGAAGAATTTCAACATTAGTGTCAGGGGTTTACCGTCAATCATATACTCGCTTTTCAATCGATTTTCTTCACTCCGCAAAATTCAACATATTTTAGCATATTGTTTTCGTTTTAAGAATAATCTTCATAAGGCACCCAAATTTTCTGTTGCTTTAGTGAATTTTGAATTATATCAAGTTATGTTATAAGTTATCAAGAATACGCAATCTTCTGCATTTAAAACTGAAATTAAAAATATCAAAAGAAGATTCCTATTTCCTAAACTAATTTAAAAACTTTCTACTTTTTTAGACAAGGATAAAATACTTCGTGGTGGTGGTTGATTATCGCATTCATCCTTGCCATTTGATATCAAACATTCTGCACTTTTCCTCAGCAAATATCATTTATCTGAACTTCTAATTTTTCAAACTCATCAAGATCAAATACATGCTGGAGTTATTACAAAAGTGTATTTACTCAAACGAAAATTTTAGATGTCCGCAAAACGTTCGATTAGACAGTAATAGTTTTTGCTTACATCTAACCCCCTACATTTTGCAATACTCCACCCGAAGGTACTACATTGGTCAGGTAGGGTCTTTTTCTTTACCTGAAAATTTTTTAATTTTGCGGAATTCTTGCTGTTTCAAGCAAGGTGGGGATCACATACACACAGGGCCAACATTTTACCTCTTATTTGAACGGGGGCATATTTTTGTGAAAAATGCTTGAATAACATGTTTCAAGCGGACCGTGTCGGGAATCAAACCCAGGACCATGGGCTTAGCAGTCACACGCAAACCAACTAAACCACAGAGCCGCCCAACCGCATTCGTTCCGACAATGGGTGACTTGCCTTCTACACGAGCTACAGAAAGTAAGCCATTCAATGTAGTTGCAGTCGACTATGGTGGACCTTTTTCTATTCTTTTGTCAGGTCGACGCGGGTCAAGAACTGAAAAGGTCTACACATGTCTTTTTATCTGCTTTGCAAACAAAGCTCTTCACACTGAAGTAGCTTCTGATTTACTAGCAGAATCATTTCTAGCTACGTTTCATCACTTCATTTCACATCATGGTCGCGATTCTCCAACTTCAATTTCACCAACTTCGTTCGAGTAAACTAGAAACTCATGTCACATATGCAAATGCCGTGGAGGGTGAGGCAATTACATGAGGTTTTCATCTATCTTCTGAAGCTTATTTTTCTGGGTTGGTAGAAAATAGTATCAAAGCCTTCAAATTCATGTTTATCAAGTGATTGGCATGCAAATTCTTACACATGAAGGATTTAATACTCCTTGCATACAGGTTGAGGCACTACTGACCTCAAATGCTTTTTGTATCATTTGGACGGATTCACATGATTTAAATGTTCTTTCACTCGGACACCTTTTAAAGCTGTAGTCGTTGATTGCCTCTCCATACGCATATTTAAGCCATTTAAAAATCTCAAAATTGTCCAAATGGCAATTAATCAAGCGTCTTCATCACGATTTTTGAAAGCCTTGTTAAAATGAATACCTTCACAATTTATATCAACGCAACAAATGGCACAAAACTCGTCGTCTTGAATCGTCAAATATTGGCACCTTGGTGTCTATAACGGAAGACTACTCCCCTGTTACATTGAAAACTGGATAGAATTATAGCACTTCACCCAAATCGTGTCAAGATTCCGCATAAAATCTATAGTCCATTATAGCCGCATCCAATACATCGCTCCGCATTTATTTATTCCATTATTACATGGTATAATGTGTCAGCAAAAATTAATATATAGTAGTAAAGGTATGTTGGATTCGAATACTATATTACCAAATATTATTTTAGTATTAGAGCATATCAAAACATTTTATATACTATTAGATCAGATAAAGGTATTAACAATATTTTAGAAGAGGCCAAAAATATTGCCGAAGATATCGATTGCGACCCTTCATTTCCTCCGGGTAATATTGTTAGATTCCTAACAAAAAAGTATATTATACATAGGCAACCCATGTAACACTATATTTAATTTGTATTAGTTCTTAAATTCTGATGTATTACGGTAAATGGGGTCGGCAGTTTATTTCTCGGCATTAAAAAAATGACAATTCATATAACGTAAATCTTTGACAAATTTACCGTTTCTTACAATGTGTGTTGTAAAATATTATCTATCAAGTTATAGCTAAATAATTAAATATCATTGGTATATTACAAAGTGCAATACATTCGAAAGATATGTGATACTTCTCACATAGTAGCTCTTCATCTAAATTTATTTTATTCTATAACCAGTGGGGTTCCTATAGTAGGGGACAAAAAATACTACTGTAGTAAGCCTGCTTATCGTAAAAGGCAATTAAAAGGCGCAGCAAGGGACAATAGCCTTGCTGGCTAAAAGATATTAAAGAAGAGTCGGTTGATCTCGGGCGATCCTCAATAATTTACGAGGTTGTTGGGGGTTGGCCGTGACGGATACGGCTTTTTGCTAAAATCTTTAAAAACTGCGTTGTGAATAGATATGGGACCCTACCACAATATTTCCCAGGTATGCGTGGCCAAAAATGCGAACTATGTATGAAGGAGAGCTCACAAGTAAAATTCTTGTCCGGAGGTAAAATACCCCCTCATTCGGATTTCCGGAAGGGGGTACTTGGAGCTCGTCATCGTAAGAATTTAAAACAATTGTTCGATTTAGTGATAGGGACTTGAAATGTTAGGTCATTACTTAGAGTAGGTAAGTTAACGAATTTATAAGTCGTAATGAGAAAAATAAAGCTGGACATTTTAGGTATTAGTGAGGTGAGATGGCCAGATAGTAATGACTTTTGGAAAGATAATTATAAAATAATTACAACTTCTTCAACTAATGGACAGGCAGGGGTAGGAATAGTGTTAGGTAAAAGATTAGGACGTAAAGTTAAAAAGTACTTACAATTTAATGATAGAATAATTATGATTAGATTGAGTACGAAACCCACAGACACTGTTTTAATACAGGTTTACATGTCAACAACTCAGTACGAGGACGAGGAAGTAAAAAGGTATACGAGGATATAAATAGTATAGTGAGAATTGTAAAGGGAGATGAGAATTTAATAGCTATGGG
This sequence comes from Platerodrilus igneus, assembly GCA_036346225.1. NCBI lineage: Eukaryota > Metazoa > Arthropoda > Insecta > Coleoptera > Lycidae > Platerodrilus > Platerodrilus igneus. Next base: position 1,723,000 of record JARFIW010001272.1, read on the forward strand.
CGAATTTCAATGCGTTAGTGGGAGAAGGTAGTGAGAGTAAAATGGTAGGAAAATTTGGGTATCATAGACTAAATGATAGAGGAGAAAGACTAGTTGAGTTTTGCCAAGAACTTATACCTGGAAAGCGCCAGGTGATAGGGCTAGATACCAAATAGAGTATATTTTAGTTAAACAAAGATTTAGAAACCAAGTTAAAAACTGTCGTAGTTATCCAGGAGCTGACATAGATACCGATAATGACTTAGTTAAAATGAAGTGTAATCTAAAATTCAAAAAATTGAGAAAGGCTAAAAGAGAGGGATGGGATCTAGGTAAAATTAATGATAGTAAGGTAAAAGAGGAATGTAAACAAGTATTGGATAATAATATCAAAGAGATAGCTATAGGAGGGAACGTAGAAAATAGATGGAAAGAAATACATAGAGCTGTACATGATACAGCAACACAGACTATAGGTAAGAAAAAAAATAGAAGCGGAACAACTTTGGGTAACAAAGGAGATACTAGATTTAATAAAAAATAGAAGAAAGCTTAAACCTTTCAGAGAATTGCATAGTGAAAGTAAGCAAAAATATAAGAGTTAAAAATAAGAGAGTACATAAGTGTAGAAAAACTAGAAATAAATGGGTGGAGGAGAATTGTAAGGGAATACAAAATGATTTTAGAGTAAGTAAGACAGACAGGGCTTACAAGGCAGTTAAAAAGTTTTTCGGGGAATATAGGAAAAAATATAATGGTATTAAAGATAAGAATAATGAGATTCTAATAAATAAAGTTGAGGTTGCAGATAAATGGAAAATATATTTAGAAAATTTATGCAAGGGAGACAAAATGGATGAGTTAGAGAATGACCAACAAGAGGATGTAGAAATAGGGTTCTCAATATTAAGAGAGAAATTTGATAGAGCTGTTAGGGATCTTAAACTAAATAAAGCGCCGGGGATAGACGATATACCCACAAAATTAATAAAAGATGCAAGTCAGAAGACTTTAGATAGATTATATCATCTAATAAAAGTAATATATGACACAGGTGAGACCCCAATAGATTTCGAAAAAAAGATTATCATCCAAATCCCAAAAAAATTAGGAACCGATAGGTGTGAGAATTCTAGAACGGTTAGTTTAACTTCCCACGTTTCCAAAATACTAACAATAATAATTAAAAATAGAGTAGAAGCTTTGACTGAAAATTATTTAGGCGAAGACCAATATGATTTTCGTAAAAACAGAGAGACTAGAGAACCGATACTAATGACTAGGGTAATTGTCGAAAAAAGGTTACAAAAAAATAAAAAGAATCATTTTGCGTTTGTAGATATAGTAAAAGCATTTGATAGGGTTAATTGGATTGTTATGTTCAGAGTTTTGCGAAAAATAGGAATCTTTCATAGGGATAGAAAAATTATTTACAGTCTATATAAAAACCAAAGCGTAGTAATTAGATTTGATGAAATAGAAAGGGAAGCTAAGATTAGAAATGGTGTTACACAGGGCTGATTTTAATGTTTATATTGAGGTAGCTTTAAACTTAGCTAGAGAGAGAAAAGAGATAAGTATTAGTGTACAGGGACAGAAAATAGCCAAGTTACGTTTTGCAGATGATATAGCCATTTATAGAAGAGTCTAGAAAAGGTTTAGGAGAGTTTGAAATATTTTAGATGAGATACTACAGAGTAATTATAGTATGAGAATTAACTCGGGAAAGACAAAGATAATGACAAGTGAGTTACAGCCTAGTTCTAAACCAATATTAAAAATAGGTAATACCGTGTTAGAGGAGGTAGATGAATTTTGCTATTTAGGTAGTCTGATTACGTAGCAGAAGGGATATAGTAGCTAAAATAGCTCAAGCTAGAAAAATGTTTTTAAAAACGAAATACTTACTAATAGCTAATAGTATTAGTTTAGATAATAGAAAAAGTTTTTTAAAGTCCTACGTATGGAGCGTTCTATTATATGGTAGTGAGACTTGGACAATTAAAGGAGTAGATAAGAAAAAGGTAAAAGCCTTTGAAACTTGGTGTTATGGGAGAATGTTAAAGATTGGTTGTACAGATAGAGTGACAAATGAGGAAGTTTATAAAAGGATAGATGAGGAACCCTGTATGTGGAAACAATTAAAGGTCAGGAGAGATAGAATGATAGAACACCAGTTAAAACATGCGGGACTATTTAATAAAGTCTTAGATTATAGACTACCAAATAAAAATAGTGTAGGAAGACCTAGACAAAGCTATATTATTCAAATTTATAGAGATTTAGGTTGTGAAAGGTATGTAGACCTTTTTAGACTAGCCCAGAATAGAAAAGAAATTAAAGCTGCGTCAAACAGACCTTAAGTAAGTTCGAAAACAAAACAACATAACCAGTGGCGTACTAGGCTTCCCTAAACTCAGCGATGCAGGGGACGGGGTTCACAGATTGATAACCCTCAACTCAAAAATGTTTCATACATTCTATACCATGGCAGATGCAAATTGCATTAGATCTAAAAGCTAAATAAAAGTTATAAAAGATAAGGCACTTACCAATCACCTTGGGTTTTTATTTAACTGTCACATAAATATAGACCGGTTAAATAAGCACGTAAATATTGAACAAAATTCATTTTGAAAACATCAAATATTGCCAGAAAAGCATAATCTTTTCCAAAAGGTGTCAAAAATTAAAATGCGTATTACACACTTCTTTATTTAAAACACTGCTGGTTAAACAAATCTGTACGTTAAAAATAATTGGTCTGCTTACGTTACTCTAACTATAATAATTCAAGTAAAACACTTTATAAGTTACCCAGAAGCAGATATACACACTGACCACAACATCGTAATTATGAAGAACGCGCTTAAACTTAAAAATTTGATAAAAGGAACGGAAAAAGGCACTTTGACTTTGAGAAACTAAAAGATAAAAATATACACAAAAGATTTGAGAAAAAGTCGAACGAATTGCTGAAAGACATCAGAAAAATTTCTGGTACTTAGAAAACATAATCAGAATAGAATATCATTAAACCCGGCTTAGACGATATTCTAGGGTATAAACAAAAAGAGAATAAGAAACCAAGAGTAACAAAGAATATTCTGAATTTATTACAAGAAATACGAAAATTCAAACACACAACCGGCGAAGCAGAAGATACAAAGCCATAAAATAAGAAATTATTCGCAAATGCAGGAAAGCTAAAACAATGGATTAATGAAACGTGCAAAAAGGTACAAACTAAGATGCAAATGAGAAAGACAGACGAAACGTAGAAACTAATTGGAAGGAATTTTAGGAATACAAAACCATATAGCAACAATATAAGAGGCATAGGAGGAAACATTATTTTAGAAAATGTAGAGAAAGTGGTTAGATTGCAATAATATATAGGAAATTTATATGCAGTACAGGAACTAGAAGCACTAGAACAGGAATCAGATATTGAAAATGATGACTTGGAATAACTTATACTTAGGGATGACTTTGAATCAGTATTAAAGAGTCTGAATAATAATAAGGCACCGGGTATAAATAAGGTTCAAGCAGAAACTCTAAAAACCGTTGGAGAAGCAGTGACAGAACGTCGTTTCCAACTTGTAAGTTATATGTATGAGACAGGCGAAATACCATAAGATTTCAAACTTAACATCGTAGTCACTATACCAAAAAAGAAAGGTGCGAATAAATATGAAAATTTTCGAACAATAGGTTTGACAGATCACGTATCAAAAATAATAAGTAGAATTGTACAAAGGAGGATGGAAATACGGGTGAAGAAATACTAGGAGAAGATCAATTTGGGCTTAGGTAAAACAGGGGAACATGGGAGGCCTTTTTAGCTTTAAGGGTGATAATGGCGAAAAAGATTAAAAAAAGAGAAAGCGTGTATATAGAGTTTGTAGATTTGGAAAAAGCATTCGATAATGTAAAATGGGAAAAAATGTTCGAAGTACTCAAAAAGATGGAATTAGGTAAAGGGATAGACGTATTATATATAGCTTGTACAAAGAGCAAACAGCTGTAATAGAATTAGAACAGGAATGTGTAGAGTAAATACTAGGAAAGAGGTGAGGCAGAAATGTGTCATATTCATGTGAATTTTTAACTTGTATATCGAAGTGACAATGAATTCTGTCAAATGCAGAAAGACACTTGGAATTACTGAGCAGAGACAAACGATTGATATGTTAAAAATAGCTCATAATGAAATGGTAACAGTACTCACAAAAAATACGGTATGAAACTTAACAAAAACAAAACTAAAATACTACTACGTAAAGGAGAGGTAAATAAGTCAAAAACTAGAATACAAATTGGAGTGCTTATAAGAGGTTGAGGATTTTTACTACCTAGGATGAGAAAAGTACAGAAGATATAAAACAAAGATTAGCACAAAGCCGTGCTGAATTTAATAACAAAAAGCAACTACTATGTTCAAAGACACGACATACATATTGCTAAAAACGTATGTGTAGAGCACAGTGCTGTACGGCTGTGAAACATGGACAGTAAGAGAAGCGAACAGAAAAAAGAAAGCGTTTGAAATGTGATGCTACTGACGTATGATGAAGAAATCATAGACACACAAAGTTAAAAACAAAGACGCTCTAGAAATGGTAGGGGAAGAAAGAAATATGTGGAAAACAGTAAAAAATAGGATAAATAGTAGAATGATTATGGCATGAGAGAATGGTGCAAAATATATTAGAAGCATAGAAAGGAAAAAAAGAGAGGAAAAGGTAGACCTAGATAAAGCTATTGCACAGATTTCAGGGCAATATGTAGGTTAGCTCAGAATAGACAACAATGAAAGTACGCGTCCAACCAATTCCAGTCCTAAAGACCTATCATGTTGTTAATAGTACACAATCAAATGTTGTTCAATATGTTGCATAGTCTTTTATCGGTTAAAGTGTTTTTGTAAGCCAAAAGGTTTCTTTCTCCTTCCACATTAGTTATGGAGGCATATTTAAATTTTGCTAATAACGCGTTAAGAGCCATGTCAAAATTTCAAAAAAATTAAGTTTTGACCGGGATTATATTTTGATCGACAATAGATTTAAAAATAAGTTGTGGTTAGCAAGTGACTGATTTAACTTTATATTTACAAAAATTTCAAACTTTAGTGCCGTAGGTCCTATAGGAGCTGAGCGGTCCTATACGTAAATTTCTCTTGTTGGATTGCTAGTAACTTATTTTGTAGAACAAGGAAAGCAATTTACTTTATATTACAGTAGCGCCGTTAAGTCCATGTCTGACAAGAATAACGTTGAATTGTAAGCGAGGAGTTTGTACACAAAAGATGATTAATTGGCCCCTGTGGGCAATGGACTTGATTGACAGATACAAGAGTTTGTATTTAAAAGCTTTATTAAGCTTGCGATAGGTACATTCGAGATGTTATTTGCATATTTTGGTATATTCTCAAAATGATTAAAACAATTGCCGCTAAGGGTTTTGAAGTTCAGTTTTAATTAAAGCTTTGATTACTGTATGAGTTCTAATTTAAAGCTTTGAAAGTCCTGATATGTAATAAATTAGTGGTACATACTGTTTAAAATAAATTGTTCTATGTAATATAAGCTACAGAAGTGATTGATGTAAATTATTGTAGTAATCATATAAACTAATGATAGTGCATCAATATAAGTTAATTATAGTGCATTGATATGAGTGATTAAGAATATAACATCGTAGTTTATAAGAAGTTGGTATTGGCACTGTTAGCGATTAGCTGGAAAGAAATTATTGTGAGAACTTTTACTATTTCATTGTAGCTACGAGTTGTTGAAAAGGCTTGTATAATCTGTTTGATAATAAAGAACTGTCGTGTGTGCAAATAAAGTTTTCGTTACGTTATCAAATGTATGTAAATACTGTTAACATATTTAGTTTATGTGCATATCTTTTTGTGTCGGTACAAAATTTTGCTTCAGATGTCTTGTGATAATAAACAACGAGTTATAGATTTGGAAATTGAAAAACTCGCAATAAATTTCAACATGACTGACGAGGAGTTTAATGATTTTGATACAGATTCATGTTTTGAAATGAGCAATTCGGATGTTGAGTGAGATTATGAAAGTGATAATATTGCTATACAGCCACAAAAAAATCAACCGCATTTACAAGATCAAACTAAAATTATTTCCGTTTTATCAACAAGTGATTGTGTTACGGATGTGAATTGTAGTCAACTCACTAGAATTGATATTTCTACAGGAAATGAGAAAGTATTATGTAACGAATGGGGATCCTACAGTAGGTAATCGCCCACGTTCGGTTTCATATAATAGCGTGCTGTTCTAAATTAAACAAAAATACTCCGACAGAAGTATATCGTATGGCAAAAAGAAATTAAACCGCATAAACGATAACGCTTCGCCAAAGTAAATTCGATCGTTGTAAGGCATTTTTATGCCTGATAGCACCTTCTACCGTACAAAATTAACATCACTTTACCACTACTAAAAATAATAACTCTTTTTTGTCCGGGACATTTTCAACCAACGAACTCGGCAAAGTTCTGATGGACTTGCGTAATAAGGGGTAAACAACAGAAGATTGCGCTCGACAACGTCAAAAAAGATAATGGGGAATATACGGAGATATTTAAATCAACGGCAGAATATTTGTTGGAGAAATTTTTCCCATCGGACGATCCAGAGAAGGATGAGAGATTACACGATATGATATGTCGGGGAGCTACAGAGGCGCGGCGCAAGATAGGTGCCGATAAGGTGATTCTCAATCACAAGGTCGTAAGAGCTCTTAGGAGAGTGAACCCTAAGAAGGCACTCGGGTATAATGGAATCTTTTCAAGCGCAACATTAGAGGTGTACTTTAGGCTGGGCGTGTCTTTGTCGGGTTTTTAATCTTTATTTGAAGAAGGGCGTACTTCCACAGTGCTGGAAAGTCCAGAATGTAAAGCTTATCCCTAAACCTAAAAAGGCGGATACGTTAGACCTGAGCAGCTATCGTTCAATTAGCTTGCTACGGGTACTGGGAAAAGCTTTGGATCGTGTCATGACCACGCAAATAGAGCATGCGGTGCGAGACAGATACTTGTGTTGGGCAAGTTAAGGTTCTACCCATACCTATTCTGAGAAGTATCGGCGAGACGGCGGCGGTTTTAATAAGTGACAGTTTGGATTCGCGGATGGTAGGTCGACAATCGACGCATTAGAGTTCGTAGTAGAAGAAATCATGCAGGTGGGAAAAGTAAAGGAGTATTGTGTCGTTGTGGCTTTCGACATTTCAGAAGCATTTGATGTTGCCTAGCAGTCATCCATTATTTGGGAGTAGGAGCGCAGGGATTGTCCGCGACACTTAATGCCATTGGTCAAGGTTTATTTGTGGGAGGGAGTGGCACAATTTGAAATCCGTGGGGAATTGTATCGCGAGTAATGAAAAGAGGATGTGTACGTGGGTCAAGTTTTAATTCCTCATTATGAAAGTTGTTATGTGAAAGCATTTTTAGGGTCAAACTGACCAAAGAATGGACTTTTGTTAGGTTTGCGGATGATACAATTTTGATTATCAAGTCGAGATTGTTAATGGAGATGCATACCTAACCGAAAGAGAGGTTGAGCAGGTTGCACGAATGGCCACAGGAAGTCAAGTTAAAACTTAGCACGTCGAAGTCGAAGACGCTTTATTTCAGAACGAAACCGTGACAGCGTCCCCCAGGGCTGGAACTAGAAGGGAAGGAGATCCCGCTCAAGTAAGCCATCACATACCTCGGCGTCAAGTTAGATAACAAGTTGAATTGGAAGGTGCATGTGTAGTTTGTCAAAAGCAATAGCAGCAAGATATCTAACAGAATGATGGCAGCAGCAAAGATAAATTGGGGATTCAGAGGCAAATCCCTAAGGACGACAGTCTATCACAAGCGGCGGCTCCGTGGCGTAGTTGGTATGTGTGTGACTTCAAAAATACACCCTCGTTCGGATGAAAGGTAAAATGGAAGTCCCGTGTGTGAGTGTTGTCACGCACGTTTAAAATCTCGACCTTGCTTAGAACAGAAAGGGTTCTGTAAAATTCCAAATTTTCCAAGTAAAAAAAACTCGCTTCCTGGCCAATGTAGTATCTTCGGGCGGAGCATTGGGAAATCACATGTAAAGTCTATCAGAAGCAATCAAACCGGTGATGTTGTATGTGGCCTCTGTTTGGGCGGAGGGTTGCAAGGTTATGGAAGTTCGACAACTAATGAGCATTCAGGGTATAACAGCGGTCAAGGCGGCAAGGGCATATAGGACCACATCCATAATGGGCAGGCAGGCGCGGCTTTCGTTGTGTATAGGAAGGAGAGGGATATGTTTAGATTTCACACACGCGTGTGGGATCAAAGCACAACCGGTAGAAGGGTATACGCAATGATCCCAAATATTAAAGACCGCCTAAAAGCCAAATACCTGGACCCCAGTCGGGGATTTATTCATTACCTAACTGGCCACGGATCCTATCCAACATACAGAGAACGCATGAACTTAGTTGACAACAACATATGCACGTGCGGAGAAATAGGTACACCGGAACATGTAGTATTCGAGTGTAATGACTTACAACCGTACTTCTACGCACATAGACAAACATTATTAAACAAGACACTACACCAGCTGATTTGGAACGAAAACCTTTTTCCACACTTAAATGCACTCACACAAAAAACCACGGCACTCATTCACCAACGTTATCTTGACGGATAAAAGACACAAACAAAACTACCCGGACAGAGACATAAAAGTACCACCTCTTTTCGAACAGAGGCTCTGCCCCGGAGACCGGAGACCGATCTCCTGGAATCTCAAGAGCTCTGCTCTTGACGACCAGAAGCAACAAGATCAAACCATCAACCCGACATTGAAACGATCCAACCCCCTAATATGTAGAATTTTCATGCTTCTACATATTAGCAACCCTGTCTCTAACAAACAATAACCAACAGTAGTAGTATAAGTTAACTTTAAGTAGTAGAATAGGGAATTTCTTTTCTTTTTAACTAACGCTAAATTTTAAGAACTTACACATACCTGAGGCAAACAATACAGCAAACAAATCCTTTCCTCTGAAAGAACCTAATTTTTATTTATGTAATAGTATAAGTTCAAACATGTACAAAATTATAATTCAATCCAACCTTTTAGTAACCTGGGCAAACATAAACACAAATTAACATTTCAAATACACTTCTCACACACACACACACACACACACACTCACACACACACTCACACACACACACATACACATAAACACACAAAACACCTCTTATGCACTGTGCAAACACAAAACACCATTCACACACTTACATTGCCTTTTCAACATCTGAATTTCTGGCTGCCGATGGTCCAGACTAATAAGGCAACATCCGTCGAGCGTTCCTCTGACGATTAGGTTATCCGGCTTCCGATGGTCCTGGTCCTAAAAGGAGAACGTAACACGGATACCAACATCACATACAACACACATACACACAACTCTCTCTCACACACACCCACCCACACAAACACACACACACACACACCTAAACACACGCTTCCATTGCCTTTTCAACATCTGGATTTCCGGCTGCCAATGGTCCGGACTGACAAGGCAATGTCCGTTGTGCGTTCTTCCTTGACGACTGGGATATCCGGCTGCCGATGGTCCTGGTCCTAGAGGGGGAACGTAACACGGACCAACATCACACACAACACACATACACACAACCATCCCACACACACACACACACACACATAACACATGACGGTTACTTTCTGTGGGGAAGCCAGGTCTGCTTAAATTTCAGGTAGCAGACTACTGAAACGTTGGAACAATAAATAAATAAATTACCATTAGTTAAACCCATCCTTAGTTTTAGCCTTTAAGTTTATTTACGTTTAATTAATTTTGCAGTCCAATTAATTCGAGCACTTAAATTTTTCGAGTCTAAACTTAATGTAGTACCTTCGGGTGGAGCATTGGAGACGTGGTCGTAAATGTAGCGGGCCTTGTTTACATTTTACTGTTTTTATTTATCATACAACAGAAAAAGTTGATATTTATACAAAAGTTCAGGACACATTTACATATACCAGTCATTGTTTTACACTATGACTGCACTAAAAGTTGTGCCAGAAAGAAAAGGTCGTGGTATTCAACGATAAGTTATCTCCACATCTAAGCTGCCACCCAACTGGGATAATTTTCTTAAAAATCCACAGAACAAAGAAGAACTTTTTTCGGTTTTAGTCAACTGCTTTATACAGACGGAGAGCACAATTCACTACGTCTCCAACGTTAAAGATGTAATTTGTTCATCAATTGTAGCCACTTCATCGCTGGATGGTCAAAAATGTATTAGCATGAAACAGGCTGGTGGTAGAATAATTTTTTTTGCCGGCTTCCTGGCGTAGTGGTATGTGTGTGACTACTACGCTTAAGGTCCCGGGTTCGAATCCCGACACGGTCCGCTTGAAAAATGTTAGGCGAGCATTTTTCACAAAAATACACCCTCGTTCGGATGAGAGGTAAAATGGAGGTCCCGTGTGTGAGTGTTGTCACGCACTTTAAAGATCCCTACCTTGCTTGGAGCAGCAAGGGTTTGGCAAAATTCCAAATTTTCCAGGTAAAAGAAACTTGCTTCCTGGCCAATGTAGTACCTTCGGGTAGAGCATTGGAAAATCACATGTAAGGTAGAATAATTTTACATTGTAAAAGCATGACAGAAAATGGTGCGCGATTGTTAATCATACGTACACTTGATACTGATGTTGTTGTTTTGGCCATAACATTTTTTAAGGCTACGAGTTCTGGGATTACAGAAGTTATGGGTACTATTTGCCACAGCACGAAAGAGGAGATATACAGCAGAACATTTAATTGCAGGTATAATAATCACAATGTAACACATTAAAAACGATTATTTGTTTGGTGTTTTTACATTATTTACTTCTTTAGACGTACTGAGCAAGAAATCGTTTGCACTTCCTGGTTTTTACGCTTTTACGGGGTGTGACAGTGTCTCCGTCTTTTCATACAGGGGAAAGAAATCTGCATAGACAGCTTGGGAATCCAATCCTGCAGCGACTGAAGCTTTTAGTAGCATATCTAAACCTTTGCAATGTGTGTCGGAAGATGTGTTTATCGCTTTGGAGAAATTTACTGCCAGGTTTTACGATCCTCATGGCTCATCCGTCAGTATGGATTGTGTACGATAGGAATTATTTTGCACAGAAAGAAAACCACTCCACTTAATTCCTTTGACATCAAATGCTCTAAGAAAGCACATATTAAGAGCCGATTATCAAGCTGGTGATGTATGGGGCCATACCGAAGATAATATTCCTACTCCAGAGGGGTGGGGATGGATTAAAAGAGACAATAACTGGTCTACTCTATGGTCTGATCTTTCTGAAATATGGGAAGCGTGCAAAGAATTGGCAAGGTACAGTTGTAAAACAGGCTGTATAAACAATCGCTGCACCTGCAAAAGGAACAATCTTGCATGTACCTTACAATGCACATCTTGCAAAGAAGATTGCGTAAACAAAGCATAGGTACGTATTTCGATTTTTACGTCACAATATTTCTAAATTTTTATTGTCCTCTTTTAGATTGGATATTCTTCGAGCGCCATCTTGTGTCGTTTGCTTACTTGATACTATAGAAGACTCATTATAATGTATGACAAGCGTAAAAAACTTGCAGTTTAGAACAAAGTAGTAGTTAAGTACGTTTTTATTAATACATGCCGCCATCTTGGATCCCCTCCACCTGTAATAAAGTGCTGTGGGCCAAATTATTATCAATCGCCTAAATCACCTCTGTGTCAAAGGATTTGTTTCTATAATCATTTGAAACGTTTTTTCACGTACCGCTAGTACTAATACCTATGATACAACGTTAACTTACTACAAAAATGGAAGCATTACGATTATTAGAATTTGTGGTTCAGATGCGGCTTGTGACTTCAAGCTTACCCTAATAAAGCCCGAATCTTTTTTATACTTTCTTAACAAAATTGGAACTAACTAAGTTAAATTTAATATACTCACTAATGTTTTTAGAGTTGGACCGTAATATTTCTTTGCGGAATGTCTTGTCATATTTGGTTACACTTTCGAATTCTTATTTTGTTATAAATATTTTTCATGAGCGTTGTTTCATATAGCTCTTCAATTGTGCAACTTACTGTAAGCCTAAACTTCCATTCCGTTTCAGTATTAATGTTTTTAAATAGTTTGTGGAGAACTTTCTTCTGACTTTTTTAGGTAGTTGCATATAATTCTCTGCAAATATAAAAATGGCTAATAAAAATGATGTGAGAAAAGTTGAATTCCTAATCTACTTGTTTCAAATGCGTTGTATTAACTTACCCCAAACGAAGAAGGTACAGTAAAAGTGGTTAGAAACCGAGATATTATTTAGCAGCATGACTGTTACCTTTAGAATCACGATATATTAAAATGAACAGTTAAATGTTTGATTGCTACACGCCTATGACCAAGGTAGATGTTCAAAGACAATTATATTAAAATTTACTTTCAATTCCAAAAGATTTGTGGATATAATAATAAAAGCAATACAAATTTTGCACGAGCGTATAAACTGAGTATTGATCGATAATGTCTACCTTCACCACATACTTTTCAGCGCAGCGAAGTCACATTTCTATTCACGAGTATTAACTCTCCTCCTTGTTATATTGTTCGGGTCTGCTATGTTTTCAATTGTTAACCCTCCTTCTGGAGTTTTGGTGAAGTATATTTTATAACAGAGCTCGCAATCTATCGTAACTGCGAATCGGACAAGCTTAGACTTACGATGCTTATAAAAATTTTGTATTATTTGTTTGTACCTGATTGGACAAACTAAATAAAAAGCACCGAAGTATTTTTATACCTAAATAGTTAGTGTAACCTTTACAAAGCGAAATTTACGTTCTAATATTGTATCGGTTTATCATAAGGTAAGGAACATACTTCAAGGTATATATAATTTTAAAAAATTAAGCTACTGGCAAAAAGTTTGTAGTAAGTTGCTTGAGTAATTGGATTTTACTGCATCTATTGAAACGACGAGAGTTGTGACAACTACTAATACAAATGTCAAATAACACCACGGCCATTTAGTGAATTTTTCATGTACTAACACGTATGCAAACTTGAATTACAACGATTTTAACTTATCAACATGGATCTGCAAACAAGAATTAGTTTGGCACAATCTTGTTATGAATGACGTATAAATGGCACATGCTGTATTACGAAGATATCGTACGAAAATGGTTTTGAGAGCAGGCTCCTGTCAAATAAAGGTGTACTGTAATTTGATTAGCAAATTGAAAGAATGACTTCCCAATATTCGGAAGACCTGCAATGACTGATGTCCTAGTTGCAGAAGTTCTGCTAGGAATTATAAGGACAGAGCCTGACACAAATACTTCATAAACATTCAAGAAACTTAGAAGTACTTATACTAAAATCAATGAAAACTCATTTCTGCGAGATTTAGGGTTGTTACTACAGTGTTGTAATAGTACGTAATTAATTTCAATTCTTGTTTGTTACGTAATTTAAAACGGGCACTATTTGAGATTGAATTCGGCAATTTTATAGAGCTTTAGCGTAAGTAATTTTGCTTAAAACCATCATAGCTCTCTACTATAGTTACTGACTATGTATACGCAGACAATTAACGCAGGTTTTATTAAACTAGTCTTATAAATTCCGTTTACACGTATAATTGCAAAGGGTGTTATTTAGGACCTAAAATCCAAATGGTTTTTAACTTTTAACCCGTTGTCAGTGATACCAATGGTAATTTATAAACAACATTTTTAATATTTATGTATTATCTCTTTGGCATAAATTAAGATTACATATTGCAGTCCTTAAATTCAAGTATAAAATTGATAAAATATTTTTAGGTTTATCTAGTTTATCTAGTCGGTGCGGTATCCAAAATTTGGATCGATTGCGCGGGTTGACAATACTGCTTTATAAACCGGTGTTATGCTTATGTTGTTATTTGGAGTGTTTACACGGTTTTTAAAACCGGTGTTCACTAAGTCACGTCTCTTGCCGAAGCGGTGTAGTTTTATTAAACCGGTTTAGGCATTATTTAGTGTTTACACAGGACTTAACACCTGTTTTACTAACAACTGGTGTTAATGGTCCGTGTAAACGAAGTCACAGATTCCTTATTAACTTGATTCATACGGTTGAATTTTTAAATATCGGCAACAGAAGCCTTGTATAGGGTGGGTGTTTAGTGAACGGAGGATTCACAAAAAAATTTTAGTCCTCACTTGCGTTTTTTTAAATGGAAACACTGTATAATTTTGCTTATTCAGATTTTTCGTGACATTTACAACTAAAAATGTACGGCAAGTATAATCATCATTCTGAAAAGATTGGCACTTCAATGTGTTAATCGAGTCAATTTTGAAACCTTGTTTCTATGGCTAATCAAAATTTTTGAAATTTGTTTGCATCATCGATTTCGGATAATAGTCGACTTACGAACTATGTACTAAACTATTACAGAAAGCTTAATGATTTACAGTGTGATTGTGCTTGCGTTAAGCGAATGTAACTATTCTTGCTTTTTTCTTCTTTCTCGCGAAAAGTAGCTAATAAATGACATTTTTTTTTATATTTATGAGTTTAAAAAGATAAATATATCCACGAAAGATATGAAAAAAGGTCAAATGAATTGATGAAAGGTATCAGGAAAATTTCTTATTCTAAGGAGGTAGAAACAGAATGAAATAAATAGCATTAAATCCAGCTTAGACATGGCGGCCAGTGATATTCTGAGGTATACACAAGAAGAAAATAAGAAACCACGGATGACACAGGATATCCTGAATTTAATAGAAGAAAGACGAAAATACAAAAATAGATCAGACGAAACAGGAAAACAGAGATACAAAGCCATAAATTGGGAAATTATTCGCAACTGCGGGAAAGCTAAAGAACAATGGATTGATGAAAAGTGCAAAGAGGTACAAACTAAGATGGAAATAGATAAGACAGATGAAACGTACAAACTAATTAGAATGAATTTTAGGGTTATAAAACAACATAGCAAAAATATAAGGGACGCGGGAGGAAACGGCATTATAGAAAATGTAGAAAAGTGGTTAGATGGAAAGAATATATAAAGAATTTATATGCAGAATAAGAACTAACAGCACTGGATAAGGAATCAGACATTGAAAATGATGACTTGGGATATCCTGTACTTACATGTGATTTTCCAATGCTCCACCCGAAGGTACTACATTGACCAGGAAGCGGGTTTTTTTTACCTGAAAAATTTTGAATTTTGCCGAACCTTTGTTGTTCCAAGCAAGGTAGGGATCTTTAACGTGCGTGACAATACTCACACACGGGAGCTCCATTTTACCTCTCATCCGAGCGAGGGCGTATTTTTGTGAAAAATGTTTGCCTAACATTTTTCAAGCGGTCTGTGTCGGGATTCGAACCCGGGACCTTGGGCGTAGTAGGACATCCTATACTTAGAGATGAGTTTGAATTAGCATTAAAGGGTTTGAAAAATGGTAAGGCACCAGCTACAGATAAGGCGCAAACAGAAACTCTGCTGGAAAAGCAGTAACAGAACGTCTCTTCCAACTTGTAACCTATATGTATGAGACAGACAAGACACCCAAAGATTTCCAACGTAACATCATAGTAAATATCCCAAAAAATAGAAACGCGGAAAGTTGTGAAAATTTTCAAACCATAAGCTTGACAGCAAACGTGTCAAAAAATATTAACTATAATTGTACAAAGACGAATGGAAAAACAAGCTGAAAAAATACTAGGAAAAGATCAACTTGAATTAAGGCGAAACAGGGAAATACGGCAGGTTATTTTAGCTCTGAGGGTGATAATGGAGAAAACAATGGAAAAAAGCGAAAAGCGTGCATATAGGGTTTGTAGATCTGGAAAAAGCATTCGACAATGTAAAATGGAAAGAAATGTTCGAAATACTCAAAAAGATTGGAATGAGTTATAGGGATAGATGGATAGTACATGCCTTATAAAACAAGCAAACAGCGGTAATAGAATTAGAGCAGGAACGTAGAGAAGTAAATATTAGGAAAGGAGTGAGACAAGTATATGCCCTATCCCCATTAATTTTTAACTTGTACATTGAAGAGGCAATGGATACTTTGAAATTCAAAAAGACATTAGGAATTACTATCCAGAAACAAAAGATTTATATGCCTAGATTTGCAGATGATATAGCGGTATTAGCATCTAACAAGGAAGAGTTAGAAGATGCTCTTAATAAAATGGAAACAATTCCAATAGAGAGATACGGTATACAAATTAACAAAGATAAAACTAAAGCACTGGTATGCAAAGGAAAGAAAAATAAATTAAAAACTAGAATACAAATAGTTAACGAGAACTTACAAGAACTTAAGGATTTCTGCTACCTAGGAATCCAAGTAACGCAAGATGGGAAAAATGTAAAAGATATAAAACAAAGATTAGCACAAGGTCGTGCCACACTTAACAAGAAAAAGCAACTACTGTGATCAAAGACTACAAACAGAAACAATGAAAACATTGTTTAAAATATGTGTGAGCACAGCACTGTATGGTTGTGAAAACTGGACATAGAAAAAGCGGACAGGAAAAAGAAAGAAGTCTTTGAAATGTTGTGCTACAGACGTATGATAAAAATATCATGGACAGAGAAAGTTAATAACAAAGAGGTATTAGAAATGGTAGGGGAAGAAAGAAATATGTGAAAAACGTTATAAAATAGAAGAGACAGGGTGATAGGCCACATACTAAGACATGAGGGAATAGTGCGCAATATATTAGAAGCAGAGATAGGAAAAAAAAGAAGAAGAGGTAGACCTAGGTTAGACTATTGCACACAGATAGTGAAAGATGTAGGACGTGAGAATGTCAGAAAAATGTGTAGGCTAGCTCAGAATAGAAATCAATGGAGGTATGCATCCAACCAGCTGCAAGATGGAAAAATTAATGACGAAAAAAATAGATGTACTTAAACATGATGATTATTATAAACAACTACAGGTATCGGTCTTGCAATATTCTCAACTAATGTTATGTGTGCGAAAGGATTTACTGAAAAACTATTAATACGGCAAATGTTTTGGGGAATCCTTGGCAGTCAGAGGCTGCTTAACCCCTTTCACATACCATTGAATCTCGGTGAAATAGAGCATATAATTAGAAAACAATGGAAGGAAAATCGAGCTGTAAATAGGCTGTGTGTAGGCGGCTCCTTGGCGTAGCGGTATGTGTGTGACTACTACGCCCTAGGTCCCGGGTTCGAATCCCGCCACGGTCCGCTTGAAAAATGTTAGGCGAGCATTTTTCGCAAAAATACACCCTCGTTCGGATGAGAGGTAAAATGGAGGTACCGTGTGTGAGTGTTGTCACGCACGTTAAAGATCCCTACCTTGCTTGGAACAGCAAGGATTCGGCAAAATTCAAAATTTTTCAGGTAAAAAAAAACTCGTTTCCTGGCCAATGTAGTACCTTCGGGTGGAGCATTGGAAAATCACATGTAATGTATATAGGCTGTTAACTTTCTAGTTAGCGCTTGAAGTAAGCAGACGTGTTTCATGGAGCTCCCGGATACAAGGCTATAAGTAAGTGTTTATATAGGGTTTTCATTACTTTTATTATATTTTAAGCTTTGCTTTTTATTGTATTTTATTTTTATTATTGTGCGGTATTATTTTTGAACACAGGGCAGTGAAATAAAATAATAATTTAATCCGTAAAATAATAAATAAATGGCGTTTTTCTTTGAATTTAAACTAAAATCCGCGTTTAAAAATAAACTAAATTGAATTTCGGGATAATAAAGTAAAAAATAAAAAAACACACACCCCAAAAAAATTTAAAAGGCGTTTTTAATAAAAGGCCGCCTAAAACCATCAAAAAAGTGTGTAGAAATTTTATAGTACTCGTATAATAAAATAACCACCTAAAAACCAAAACCTAGGCTTTTTAAATTAAATAAATAGTCTGCTAGGACGGAGGCTGAGAGCGCTGGTGAGGGGAATCAGTTTAAGGTAATTTTGAAGGACATTAGATTAGGGACTCGGGAAGAGGCTGAGGAGGTAGTGAAGGAGCCTGTGTCTGCGACGGTCGTCCGGGGGAGTCGGGGCCTCCAGCGGCGACTGCGGCGCCTGAATTGCCCTCTACCTCAAGAGGCCGGCGTAAGACGTCGACTAGCAGCAACGGTAGGGTTGCCGCTAGTGACCTCGATGAGCTGGAGCAATTGAAGTTTAGGGTAAAAAAGACGCACGCGGTCATTTGCAGGAAGCTGCCGACAACCTCCATGGATGATATCCGTGACACGACAAATCAGCTTATAGGCATGATAAGGACGCTTAGGCTTTGTCTAGAGAATTCCGGGAGAGCTAGCGTTGTCGGGGGAAGTCCAGCGGGGGTAATTTCTGTTTCAGGACAGCAGGGTTCTCGGAGCCATGAGTTGGTGATGCCGCGCAAGGTATCGTATGCCGCAGCAGCTTCAGGTGCTACGCCTACGTTTGAAGTCAGAGCCGACGCCAGATCCGATGAGAAGGAAGACGCTTAAGAAGAAGGTCGATCCCGCTCGTAATGGGTTTGTTGTAGTCGGAGCTCGTCGAACACGTAGGGGCGGTGTTGCAGTGGAGTGCGCAGGTCGCGATGACGCCAAGAAATTGCAGTCAAAGGTCGGCGGGCACTGCAAAGAGCTTGTAGCGTAGACCATCGAGAAGAAGCGTCCACGAGTCGTTCTTCCGGGGGTCGAGGCGGGGATGAAGGCGGAAGAACTGGTGCGGTTGATCGTGAGCCAGAATTCCCGCTTCGGCGATTTAAAACTGCAAGACCACCTGAGGGAGAGGTTCAGGTTTAGCGGAAAGGGCCCTTCGCCAACGTAGTCTTCGAAGTGACCCCTACACTTCGAAGGCGTTAATTAGCTGATGCTATTAATCTCAGGTGGCGAAGAGTATGGGCCCGGAACCACTTTTCGATGACCCAGTGCTACAAGTGCTACGAGTACGGCCATAGATCGATGGAGTGCAAGGAGAAAGTACAGTGGTGCGGTAACTGTGCCGAAGTCGGTTACGAATTCAAGAATTGCTGGAGCGCAGTCCCCTGCTCTGTGGTTTGCGCTAGGGCAAACGACAGAACTGGCGGTGGCGCGAAGGTCGATACGCGCCACGACGCCAAGTCGAGTAGATACCCTACTATGCTACGGCTGAAGAACGCAATCACACGTAACATCGATTATGGACTGTAAAGATAATACAAAATCTATAAAAAGAAAGAAGATACAATTCGCGCAACTAAATCTCGGGAAAGGAAAAGGACCGACAAATAACTTCGTAAAGTTATTCTTCGAGAAAAATATCGACATCTGGCTTATACAGGAACCACACCTGTATAGCCATAAAATAACAGGTTCTGGGAGAGGGAGTACTGTATTAAACACGGATTGCGAACGACCGCGTAGCGGGATAATAATAAATAATGAGACGTGCGCCGGAATAAATTTAAATAATTTATTGAAAGAATTTTTAACGACAGCCGTAATCAAATCAAGGGGAAATGCGTTCTACGTTATAAACGCGTACCTCCCGCCGGTCGATTCCCGGCGGGAAAATCCCCAAACCGAAGACTTGATAACAAGTAGATAATATTATCCGTAAAATCGGCAGAAATAAAAATCTTATCATCGGAGGAGCTTTTAATGCCAAGCCGCCACTACGGGGCAGCCCTATCGAAGACGATAGAGGCTTGGAGGTTACTGATCTTTTTACGGAATGGGATCTTAGTGTGATAAACATTAATGATTCACCTACGTTTGAGGGGCATAAAGGCAGCAGTTTTATAGATATTACTGCAGCCTCGCACGAAATGTTAGAAATGATGTGCAATTGGAAATTAAGGTCGGACGAGGAAACGCTCTCTGACCATAAATTAATAACATGTGACGTTGAAACCAAAACAAGCACAAACGAGCAGCTAACTATATTTCTGCGGATCTGTAATAAAAAAGCAAATTGGGGTCGGTTTAAACAAAAATTTCGCGAAAGTATCCCTGCGCTCGGTAAAAATAAGCTATTTCACTGTCGAGAGGCAGACGAAATAGAAACACTCGCAAAAAATTAAACGACGCGGTAGTAGACGCGTCGTCGTATTCCATACCGCGAAAAAAAACATTTAAAGACAGGGAAGAATATTCCGTTTAAAGATTCTATTACCTACCTCGGTGTCAAGATTGACAATAAATTAAATTGGAAAGCGCATGTACAATATGTAAAAAGTAAGGGGGGCGAAATATCAAATAAAATGATGGCGGCGGCTAAAATAAAGTGGCGTGTCAGGGGCGAATCGCTGAGAATAGTTTATGCCGGAGCAATTGAGCCGGCAATACTGTATGCAGCTTCTGTATGGGCAGAAAGTTGTAAAGTCAGGGAGATGCGTCAATTGACGAGCGTACAAGGCATAACCGCGGTAAAAGCAACGAGGGCGTACAGGACTACCTCCACGGAAGCGGTTCTGGTGATCAGTAAGACTCTCCCTATCGAATATGTCGTTAGGGAGATTAGAGATAGGAGATTAATAAATATAGAGAAAGGGCGCGAAATTATCGAAGATCTTAATCTTGGTAATAGGGAAGTTGCGAGAAAGATCGTTGTATCTGAGTTGGGGCACCCGGCTGATATGGGTGATGAGGACGCGACTGGTATCAGAATTTATGCGGACGGTTCACGTATGGACGATGGGCAAGCAGGCGCGGCGTTTGTCTTGTATAAGCAAGAAAGGGAGTTGTTTCGGTTTCAAACCAAACTCGCGAACTGGAGCACTATCTTCCAATGCGAATTGGTAGCCATACGAGAGGCTATCGATTACGTAATAAACCATACGGGCAGAGACGAATATTATATAATCTGTGATGGTAAATTGACGGTGACGGCTTTAACAAACATGAACGCCTTGACAGATCTCCAAACGGACGTCTGGAGGATAGCGTGTACGGCACTCGAGTTTCGACGTTGAAAGTTCTGTTGACGCACAAATTCATACCGAGCATAGAAGCTAGAGGTAAGATCAAGGTGAAGCTCGATAATAAAATGGTGCAACTAATAACCGGGCACCGTGTCCTGAAAGCGTATTTACAAAGATTCGGTTTAACCGATAATGACCGCTGCGAATGCGGTGAGGGAGCAGAAAGCGCAGAGCATGTGCTCTTCGACTGTCCACTCGAGGTGGCAAATCGAGGGCTAGCTGATATGAAATTAGCAATGGTAGGGCTCGAATGGCCAATTAGCCTAGAGGAAGTTGGGGAAGTAGCTAGCCAAAAGGCGTTCTGACAGCCTTCAAGGAATTTGCGGGAAGGGTCGCAAGATTGGACGGTGATTACCGCGCGTAAATCAGAGGTGGTGGGGGAGGATTGAATATTTTTGATTTTGACTTGGCATGAGTAATGGACTTGAGCATGTATGATCAAAACCTGTATACAAATTTAAAAAAAAAATATTATAATTATAATTAACCAAAAGTTTAATATGCACGACAAATCCCCACACCACTAAAACAATCACTTTCACACTTTAAACGCGCGGAATAGCGGGAATAAATCAAAACATAAATAAATAAAACAAACTAAATCAAAAACCGTCATTAATTTAAATCAGTTTAATAAATAAAAAAAATTAAAAAAAGTGAAACCGCGCATCCCCCCAGGACTTAAAAGTGATAGCGATTGTGATCCCCCCATAACGTTTAGTGCATACCCACCAGAACTTTAACAGTGCATATCCATCTCCCCTTAACAGTAAGGAATCAATAGACCTAAAAAAACGACCAGATCTTCGGATGCTGGAGAAATTTATATACGAGGTAAGAGTAAAATTGTGGTGGCTGTACTCGCATAAGCATTAATTTGTAGTGATAAGCAGATTTTGAAATATTTTAACATGCACGTTTTATGTGTAATTGCGCTAGCCGATATAATGCTTGTGCGAGTGCACCTGATAATTTATTTGGGTAATGCTTTTGCTAATTTATGCACTGTTATATGCTTATGCTTTTAGATGTTTATTGATATATATATATATATATATATATATATATATATATATATATAAAAGGACAAGTTATTTGCAGTCCGCAATAAGAAATTGTATATAAAATAAGATGTATCTGTAAACAAACTCTCATGAAAATAATCGGGTTAGTAGTTATATAGCCATTAACAATTGCAACACATGCGGTCATATATACACATTCAATAATAAGGTAGGTTAAGAATTTTGTAACGTACTTTTAAATGACATACAAATAGGCTTAGTTTATTTAGTTGTTAAATGTGTAACAAATAGAATAGTTTAAGGTATGTGACAAAATTATATAAGGGTAGGTTAGTATATTAGTAAATTAATTTATAGGAATGACTGAACCATTGAAAAAGGCTCAAATAGTCGAAACGTACGTATGGTCGAGTTATGGAACAATAAAATGTAAAATTTTATATTAATGTTTCGATCTATAACCCAAGAAAAGCATCCTCAAACAAATATAGAGTGAAAGGGTCAAGAAAAATAAAAACATTTAACATTATATATATATATATATATATATATATATATATATATATATATATATATATATATATACTTATATTTATTTTATATTCATTCATATTTATATTTTATAGTTACATTTTATATTTACCTTGCATGTATTATATTATTTCGGGGTTTGATTTGTTTTTGGTGACATTTGCCGCCATGTTTGGTGGCAACATTTTTATAGGAACCAAGATTGTATTTGTGAAGATTTTAATTATAATATAAATCAGTTAGGGAATTATAGGGAAAGCTAGGGACTAAAGATAAAATAAATTACTTAGATCAAGGGGCACGAATTTGTTAATTTATAGAGTAGGCAAAATAGCTGGATTCACTATTAAAATATTTGACGAATGCTTGGAAGATTTGAATCCATTTAAAATTAGCTAGCTAGATTTGCATAGTTTTAAGACGACCCTTCAGGTCGCACCGGTAAGCAGAGCTAGCGACTGCTATCCGGTATTACGGATCCCTCATTTTTTACTTTTGCTTGTGTCTTGTTGATCGGGCACACTCTAAATCAAAGCTAGAGATACCATTATTTAAACCCTATTTTTAGTTTTAGTTTCAGTTTGTTAGATTTTTATTTAGGACCGATTAACTTTGAGTTAGATTTTCATTTGAAGCACGTTTATTTTCCGCGTTTCACCCAATGTAGCACCTTCGGGTGCAGCATTGGGGACGTGGCCGCAAGTATAGCGGCCCTTATTCAAATTATAATGTATATATGCTGTTGTGAGAATTTTATGGAACTGTGTAGGCTAGCTCAGAACATAAATAAGTTGAGATACACGCCTAAACTGTTTCAAGACGTAAAATCTAATGACGAAAAAAATAAGTGCACTTAAATCTGATGATTATTATAAACAACTACAGGTGTTGGTTGTGAAATATTTTCAACTAACGTTGATTTGAGAAAGGATGTATTTGAAAAACTATTAATTCGACAAAGGTTCAAGTGCTGGGGGAACTTGGCAGCCAAAAGCTACTTACCGCCATCACATACCTTACATGCGATTTTCCAATGCTCCACCCGAAGGTACTACATTGACCAGGAAGCGAGTTTTTTTACCTGAAAAATTTGGAGTTGTGCTGAATCCTTGCTGTTCCAAGCAAGGTAGGGATCTTTAACGTGCGTGACAACACTCACACACGGGACCTCCATTTTACCTCTCATCCGAACGAGGGTGTATTTTTGTGAAAAATGCTCACCTAACACTTTTTAAGCGGACCGTGTCGGGATTCGAACCCGGGACCTTGGGAGTAGTAGTCACACACTTACCACTACGCCACGGAGCCGCTATCCCCTTCAAATACCATTGAATATCGGGGAAATGGGGTATATAACTGGGGCACTTTGTATTCATGAATTTCAAAGTTAGGATAAAGTTCTCTTCCGAACGTTTGGCTAGGATGTACAATGAAGACTCTGGTAACGAAAGTAGCGGTCAGGATGACGCCACACCTATAAAATATTCTAGCAAATATACTGTTACTCAAGTTTTTACTAATTATCAAGAAGCTGAGTTAGTCGTATATATAAGTTATGTTCTGACATGAATTACGGCATGACTTACAAACAAATAAGAACATTAGCTTATGAATATGTAAGCATACTATCTAATTGTAAGACTCCTAATAAATGGAATGATACTAAAAAGTCCGTAATAGATTGGTTGAAAGGATTTATGAAAAGAAACTGCACTAAAATTAGTTTAAGAAAACCGGAAAATACAAGCCTGGCTGGGGCCACTGGTTTTAATAAAACAGTTGTTAAAGAATATTTTGAAAATTATGTAACCGTTCTAAAAAGATTTAAATTTAAACCTGAGCAAATTTATAATATTTGATTAAATATCAATTGCAGACCTATCGGACATTATTTTCAAATTACCTCCACCTAATTCTGCAAAAACTGCTCGGACGTCCCTACTTTCTTTCAAAGTAAACCTTGGGGCTATGCTAAAATATGGTCATTTTGTTCCTTTTTTTGTGTTTTTAAATACGTTTTGTTTAATTTGATTTAAAAATATTCAATAAACTATAGTCTTGTTTTCGACATGTAAGTTTTGTTTATAGTAATTTAGACCAAACTATTATATTTCATCTAAGGTTGATTCTGCCCCTCCCATTGGTTGAATGTACTCCACCAGAGGGGCAGATACAACCATATGCAAAGTTATAAACAGTTATTTTTTTATTTGTGTAAACTATCTTTTTAAATGTTTTATTAGGTTATTTTACAATAAAAGAGTTCAAGATATGTCTTGAGAATACTCTTCTTCTTTTTGATTAGCATACAAGTAGGCTAGTAAACATTTTGATAAAAACGGTTGAATCTGTCCCCCTTTCCCCTATAGGATTGTGGTTTTACGGAATTACGGGTTTACGGGAATACACGTTTACGTGTTCACGGGCTCACGGGTTTGTGGGTTCACAAGTTCACGAGATTACGGGTTCACGGGATTAGGGGTTTATGAGATTATGCGTTTTGGGGTTGATCGGTTTATGGGTTTATGTGTTTAAGTGTTTATGGGATTATGGATTTTATAGGTTTAAGTACTAATGGGCTTATGGGTTTTTGGGTCTGTAGGTTTGTGGATTTATGGGTTTATGTGTTTATGGGTTTATGAGTTTATGAGTTTATGAGTTTATGAGTTTATGAGTTTATGAGTTTATGAGTTTATGAGTTTATGAGTTTATGAGTTTATGAGTTTATGAGTTTATGAGTTTATGAGTTTATGAGTTTATGAGTTTATAAGTTTATGAGCTCATGAGTTTATGAGTTTATGGGTGTGTGGGTGTTATGGGTTTATGAGTTTGCGGGTTTAGGGGTTTATAGGTTTACAGGTTTGTAGGTTTGTAAGTCTGTAGGTCTGCATATTTGTAGGTCTGTAGTTCTATAAGTCTGTACGTCGGTAGGTCCGTAGAGTTTTCGTTGCAATATTCTCACGAAAAGTATATTTATGCAGGATTATACTATATATAGCTTTTGATAGAGTACTTTACGCTTTAAGTATTTGTTTGCATTAGTAGGAAAATCTATTATGTTATTTTAAACTTCAACAATTATTGTTTCAAGACTTTTAATAAGGTATTAAACACTTCTTGATGATGAATGATTGAAGACGTAACTTTTGGCACTTTGATTTGGGTTTTTCAACCATTTTCAAATAGATTTAACTTATCTTTTAGCTTCATTTGTAAACTCAATGGCACTCTTCTAGCAGATTTTCCTAATGCCTCAAAATTAGGTTTCAATTTTATCTCACATTTTTTTAGAAAATTTGCCTAAACCCGTAAAGTTTATTGCATAATTATTTAATATTTGCTCTTTAGTCACTAGTGCTGCCGTCATTGAGGGGTGATGTTGAAACGTGGTTTAATCTAGTTGAAGAAGAATTAAGATCGTTTGAAGACTTGAATATAAGTTCCTAAAATATTATCGGGAGGGCAATGCTCAAGATAAGGTGAGGAATAACCTTGTTATAGAAAAGTTCAACTTGATATATATATATATATATATATTGCTGTGATAAGGGGTTGCTTAAAGGTGTACTTTATAGTAAAGGTCGTTTAGAAATGAGAAATTACCATAGGCAGCAGAAAACTGCATTTATTTAGTAAGAAATTGAGAAATGGAGATAGTTTGTAAATAGTAAGCAGTCAACACCCCGTATATAAAGTATAAGTAGTTTTAAGCGACGCAAATACACACAGGAAGACGCATAGTTAGCGTAAAACCAGGAAGATATGCATTAGGTAGATAGTAAATATTTAATACCCTGTAGATAGAGTTTTAGGTAATTTAGGTAAAGCAAATAATGATATTTTCAGTGGAAGCACGCGTATTTATAAGTAAACATAATAAAGTGTAATTAGACACGCATTCAAAAGAGTTCCAAACAAATAGGTTAATACGGAGATAGAAATAGAACTTCGAGAAGCATAAGCGGAATTCGTACAATAGTTAACAACTTTGATAAAGAGAGGAGATTAAAAATTGCGTGAATAACAGGCAGATATGAAAATTAAAAGTCGAATTGCATCAGTTGTTTATGGAAAAGCAATTAGATTCATCAAAACACCGCATGTTTGATAACGAAGACAGCTGCGACCAGGTCACAATTATTGGAAAGCATAGAAAATTACATCAGAAACTACTTTAAATGCAAAGATTTGATTCGTTAAAAATGAGCGACAAGTTTGTAGACCATACTCACTGACGGAGTAGGAGAGAAAAGATATATTAACAGGTACAGTGATGACAAAGTCAGTTTTAACTCAACAAAGGCCGAGGTGCGCCACTATGAAATAAAGTGATACGTAATAATAATTAAAGTGAAAAATTGTATAAGTGCGAAGATGAAAATTACGATTGCCGATTAAACGACTTCTAAAGCCGGGGAGAAAAATTCAAGTTCTGAGTCCGTGGAGGATAATAATACAATTTCTGAGTCCGGATGATGATAATACAATTCTAAGTTTGGGGAAATTGATAAGAAGTAATTCTAAGTCTGAAATGAGACGACAATAAATTGGGGTGCATAAGTATATGTTAATAATGGTAGTCCAGAGGGTAATGGAAATAATTTAAATGCAATGGTTCAAGCGTGTGGATAGACAATATTTCGAATAGGCATGTAATAATCCTGAATTGGGGGAAGATAATTTTTATTCAAACGGATGACTTAATGCATGGGAAATACTAGTTATGGATGCGTCAATGCGAAGAAAATAGACCAGGTCAGATTTTTAGTTATGACATTTTATTTTTCTATATTTTTTATTTGAATATTGAATTTGCTTAATATACATGAATGTGACGAAGTTCACCAAACAAAGGATTTGAACACGTATAAAGTGCGTGATATGATAAGAAGTTTAGAACGTTCCACACTTCTTCTTTTATAAAGATAATAGGTTTTCTTGGTGACTTTGGGCTTTGAGTAAAAAGGTATATGATTTTTAATAAATGAGATTTACAACATTAATTAATTGAAAAGTGTATTTTAAATAATTTACAAAAACTGTACATAACATTTGTTTCATTATATAGAATCGAATTAACTGAATTTTATAATTCCAAATAAATGCTAGTCGAGGTCATAAGATAAAGTTAATGGGAGTGATTTGATAATTTAAACAGTTCAAGGAGGAGCTATAAGTTGAATACGAAATTGATAACAAGTAAGGTGGAAACGTATCAAATTTTGTTATTGGTAGACAAGGTTGGTTCAAGATAAAATCCAGTTATGTTTCTGGAAGGAGCTTATAGCAATATTAATAAGACAGCCCAACGATGGAGAAGATAATTACCATTCTTGTTTATGCATAGCAATATTAATATGGTCGCCCAAACGATAGGCGCGAATAATTTAGGGAGCATAGCAATATATATATATATATATATATATATATGTATATATAACTAGGGAACTTTAGGCTATGAAAAAGTTTGGTGTAGCAAAAAAGTTAGATCCTCCATTAAACGATAGACACACAATCAGGTATTTAGAGACTCATTTTGAACCCGAAATCAGGCATTGTATAGCATTACAGAACATAAGATATCGGGATCGTTTCCTAGAATATTTGCAGAAGCATAATGATGCAGGACCTCCCAGAAGGACGTAAAACAAGTAAATTTTACTAGATTTGCGCTGGATGATAGGGACAAACGATTTAGGAGATATGATAGTAAGAATAATTACCGGCCAAATCGAAATAATAATTCAGGACTGAGGGGAAGTAGGGAGGCGGAAAGTTAAGATAATCTAAGAGCTTCCCCAGAACGTATTAGAAAAACTGACAATATGGCATCAACAAATAATAATGTTAGGACAATAAATAATGTGTATGAGAAGTTGTTTGACGAGCCAGGTAAGATTGGAGGCATTTCGGAAGATTCAATTCAGCCATCAATTAAACTATTTGTTTCGTTATTGTATATGTATTAAAGTGAATAAGATGAAATTATTGACAGGAGTAAATGTTTGAAACTAGTAATAGGTAACGAACCTCCTTGTTAATAATATGGTTCTTTTTTTAGTAATTGTAGGTGTAAACTTTTAGTATACATAAAATACTAGTAAGAGGGATTATAAATAGGGAGTTGGAGTTATTGTAAAGTTCAATTTATTTTAGTGTATCAGTATTTTGCTACACTGATCAGTTGGTATAACAATGGGCTTATTAATGAAAGATTTAATAAAAATAGGTGTGATGACTTATCAAATAAAGGAAAGATAATTAATTTGTAAAAATATTGCACATATTGATTTATGAACTGAGTGAGAAAAGGGTTTTTTTTATCTGTAATAGAATAGAAAATTTGTATATAACTTTCAATTTGAATTTGTAAATTTCTTGGTTTTTAATAAATCAATTGGTGCCTTTTAACTTAATTTTGTGCTTCTTTGTGGTAGGCTTCTTTTTGTGATTTTATTCCACACAGGTTGGAGCAGCATCTACCGATCTTGGGCTGAACTAGCGGGATATGGTGTTCTAGATTAGTTTTGTTTTAATTTATTTCAGAATTCATCGTGACCATTGTGTGTTTTGTAGTTTCAGCCTAAACAGCAAGAATTTCATAGCAATATATACACCATTGATTTTCTATTCTATTGCTATTATTCATGGTTTAAAAACTCGTTAAGTTCCTATATTGAATGAAACCAAAGCATCAATGCAAAGCCGAAGGTATTTTTTCCTTGAACTTGAATTGACTTGGCTGAATCAGCTCAGGAAAAACTATTCACCCTAGTGAATAACTTCCATGATTATAAAATATTCCACTACAGTTCATAAATTTATGATATCCGGAAACTCCAACACAGTTTTAGATTGTCGTACTTTCTATAAATTCTATGAGAAATAAATATCATTTAAACTATATCATTTGATCGGTTATTAGTTTTGAATCCATCTTCTCAATTTTGACGCTACCCAAAATCTGCCGCTGTGGGCCCGGGTCCCTGAACTGGTAACATCTATTTCAGTAGTACGGTGATTTACTGTTATTCTCGCAAGAAAAAATACTGACAAGCCTGGAACATATAATACACCTTCTTTGTGTGGTTAGTTACTTTTAATAGAATAATTATTAACTTTAAGAAGAATTGCAAAATTTAATGAGAAAGTAACAAATTAATTTGTTGTGCCTTGGCAGTTGTTATTTGAAATACATACAGTTTGAAAAAGTTGCACATAACATCATTTTGATTAGGATTATTGTCTCATAAATATTGCATTTTGTATATATGAACCTCCACAGTATATTACGGTCGTAAGTCATAATGATTGAGGTAAACACTTCCATTAATTCCAACTTCGCACAATTTCCTTAGTGCATTGTATTATTTTATGCCCAACAGCAAACAGCAGAACACACAAAAGGCGGAGCCAATTCTTGAATTACAAGGTGTCTATTATACATCCTAAAGATATTCATGCAAAATCAGCTTGCTTGGTTACTGGCAGCAATTATTTTATAGGTTGTTGTTAATACGATTTTTGTTTATAGATATATGCAGGTTATACTAAAAATAATAATAAAATAAGATTTGAGCAGGCAAGTGGGGAGGGTCCAATTACATAATAGAAACAGAATGACTCAACTATGACTGTCTAGGTACTCAAGTAATTCTAACGAAATAACGAAACTACATCAGCTGAAACCCTTGGTTTAAATAGAAACACTGAGGATTTCTTAGGCACCAATGTTGGGGTTGACTTGTGTACATTTGCTAATAGACTGTTGGAGCAGTGGAGGAAAAGACCTCCATGCTGCTGTTGACTCAAAAAGTATTGTAAATCCTTAAAAGGACATATTTTTATTGTAACTCAAACCATTTTCTTGTGGTCGGATGGAGTTTTTCCAAAAGAAGACCGACCAAAATAAAATTCCAGTGTTCGGTAGGAAAATTTAAATTGTGAGAATTGCTGTTTTTTGAAAAGCTGTCAATACGTGCCCTAAGTTTTTTATGATCTTCAGAATTTAAAGATGGAAAATCCTTAATAGCTTCCCAATGTAATGTTGCTAGTAAATGTGGAGTAGAACATTAATCACGCAAGGTGTTACATAGAATTTCAAAATTTGAAGCAAGAAGAGGTATAGCTTTAATGATTTGCAACGATTCACCTGAACAGTTGCTCAAAAGTTAATAAAATTTTTACATAATGTTCAATGAATTATTATTATACACCAAGCTATCAAATAAATCAATAAATATGAACATTTTGTTATTTTATTCGAGAACTGAGGAATTTCTTATTTTACCTAAAACTAAAATGACATACTCAAATATCAGTTACAAACAAAATATCCTAAAAGTAATACTTGCAAAATCCAATTCTTGTAACTAACGATCGTAAACACCTGCTTTTACTTTTAAATTGACGTCAAAATCAATTTACAAGATTTTCCATATTATTAAAATCTCCATTACATCAGTTACTAAAAGTGCATCTTCGATTCAATTATTTAATTTTAAATTTTAAACAAGCTTTTTGTATCGAAAAATTTTTCATCTTCATTGTATATTACAAAATCAAATAACTGCATTGAATAACTTCCATATTTCAAACTATTTCATATGTAAACTCTACATGTTATTTTAACATCCCAATCAACGTTACATTTATTTGGTTGACGCGAAATTATAACTGATTGCATTGTCGATCGCGTAAATCGACATGAATCGAATTAATCAAATCAAAGGACTGAAATCGAATGAATCATTTCTAATAAAGTTCGAGTTTATATATCTTTATTTAATTACGTCATGGTTCTTCAAAGTTTTCTAGATTAGATAGAATTTTATTCCAAAGATTACACATCTACCAGTCATTTCTGTGAATTCTTCGTTTTATTACCTCATTAGCGTCGATTGTCTGCGTTTATTTGTCTTTGTGCAACATATAATAGTCGCGTCACAATTCTCTCCTAATTTCGAAAGCTATAAAATTAATCTTATCGATTTTGTGGATATTTAATGATACTGCGGCTTCTTAAAATAAACGTTTATTTTATTTAATTAGTTTATACTACATTTCTTATTAATTTTGAAAATAATTCTTTATTTAAAAATAAATTTGTGTTGTACACACACGGGAGTCAATTATATAATTAATTAAAGCTTTAATTGCTTTATAATGCAAACGATTTGCATTTTTATAATTGTAATAAGAGATTGGTTTTCACGACAAACAAAACGTGTTTTTAATGCAATTTTTTGTAATTAACGAATGGCTTTGTACTTATGATACGCTTGCAAGTGATCGATTTGCATAAGGTATAAAGTTTATTCTTTAAAGATTGGAATTCGTTTTACAGTATTTCTTAATGATTAATTAATCTTACATGTAGGCTTACATTTGTACATACGGCTATATTATCGAGTTAAAGTTGGGGCTTTTAAATACACGAAAATTGTGTTTTCGCTTTTCACATAAATAGCTACGTATTTACAATACGTTTATATTATAAAGACCGGAACAATGAATCTTAGGAAATTTCTATTTCTTCCCTGTTTCTTTTGTTTTCGTGGGTTTTATTTGTATGCATTGGGCTTCAATAACCTCTCGTGACACAACCAAATTCTGCAAATAAATCCCACCTAGATATAAAAGAATCCAGAAAAAATAGAAATTTCCAAAAATTTATAGTGTACACCCTGTATAATACAAGCTTACTTTTTGCTAAGCGAAAATGCAATTCTGTGCGTATAAATAATCACCCTCTATAATATAAGCGTATTGTAAATACATAACAATTAATGTGCAGTAGCGAAAAACACAATTCCTTGTTTTCAAATAATCACTCTAAAATAAATACAACGCGAGTTGTTCGCGCCATCTTGTGTCCGATATACTCGCGCACGCTGACTTTAAATTACTAATTAATACCGGATCTTTAAAAACATTAATAAACCCGCGAACAGTAAAGAAACATTATTTAAACTATGTAGAAAGAGAACATTTAACAAGAAAAAGCAACTAATGTGTTCGAAGGCAACAACGATAGAAACAAAGAAAGGATTGCTTAAAACATATGTGTGGAGCACAGCACTGTATGGCTGTGAAGCCTGGACAGTAGGAAAAGCGGATAAGAAAAAGGTACAAACCTTTGAAATGTGGTACTACAGACGTATGATGAAGATATCATGGACAGAAAAAGTTAAGAACAAAGAGGTACTAGAAATGGTAGGGGAAGAAAGAAATATGTGGAAAACAGTAAAAAAATAGAAGAGATAGGATAATAGGCCACATACTAAGACATGAGGGAATAGTGCGGAAAATATTAGAAGCAGAGATAGGAAAAAAGAGAAGTAGAGGTAGACCTAGGTTAGACTATTGCACACAAATAGAGAAAGATATAAGACGTAGGGATTTCAAGAAAATGTGTAGGTTAGCTCAGAATAGAAATCAATGGAGTTACGCATCCAACCAGTCCCAAGATGGAAAAACTAATGAAGAAAAAATAACTGTACTTAAATATAATGATTACTGTAAACATCTACAGGTATTGGTTTTGCAATATTCTCAACTAATGTTAATTGTGTGAAAGGATTTTCTGGAAAACTATTAATACGCAATTGTCTAAGTGTTGGGGGATCCTTGGCAGCCACAGGCTGCTTAACCCCCATCACATTCCCTACATGTGATTTTCTAGCGTTCCACCCGAAAAGACTACATTGGCCAGAAAGCGAGTTTCTTTTACCTGAAAAATTTTTTGAATTCTGCCGAACCCTTGCTGTTCTAAGCAAGGTAGGGATATTTAACGTGCGTGAGAACACTCACACACGGGATCTTCATTTTACCTCTCATCCGAACGAGGGCGTATTTTTGTGGAAAATGTTTGCCTTACATTTTTCAAGCACACCGTGTCGGGATTCGAACTCGGGACCTTGGGCGTAGTAATCACAACCCTTTACATACCACTGAATTTCGGTGAAATAAGACATATAATTAGAAAACAATAGAAGGGGAACCGAGCTGTATAATTTCAATGAGCTGTGAAGGCTAGCTCAGAACATAAATAAGTGGAGGTACGCCTGCAACAAGTTTCAAGACGAAAAATCTAATGACGAAACAATTACAGGTGCTGGTTGTGCAAAAGGATATATTGGAAAAACTATTTATTCGCCAAATGTTCAAGTGCTGGGGGAACTTGGAAGCCACAGGCTGCTTAAACTCCATATCTCCCCTCCCCCACATATACTACTAAATATTGGGGGAATAGGGTATATAATTGTAAAGCAATAGACGGTGACTGAACTGCATCTAACAAGAAAGAACAGCGACTATGTTCAAAGACAACAAACATAGAAACAAGAAGGAAATTGTTCAAAGCATATGTGTGGGGTACAGCACAGTACGTCTATAAAATAGGGGCTGTAGGAAAGGCAGACGGAAAGAGATAGAAGCCTTCTGGAATGTTGTGCTTCAGATGTATGAGGATGATAGCATGGACAGACAAAGTTATTAACAAATAGGTTATAGAAATAATAGAGGAATAAACATATCTGTGGAAAACAAAAAAAATGGGAGAAATAGAAGGGCAGGATACGTTCTAAGGTATAATACGGGATATATTACACGCAGAGATAGGAAAGGAGAACGTGAGGTAGACCGAGATCAGACTTTCGCACGCAGATAGTGATAGATGCAGACTGTGCAAATTTCAGAGAAATGTGTAGGTTAGTTCAAACTAGGAAACAATGAGGATACGCGTCTAACCACTTCCAGGATTGAAGACCTGATGATGATCAATAAAGCATATATACAGAATGATCAGTGCTATATTTTTAAAATAATTTTAAACCTACGGGGCGGTCCAGAAAAGCGTGTCGTATCCAAGTTATTGTTTTTAAATAGAACACTGTATTTTTATGCATATTTGAATTATAAAATAAGAAATAATGAATGTTTCTTAAAACACACTTAATTCAATGAAAGACTGTTTTTGAGATAAATAGATTTTAAACAAAATTGTCTTTTATCAACATATTAAGAATAGTATGGGCATTAATAAGTACGTTTGACAATGTTGAAAAGAAAAATGAAGACGCGGTAAAAATGTTTTGATTTAAAATTCTTTAGTCGGGTACAGAGTTGTTAGGGTATTTTAATTACAGTGCATATAACATTATTTGCCTAGTACTTCTTATCTTCAAAAAATTCTGTGATTACTCACCTGAGAGTAATGTGAATTCTTATAAGAACGATTCCACTATTATTATTCGCTGGACTAGCAAATACCGGTCAGTTTGATTTTTAAAACCTGAAAAATAAAATGCTTTTAATAATGATTTGGAATATTAAAAGGGCATTGTGTAAAAACTATAGAATTATGGTTTAAATTATTGAACATTAACTAATGGCTACAAAAGTAACTAAGTGACATAAAATTATTAAAAAATTATTGTATAATAAAAATTAAACCACTGAAGTTCAGTTCTTTAATAAGGACTAATTTAATGAAGAGTTGAGTAGCTTTTTCCAGAAGTAGTTTGTTTCATTTTTCTGCAAAGTGCGATAAACACGATTTTCTTACTCGTTTAATTGTTGGAATTTTTGTCAATATATGAATAGATGTAAACGCAACCGAAATAAACACAATAAGAGTAACAATTTTATTCAATAGCTTATACAAAAACTTAATTTTTTCAGATTAAGGCTAGTATTGCAAGTTTAAAGTTTTCATGATTAACTAACGGAGAGTACTTTGAAATTCAACAATTTCCCGACCTAAATTATGATCATTTTTTAACATTGTCTGTCACTGCACTTTTTTGTGCTCAAGAATTACAAATACAAATTATTTATAATATTTTTCGGACAAGTGAAAAAATTATGTACTTCTACTATGACCAAAGTACCTGTCAATTTCAGGGTTTAAAATCGTTTACCAGTATTGCTAAATATATGAAATTTCAAATCAAAGTTTTCTGGTATTTATTCTTCGATAAAATTGAAATTTTAAAATTATTTGGTTTATCGATCTACAAAGGCTAAGGCTACAAGTTGTCAGCTATAAATGGAGCTTATTAACAAAATCGTTTTGAGAAAAATGTCTTCCTTTTGTCTTAACCAAAAGAGTTCATTGAATTTTGCGCGATATACGCTAATACATTTCAAAATCGTCGAACACTGCAAACATTTTTAAAACGCTCAACGAATTAAGTTCTCGGCGATAATACAACCAACCAAAATTTTGTATTACACTTTGTGCTAAACTCTTTCTGATTTATGATTTATATTTATTTTGCAAAATTTGCATCGTAAAAGTCATTCTAGAAGTACAGTCTAATTACACCAAAAATTAAAACTTTTAATCATAATATTTTAAAACTATAGTTTTGTTTTTTGCTGCATATATAAAATTCCCTCTATATGTGCTTATTTATTCAGTATTAGTTTGTGGTTGTAACTTGTATATTCAAATTTTAAAGCAGCAGCCAAGCAACCTGACACCGAAACAGAACCCAAACCTAAGACTCAAAAACAACAGCACCCAAAAAAACAGACCTTCAAAACCGAATCGATAGCAGAAGACAGCAGCTCCGAAAAAAAGTAAGCTAGGAAAACCCAATAAAAAAAAACAAGAAATCTAAGAAAACAACCAAATCAAACGAACAAGGTTTTCTGAAAAAAACCTCAAAAAAGAAGCCAAACCTACAGAGAAAACCACCATCTCAAGAACCAAAACCTAGCCAGACACACGTCATAATCCACATCCATAAACAAGAAAGCGCCACCAATAATGCAAATAATCGGCAAAATACTGCAATGGGTCCAAAGGGTAATAAGTGCAAACAGGACAGGAGAGGCTATCATCAAACTCTAGAAGAAACGGCTGATATATTGGCATACTTTAATGACTAATACAACAATAAGAAAAACATTACTATCTTCACATGGCATGCGAACGGCATCGCCCTAAGGAAACTCTGACGCTTCCTGAAAGAACGTGACGTAGACATGGCCCTCGTAGGAGAAACCAAAATAACAACCAAGAAACACAAATAGGAGCAGACCAGATCAACAGAAAATACAGACAGCTCCAACCAGAGCAAATAGTCCACAGAGGATGTTGCAGTACTTGAACGCAAGGGGATCATCTACCAACCAGTCGACCTGCCACAAACAAAAATAAACGTTTGAATATTCAGATCAAAACGGACAACCTACTAATCGTATTATTTTTCTATAAAAGCCCTAAGGATCAGCTTCGACTAGTGAATTAGATGCGCTACCTGCTGGAACCACACCCATCGTGATTACAGGAGAACTGAATGCAAAACAAAGATCCATGGAGCTCAAAACTTGAAAACTCTGATGTACGAACACTTTTTAGAAATGTTGTCGGACGAAATTTTTACTAATAGGACCGAACGAATCTAAAAGAATTTGGTCACTCTGAAATCATCAATCAAAAGTACTCGATAGCACCATACTTATAAGGACGCCCCATATAATATTTTCACAGAAGTGTCGCCAGACCTACGCTCAGACCATTTGCTCATTCTCATAATGCTCAACAGCAACCCATAGAAAACGACAAACAGCAAGATCAAGAAACACATAAACAAGAAAAATTTAATGAATACTTACAAAGCAAAGTATCTAAAGACAGACAACCCATACAAACCACATTTGATTTTCCAATGCTCCACCCGAACGGATTACATTGACAAGAAAGCGGCTTTTTTAACTGGAAATTTAGAATTTTGCCAAGGTAGGATCCTTTAACGTGTGCTACAACACCAACACACGTGATCTACATTCTACTTCTCGTCCGAACAACGGCGTATTTTTGTAAAAGATGTTCGTCAAACATTTTTCAAGCGGATCGTGTTGGGGTTCGAACCCGGGACCTTGGACCATATAAACCACAGCAGATCTGGGGGTCGCAGTGATAGAAATCTCCGAAACTTATACAAGACGCAATAGAACACACAACTCACATCAAGAAACCATACGCAAGCAACAAGCAACAAATCTCGACGTACCTACAAGACGTAATAGAAGAAAGAAGACAATTCGTCAAACGATTTCAGTGAATGAGGGATCTAGCTATTAATACCAAGTTCAATGCCCAACAAAAAATGGGCAAAGAATTTTTAGACTAACACCATCACAGCGACTGGACTACGTACATTAATCATGTACTGGAAACCGAGGGCAACATATAAGGTTTAAACAAAAACCTCAACACGACAAACAGACCCAACGTAGCACCACTCAAAGTTGGCAACCAAAAGCTGAAGTACCACCTAAAAAAGAGAGCCGAGGAATTTACACGAACACTACAATAGACGTTTACATTGAATTCATTTACAAATCAGCACCACACCAACGTAGTAAATCTAACAATCATCCACATACCAAACACGCCCTTTAGAAACATCCCCAATCTAATACCACGCTTCTCCAAAAAAAGAAATATCGAAGACCAACATCAATTTCAATAGAAAGATAGCGCCAGGACCAAACGAAATATCGAACGACAATCTCCAACACATCAGCAAGACCACACTGGCGCATTTCATCAATATCTACAACGCAATCACCCGGCACTATCAATACCCAGAAGTCTGAAAACTTACGACAATCGTGATAATTTCAAAACCTAGCAAACCTAAAACGAACGCAAATAACCATATATTCATATCACTGCTCCAATAGCATGGGATAGATATTCGAAAAGTTACTACTACACCACCTCAAGACCTACCTACTCGTAAGACAAGAAGAACTCGGATTCAGAAAAAAGTAGAAATGGCTCTCTCCAAACCAGTTACATTGACGGCAAGAGTCTGACAACGAGGTTACTTGTCAACTGTTGTATTCGACGCTTATATGCACAACATCCCCTGCAGAGACCAAATCACATGCGTCCTCTTCATAACCAACAGCAACCACGCACGATTCGCCAAGAAATCTACGAAAACAACTAGACGACCTACCCGAATGGTTTGAGAAGTGGCGGATTCCACCAGGACAAATGTGAAGCTATTCTGCTCTCTAGATATCACACCCAGTTGCACAAAGCGTCCAAACTGAGAAGCTACGGCCTCTCGTAGAAATTCATCGTCAAATACCTAGAAGTCAACATAGACTGAAAGGAACGACACGGGCAAGACGAATCAAAGGTCTCCTATAGCCAGTAAAACACACCGCAGCACGCTACCAATAGACATTAGACTGAGAATTTTCATGACCTACATAAGACCAACCATAAACTACGCTTTAGCAGCCTGTATTACATACCTAAATATCACCAACACACATCTCACAAATTCGCTTTAAAACACCACTCTTCACCTCAACACACGAAGTCCATGATTCGTCAGGAACGCAACCAAGCATGATCTGAAAACACTGTAAAACTCTGGACTTACCATCTCTCAGAGGAATAGCACCGCCAGCTGGAAGTCAATAGCAAACGAAGAAGAGGCCGCGAAGAGTCTTAAAAGACTAAATCTAGACCAGAACTATCAAACCCCATATCATTCAATGGAATTAAACCGAAGAGCCAGTTCGAATTTAAATCGCAAAGAGAACAACAAAAAACAATCATCAATAAGCAGCAAAACATATAAGTTCAGTCAGCTACGCCAATTTGCACTGAGATCGCCAAGACCAACAGCTGAAGAAGATGAAGAAGAAATTCAGGTACGAATGTTATCAATTTTATATGAAGAAAATCATTACGAGAATTTTGGTATGACTTACACTTAGATAACCTAATCATGGTCGTCAATATTATCAAATATAGAGAAAATGGTTTTTACACCCAGTGCAAAAAAAATGCAAAAAAATCCAAAATAAGAGTGAGCGACTATTATCACATAAATGTGGAAAACAGGAATAATAATTATAATACAAGCTGACTTAGAAAAAAAATAAATACTGTTATAAAACTGAAGTGCTCTAATACTATTGGTATAAAAAGACAATGTTTAAACACTCAGCAGTGTATAACAATGTTTTTTATAAGTCAGGAAGGTCCATATCATAAGTAAAATTAAATCTCATTTTGAAGATGATTAACAAAACAGAAGTAACTCATATTTAAGGTAAGTTATAAAAATGCGTATAATTACTGAATTAAGCAATATTCAGTGTTTGCAATTTATAAATTTATTTGGTAGTTAAAATTAAAACCTATAAATTTTCTCTAAATCTCTTTCATTTCTTGCCCTCAGAGTCCAAAATTACCTTTATTTTTGTTTAGAATTTAGAAGTAACGTGGTATTGTGAAATCCTAAAAGTATGTAATTTATTAAGTGGTGATTATTACTCCAAGACTTATTTCAGTAAGCTGGCAAGGAACAAGAATGGAAAGAAACGCTGGGTGGATATATAGCAACCAAATATTTACCCTGTAGTTTTTTTAAGATGATGCGACACCAAGATTGTTTCACGTTTTAAGCCTCTTTTATGCAGCGTGTCTCGCTACGCGCGCCTGATGCACTTGCTATACTTTTGTTGAACAAAAAACTTTCGCAT
Source organism: Platerodrilus igneus (assembly GCA_036346225.1). Lineage (NCBI taxonomy): Eukaryota > Metazoa > Arthropoda > Insecta > Coleoptera > Lycidae > Platerodrilus > Platerodrilus igneus. Next base: position 1,763,120 of record JARFIW010001272.1, read on the forward strand.
CGTACGACGTACGTCGTTCGATGTAAAATGTAATGTTCATTGTAGAGACGTATCTCAACATTTTCGCAGAGTGAGTATATCAAGTGGATTCGCGTGTGGTTTATACTGTTTACTTATTGAGAATTAAACGTCGTAAACTGGGGAGATGGTCTTGTACATCCTTTAAACAGTATGCGGCATTTAAGAGGTGCATTCTATACCTCTATGAAGAATTTGGAAGACACGAAAAAGAGTTTTTTGAATTTAGGATGAGCATCACTTCTTTTGATGAGTTGTGTTATAAAGTTAGAAGCACGATAATCCCAAAACCAAAGCTAGTGCATTTGTTCTAAACATCAATGATCAATAAGGGTAAAAACCTTTTTAAAATATCAAACAAGCATGTAACATTTTATTAAAAAGAAGAAATATGCAAATAAGATAACGGTCTATTTTCCTAAGTTCATAGAGATAATAACGAGTCGGATGTTTTCGATGTTTTGCTTTCAATAGGTGAGAGCATCTAGTTGCTGCCGAAATTACTAGCCGCTGAAGTTGTTGGCTCATCAACCAAAAGCCCACCCGGCTGTCTCATTCTAACGACTTGTAGTTGAGTAGCGGCAGTGCCTCTTACAAATGAAGGAACACTATAATGTTGTTGTAAATAATTGCTTTCCATATTACATAACTTTGAAAGTTTTGATATTGAGGGTTGGTCCAAGTGGTGGTGGTCCGTAAAATTGTACGCGAGGCTAGTTATGATGCGCATGGTTCGTTGGTTCCAGGTGACGTTGTTTGGTGGCCTTGCTATTATAAGAAATCAACAGCTGTAAAACATTTGACCGGAATTACAGTCTTATCAATTGGTGGTAGCTTTTTCACATTTGGAATTATAAAACGAAAGAAATCCCGGTCCTGAGCATCTCCTTTTTTTTCAGCCTCTCGTTTAGTTATCAGTTCAATATAGTGTTCTAGATTGTCTTCAAGTTTTTCCTTTTTCGTCTGTATTGGTTATTCGAATTTTGTGGAACGTGCGGGTCAGTAGGATAACCCACTCTTTCTTCAGCGCTTTCAGCTTCGTGGTTTCTGTTATTCTCATCAACAGAGTCTCGAGTCTCGAGTTATGTTGAGAGCAAGTGTCGCAGAATCGGACGTACCGGTTTTGAATACTTTTCCTTTTAATGTGGATTACTTTTCCTGAAAGAAAAAATGTATAGTTTTGTACCTACAACACAGTAGTTAGTGTGGCTTTGAGATGAAAGTGCAAAAAACATTTTTTTAAATCATTGATTGTCTTAATATCTAAAAAAGATGTTTTTTTCAGGTATTGGGCTCCGGATGCACATACACTGAACTGCGCTATGCATTCCGGATGGAAATTACAACAATCAAAATAATTGTCAAGGTTATGTGCAATAACGTGTGGTTAACAATTAATGAAAAAGTGTTCATGCCTTTGAACAGTGATATAAATGTGTGGCCTGATGCCGCAAACGGATTCAAGACCAGGAGTAACTTCCCTCACTACCTCGGTGCCTTTGATGGGAAGCATAGGGTTATAAAGCGAGCTCACTCTGGTTCCTTGTTCTAACACTACAAGAACTACTTCTTTAGTATGCTGTTAGCAGTATGCAATAATAATTATAAATTTTTGTACCTCGATGTCGGGTCATTTAGGAGGGACGCCTATCCTACTATATTAGATTACTCGGCGTTTGAAAAAAAAACTAAACGAGTGATTATTAAATTTGCCCTTTGCTGAAATAATATCACCTGGCCTTATTCCGTTGCCTTACGTGTTTGTAGGTGACAAAGATTTGCCATGTCCACAAATCTGATGAGAGTTTATGCAGGTTCTAACCTCACAGTATGCAAAAGGGTATTTAACTATAGATTTAGTGCAGCGAGAAGATACATAGAATGTTGCTTTTGAATAATGTTAAATAAATGGCGAATCTTCTAAAGAGCCCTTAACATCGATGCTGATGTTGCAGTCATGGTAATCAAAACTTGCTGTGCTCCGTACAATTTTGTACACGATAAAGGCGGGATGCGTTTAGAAAATATTTTGAAGTAACAGGGTTTTATGACAACACGTATGAAATCAACGGACAACAACAACCCCCTGGCCCTAGAAAGGCACGCTATTTCGGAGATGCATTGACGAGGTACTTTTTTAATCCAGTAGGCACCATCCCATGGCAAAAACGTTTCATTTGAAGTAAAGACAAACAAAAGTCAAACATGTTTATGTCTTACCTACTCATGCTATTTTGCTAGCACTTACAGTTCCTGAGAAAATTAAACTTTACCTTTTCGCAGACTCGCCCTGTAAAATAAACCATAAATACCACTGGTTTTTGTTTTATTTCATATTGCTCTTTTAATAATGTATAATTAAGAGAACAGTATTTATTTATACTTATTATGATACACCAAAAAGTTGTTTTACAAACCGAAGTCAACACTGTAACGGAAGTTCCTTCAAATAACAAGTCACTTGTGATACAATAAAATAAAAGGCTTACCTATTTTGTTCTTTTCAATATCACTCTTGCTGTAGAAACCATCATACAATAATCCGCAAATCTCAGCACACAACTTCTTTTTCTTGATAAGATCCTTGTAGTCTTCAGTACAAGAGTTCCAAACGGCTGTACGACACTTTACAGCCTCTATAAAAACTTTCACGTCAAACGAACAATTCATGCAGAAGAACTTCTCAGCCAGCACTGATTTGAATTTGTTGATATATATATATATATATATATATATATATATATATATATATATACACCCATCGAGCGCCATCCAAAGAAGCGATGCATAGATAGCTGCATAAACGCTAATGTTCCTAGACACACTTTCAAGACACGCGTCATGAAGGTACCCGTGTCGTGTTTTCAATGACGGGCGTCGCATTGAAGTGCGACGCGAGATAGGTTTTGAGCTGCTAGGAGCTTCTTTTAAAAAAATACTTTATTTCCAAAACTCTCCTATCAAGTGTATTTTAAATAGTAATTACTATGATTGTACGTTATATTCATTAACGTCTTAGTTTCAAAAATAATCAAAGTTAAATGTTACTAATTAATAATTAAAATCAATAACTAATATTTACAAATGAGTAGCTTGAACAACAAACAATGTTAAAGTTACGAAGTTCTACGACTGACTTGCCATCTTGGGCTCTTGAGGGTATTTATGCTATCCTTGCTCTTACATCAGTTGTGGGAAATGCAGATCTCATGCTTGCTATTTCTTGATACAATACAATGTATCACTTTCTAATTATCTTAATTCACTAATAAGCTAACCTACAATATTAAACAAGTATTAGGTTGCAATGTCAAACCATTTGTTTACAGCAAATGCTCCAATGTTCTACCGCCTGTCTTAATGCACAAACGATATCTTCTCAAAAACTTATACTTTAAAAGTCGGAACGAGATAGGTTTTGGGCCTATGGGAGCTTCTTTTAAAAGTCTTTATTTCCAAAGAAAACACTCCTATCAAGTTTATTTTATTTATACAGTAATTACAATAGTAATTTGACAACTTGGACGTTATGTTCATTAACGTTTTAATTAACAAATATTCAAAGTTACTAATTATTAATGAGTAGCTGAACAACCAACAATGTTAAAGTTATAAAGTTCTAGACTGACTGGCCATCATGGGCTCCTCGGGGTATTTATGCTATCCCTGCCTTCACATCTTCTGGTGGGAAATGCAGATCTCATGTCTGCAACTTCTTGATAAATTACAATGCATTACTTCTTAGTAATCTTAATTCTAACAATTGCTTTCTTATAATCTATTGTGACCTGCACCTGCAGTATCAGGTCACATCTGGAATACAAAGTAGTTGCTTCCTTTCTCACGTCTGATTAATGAACTTCCATTAACCTTTTATAATGTGTCCTTCAATTATACAATGTAACAATCTATTTCTTAAGTCTTAATAGTTTCATTTAAATATACATATATATATATATATATATATATATATATCAATTTGGGAGATATGTAACTCGCGTTGCAAGTTGCAAATAGACCCATTTACTTCGATAACGCGCGTCTCGGGACGCGCGCCGCAAGACGCGCTGCATAAAAGAGGCCTTAAATAGCACCGTAATGCTGTCGTTGTCTAAGCGAACGGTCAGAGAAAGATAATGTTTGCTATAATGTAAGAAACGATTAAAAGTGCACTTGTTAAAAACATTTCGAATTTTTCACTTACTCTTGACGGTTGAACTTCGGTATCCAACAAATCTTGTTTAACGACTCCATTCATTTTATTGACAATTGATGAAATTTTACAATCGCTGGTATTAGATTTTGTTCCTGCAAATGGATCTTATACTGGTAAAGATATCGCCATAACTGTATACGACTATAATGGAATTAACAGTACTTATAGATAACAAACCAAAACAACAAAGGGCTGATCGTATTCGCTTTAATAGGGAAAACTCGCATTCGAAATGTTTCGCACTCATTTTAAATCTAGGAGTTTAAGACTTGATAAATTTGTTTAATAAGGCAGAAGATGAAGTAGAGTTGAAGAAGTAAAAGAAGAAGAAAGGTTTTGTGAAAAAGAAATCGATACAGGCTCGGACAAAGGTTTTAACAAAAATATTTCGAAGTTAATGAAGCTGCAACAATAGTTTTTAAAAATTAAAAAGTCCGAAAAAGGCCAACAAAAATTAAAAAGTAGCGATGTAACAAATTTAAACTACTTGTTTACAAATCCACAAACGAACGATATGATACTAGTGGCGCTCGACATGTAGAACGTACTACATGCATTGTGCGAAAAGAACAAAGAATTAACTGATTACGAAATTTCTAAAACTAAACGGGAACTTTTTCAAAAATTTAGAGTTTACTAAAGTAGTTTGTAAATCTTTCTACTTTACCGAGTGGAGAAAATTACGTCACTTTATCGCATCAGTGGGAAGAGGGGGGGGGGGACTTAATATGTTGCTGGAGAAAGTATGCTATTCAAGACTTAAATTTGAACTCAAAGATAGTTTATTTTTGGTATATCAAACTACACATATCAAAATGTTAAAACATAATCATAAAACAAATTGGATCTACTGTGCAGTTCTTATTCTGCAAACATTGAATTTAACCAAGATATATATATATATATATATATATATATATATAGCGGTTTTCAATTACCAGTTCGATTTGAAATGGTAATTCAACTTTAAATACAAAGTTGGGTTTTCATTTCATCTTAATAACTATTAATATATATATATATATATATATATATATATATATCTACATTGATATGATAACGTCGTACTCGGTATAATAAACGTTCTACTTAACGCCATCGCTCTGTGTTTCTCTCAAATTTAATCTTTTACTTTTATTATTATGCCACGGCTAGTCCTTTTTAATTTACACAGAGTGCACAACGTTGCGATGATCAATTTTCTCTCACCCCTTTATGATTACCTGTTTGAATTGATAAAACAAAGTCAATCAACATTCATATAATGAACGGAAATAATATTTACAATTTTAGAAATTCTTTAAATACATCCTTGAATCAATTATGATCACATGGATTGTTAATCAAAAAATTAATATATTTTTAATTCAATATAAAGTCACCAAAAACTATACCTTTACAAAAAAATCTGGAACGTTCGAGACCTCTTTATGATTTATTACGTTTCTTGTTCACTTTTCACAAGTTTTGGATAAATGGAATAAATTCAGTATTAAAATTTAAATTGAAACGATTCCTTAAAATTAAATAGATCTGACCTGTGATCTCCTGATATGTTGTTTCGTGTTGTGGATCAACACCCCCTTACTGTCTTTAATTGAATACAAATACTCTGCTTTGTTGAACCAATATTTCAGTACAGTTACCACTTGTTTTCCAAAAATCACCTCGTTTTTTATTTTATATTTCTCTGCCTATGCTTTGAATCTCTTTCCTTAAATACTTTCGACGCAGATTAGAATTCTTTTCGACGCAAATTAGAATTGAACCAGAAATAGTCCAGAATTTGACTGGAAGCCGATTAGAATTGTTTTATAAGTGAACCAGAAATAGTCCAGAAACCGATTAGAAGCCCTATATGATTATAAATATTTAATTTAAATTAATTACCCAATTTCTACTCACGTTTTCTAAAAAAACGGCAAAAACTCTTTACTCATTCTTAACGTAATTGTTGCACAGTACTATTTTTAGTATAACATAAATTTAATTTATCTGACGCGTAGGTTTTTAATTAAAAGTGATGTGGATTCAACCTGCTTTAAGTGGAAACTGAGCAGCCTTATCACCGGGGGGTGTTAAATAGCTTTTCCCACTACCTTTGGGTTGGGTTTCCAAGCAGTTTTACAAATTGTTTCAACCAACCAGGTTTCCTTTAATATCCCCTATATTTTTAAGCTGTTTCTGATGAAACTCCTTCGGATTTCCGTGTCATGGTGTTTATTTGCGATCTTTGATACCTTATTATTTGTTATCGTGCCTTTCAACTTACGTTTGTTCTTTTGTATAGATAATGCTATTGGATAATTGTACAAAAATAAATGATGTAACTCTAGTGCTGCTTTCGTATTTATTTAAACTGATTTATGAAAGTGCGTTTTCTTATCAAAGCGCTCATTGTTCCTTCTTTATAACAAGCGTAATTGCATGAAGATTTGTTAGGTTTCATCTTACGTTTTGCGTATTTTATTTTATAAACTTGTAAAACACTTCTCAACTTAGTTTAAATACATGTACGATTATTTCTCTGCTGAATACGCGTTCTATTGTTGAAATATATGCCTACTGGCATCGCTTAAAGTTAATTACGGTCTATATACAGGGTGTTAAATGCTTGCTATTTGCATAATGTACGAAATACTTATTTTTCTGCTAAATAATGCAGTTTTCTGATTCCCTTTGCTATTTACAGTTACTACACGACCTTTACTACTCAATACACCCCTAAACAACCCTTTATCGCAGCAATATATATATATATATACATTGTTATGATGATATGGTCATTTAGGGGTATATAGGGTCACCAGGATAGTACACTTTATATAAATATCATGAGAGTCTAGAAAACTAGACATTTTACCAAGAAAAAAAAAATTCGACGATTAAGCAGAAAGGCAAATATCAACGCCCTGTATATAAACCATAATTATAATTATATTTAAAAAAAAAGGGTATTCGTAAAGATTCAACTAAATAAACAACTTTGCAAGCCTTAAAACCACATGGACAGAAGCTATAAAACAATACGCGTCAGTAGTTCATCATTATTATACAAGGAATTCCATTTAAAGGAGGAGGTTTGTCAATGCGTAAAACGGATATACGCATATAATTTCGTACATCAATAAATACAAAGTTATGCGACTAAAAGTATGAAAATCCAACACCTTGATAATTTGGAAATAATAACAGCTTGAGGATAAAGCAAAATTCAACAAATTTGCTGTACAATAAAGCGTACGTGATTTAAGCGACCATGAAAGATGTTAAATCCCAACTAATTTATACAAATAACCTGAAATCCTACGTGTAATGAAGGCACAGTTTACATCACCTATTTAAAATATTTACGTGAAATAATTGCAATTGATTTAATAATTAAATTTAAATGTAGTGATACCTAAATAAGTGAATAATTAAACAAGGTTCGTCGTTTATTCCTCAAAAACATAAGTTATAGAAGGTTGCTTTAAATAGGTTTTAAGATTTGTATTAACAAAGGACTCCAAACAATTTCTGAATCCGATCTGGAGAAGTTGAACACGTATGTCCAAACAATTTCTGGATCCGACCTGGACAAGTTGAACAAGTATGTTCAAACAATTTCTGGATCCGATCTGGAGTATTTAAATAGATACCTGAAGAATCCACCTGCCGCAAAATTTCTAAATCCTATTTGGGTAACTCAAGAAGTAACTATAAACTAAAGCTGATCCAGCGAATAAGGAATGTGCGTGAAGCAAGGGAACATATCTGGAAATAACTGGAGCAGAAACTGGTCTGATTTGGGGGAACGAGACACGCTAAAAATGGACAACAAGTTAGTCATTATAAATGTTTTGTTGCATTAATAATTTTATTTATGAATATTTAAAAATATTGCATTCACGAAAATTTATGTGAGAATTAACAAAAACGTTTTGGCATACGTTATAATTTACGTAAAAATTTAAGGAAGACTGATGAACGTTCATAGGGCTTCAAGTAATAATAAAAAGTGTGCGTTTTGCTGGCTTTTTTTATCAATTAAAAAAAATTATAATTTTTGGGAAATATTAATTCAATTTTATAAAAAAGGTTCTATTCAACAACATTATAAACGCTTTGTACATTGTATATATTGAGAACATTATATAAATTGTGGTTAATTGCGTTTAGCTCAAATACATAGGAAGTAGAGAAAAAAAGTTAAATTAACAATTTTTTGTTGTCGCATCGTCGCAAGCTCCGTTCGTAGTTAAAACTGAGCTAGCCGGGGCATTACAATTAAAATTGATTAAAAATAACCCTTTTTGAATAAAAAAGAAGGCACTTCACAATTACTCACTTTACGTGCATATTTTCGTTTTCAGACGTGAGCTATATTTTACTTCATGATGCACTGATTTGTTTACAAATTTATTCATATTTAAATGCACCGTGTATCTATTGACAAGCGCAAAGTTCGTTGTTTGAGTAAACTTTCATACCAGGTTTTCGGATATCCCATGTATTATTGTTGTATCTTAACATCAACGCGTTCTTCTTGTCACGTACCATTTCCAGTTAATAGCATTGATTCACTTGGATTCTCATACTTCTAGATAAGTAAACCATTGTTTGTTCAAATAAATTTGGTAAACTTTGATTTTTAATTACCATGCTTTATCTGTTTCCAATAAATCAGGTGTCAATTGTAATTTTCCAGTCACGTAGACTAAATACAATGTATGCCTTAAATTATATGCGTTTTCTATCCAACGCATTATTAAACCTGCTTGTTTTAGTTGAGATTCCTGATGTAATAATGTTGCGTTATCCACGCGTGTCGCGTTTCAGCTTGCAATTATGTTATTTATCGACTTGCGGATTTGTGTTATTCAAATAAATCTTTAAATATTTTTCATTAACTGAATTAATTATGATTATTATTTATATACAGGGCGTTGTGATTTACTTTTCAGTCTAATCATCGTGTTTCTTGTTTTTTTTCAAAAAACTGTATCGTTTTCTGAGTCCTTACGTATTTTATGTGGAGTGCGCTATACTCTTGGTCCTAACTACCACTAAATGACCCTATTAACACAGCAATATATATATATATATATATATATATATATATATATATACATCTTTTAGTAGAAAAATCTTATATGAATATTAGTAACGATAATGAATTAAATGTGTATTCCATTTACGAAAAAAATCAATTTGTGGACAGCAATTGGTGTCAAGAAATTGACAACCATTTAAATTATGCTAGCGAAAATAAATTATTACGATAATGCTATTACACATACATTTATGAAGTATTGTATACAACATTAAGATTTATTTAGTTAGGCTTGGTAAAAGTAACCTAAAATAATTCGCCGCTTAATTTTGATTCACTTATTTTATAATTTTTTTGAATTTAATTTATTATGGTGTTAAATTGTACCTAGACCTTTGACTCATCGTAGTTGTAGAGTTAAAAAAAGTAAATACAAATAAGTAAAAATTTCTAAATATGTAAATGTGTTCATTATGAACGGACCTGCACCTTGAAGAAGTTTTAAAATACTACAACGGGTAGAATGGCTTGCCTGTTTCAGCGAGCTAAAGTCCCAAATTATAAATGTCAAATTAGTGGGGTCCTTAGTGAGAAACCAGACTAAGACAGGTCCCCAAAAGAGGGCAGTAGATTTTTCAGTACTTAGAATGGCAGAGACCTATGGGATCGGTATGATACTCTAAGGTACGCTACTGCGATGTGGAAGGCAACGGAAACCACCACATTATCCCCCAAGTACACAGCGAACTAAAAATGTTTTGAAATAATGGCATCCTCTGGGGTAAACGATTCCGGAGTTATAATAGTTCCCCGTTCGGATCTCCGGGAGGGGAGATGTGATCGACAAGTTTAAAGAAAGAGCAGGAAACATTTTGGGAGTCGGAGCGTGGAATGTCAGAAGCATGAAGTAAGCAGGTAAGCTAGAGAATCTAAAAATTAAATTGAGTAAGTTAGCATTAGACGTAGTAGAGATTAGCAAAGTTTGGAGGCCAGAGGCGGTGAATTTTTGGAGAGGAGACTTTAGGGTAATTCATACAAAATCAGAGGAAGCAAATTCAGGCGTGGGGATAGTCATGTGGAAAAAGATAGGACACTGCGTAGAAAACTACTTACAAAAGTACGAACCAGTGCTCATGGATTGATTTCAATCTAAACCGGTAAATACAGTAATAATATAAGTATACAAGTCCACCTCTAGCATCAGTGACGAGGAGGTAAAAGTGATCTACAAAGATATCGAAGGCATACTAAGATTTGTAAAAAGACATGAAAATTTAATAATTACGGGAGATTTTAACGCAGTGGTAGGCGAGGGTAGGGAAGGAGCGGTAGTGGGTTTATTTGGTTTAAATACCAGAAATGACAGGGGAAATAGGCTGGTAGACCTTTGCGACAAAAACAATTTAACCATCACAAACACATTATATCAACATCATGCTAAAAATGATACACGTGAAAGGTGTCAGGAAACATGAGAAGATATCAAAATGATTACATTTTTGTTCGACAACAATTTAGAAATCAAGTAAAAGACTGTAGTAGCTACCCAGAAACAGATATAGACACTAACCACAGCCCAGTAATTATAAACAGTGGCGGCGTTAGCCGTCGGCGGCGTCGGCGACCGCCGACGGCCTCGCGCCCAAGAGGGCCTCGCAAAAAAATGGCAGAAGTTGATTAGCTGACCAAAAAAATATTTATTATCGTAGAACGAACGCCAGCATTCTGCAATGTTTTAAATGTAGGATTAAACCCTTATTTAAAAGCAAGTATTTCTTATCGCAAAGGCAAGCAATGCTTCACACTAACAGACCCTGTCGACTACCTGTTCCGGCAGGGAGAAAAATTCAATGCACCCAGTGGTTACGATAAGTCCATTGTTAAAAGGCTTTTCATTTCAAAGAGCATTTGAAAATACATGTTCAATTTACATTTATTATATGCCATAACTATTAGTAACTTTTATGAGATATAATTGTAAATATACCCTACTTCGTGGTTTTGCGATTGAAGCTTTTGTAGAAAATGAATCTTCAAATCGAGAATCTCTTAATTTTAATTTAAATAATAGCGATAATAGTGGCAATTTTATAGACCTATTTAAATGGTTATCCAAATATGATCTGACACTACGGGAACACCTGCAACGCATTAATAAAAAACAGCTTAATCAACATTATTTGAGTCACGATATTCAAAACGAATTAATCACATTAATGTTTAAATCAGTTGTTGATGAGATTATACAAAGAGTCAAACAAGTAAAATACTACGCGTTTATGCTTGATTGCACCAGGGATGTCAGCCGTGTTGAACAAATGTCGATAACATTAAGATTTTGTAATTTTTTAACTGGAGCGATAGAGGAGCACTTTGTTGGGTTTATTGCCGTCGCAGAGACAACAGGAGAATATTTAACAAATTCAATATTACAAGAACTAGAAAGAAATGGTTTAGATATCCAAAATTGTCGAGGGCAGGGATACGATAATGGCGCTAATATGGTCGGCATTAACAAAGAAGTTAAAACTAGAATCCTTAATATTAATCCAAGAGCGTTTTTCACGCCTTGTGGATGTCACAGTTGGAATTTACGGTTGATAGATGCAAGTAATTCTTCTATAATTGCCAAGACGTTTTTCGGCTTTATCAATAAAATATACCTTCTATTTTCAAGATCAAGCAAGCGTTGGGGTCTCCTTAAAACCAAATTAAAATTAACATTAAAATCCCTATCTGAAACAAGATGGGAAAGTAGAATAGAAGCAGTTAAAGCGATATTGTTGCTATTTGATGATGTTGTCGATTGTGTAAATGACCTGAAAAACGAAACTGAAGAATCCGAAACTCTAAGTGACTGTGAAGCTGTACTCAACGAAATGTTAACTTTTGAGTTTATTGTTGCAATACACGTTTGGTACGAGATTTTACTGCCCGTGAACAATTTAAGTAAATTATGGCAATCGGTTCAAATTAACTTGAAGATCGCTGTTGATACTTTACGTTTGATATGTAACTGGATTCAAGAATATCGTGATACAGGATTTGAAAAAAGCGTTGCAGAAGCCAGATTGTTTGTGGAAAAACGTAGTTATGAGATTTCGTCTCAATTTAAAGAAAAAAGATTGGCCAAAAAGAAAAGAATGTTCTCGTATGAAAATATTGATGAACCAATACAATCTGCTAAAATGCAGTACAAAGTTGACTTTTTTAATAAAATGTTAGATGCTATCATAGTCGACACCGAATGCCGATTCAAATCACTCCATAATTATTTTGAACAATTTGGCTTTATTTTTGATATAAATTATTTAAAATCTATACCAAAAGAAGACCTTAAACATTGTTATAATTTACTGCAATACTTTGGGATGGCGAAAACAGCGACATTCAGCCTTTCGAACTATGTGAAGAACTTCTGCTTTTACAATCGAATTTACTAATAGACTATCAAATTGATTGTTCAAATCAAACTTTCATCACCAGATACATTATTAGAACACATCACCATTTGCAGCAAGTATACCAAAAGTTTCACATACAGTTCAGACCATTTTCAGTGATATTACACCATTCCATTTCCACCATTTGAATCCCATCATTTCCACACTTTCATCATGCAGACCAATTTCACATGTTAATATTACCATCACAGGACGTACAATGACGCAGATCAATCTTATGCCTTGCAATCCGCTCTTACTGTGATCCGCCTTGTGAATTTTTCGAACCACCGACACACATTCCTTCACAGACATTACTTATCAGCACACCGCATTCTACATTCCTACACCCGAGATCAAACTCATTGCCCACATTTCCACCGCAGCGACAATTAAACCATCTTGTTTGGCAATTAACATTCAGAATTTCACATTACCCAGTAATCGATCAGGAATTTCTTTCAACCAGCATTGCATCACACCCAGACGCATTACACCGTCATTTAAGATCCTTCAGCCGTAGCGCACCATTTTGCAGCCTAGTTCTAACAATTTTTTGCAGCGATACCATTCAAGCGTTCGCCAATTTTACGCACCCGATCTTAAACAGATTTGAAATCGGACCACGCCCTGCAAAGTTATACCCCTTAGCCTGATCTTCTAATTTTGCTATTTGCTCTATAAGCAAACCTAACAAATAGTTTTCTTCGTCTAGCCATTGCATCTTTCGAGATAAACCTATCTTGTTTGGTATTAATCAATATAAATTTTCCAGCTACCCAAATCCTAGGAATTTTCATTGCCATCCCCAAGGATACCCATTTTAAGATTTCTTACCTGAGCGCTTTTGAGCTTCTTAAAATTTTTTCATGCAAACATTAAATTAGTCCAATTTTACACCGAACTGCAACAGTTTGAAATCGGCCAGCCCTGAAAGTTCACATTCCCTTGCAATAAACTTCTCCACATTTCCACCGCCGAGAAAACCTACCTGTTTGGACAACAATAGATTTTCTAGCTACAAACTTTAACTTTCCAGCACACCGCAGAGAGCTACCCCATTAAGATTTTACTGTAGCGACTTAGCAGTTCCATAAATTTAAATTGATTGTTAGCTAACAATTTTATACATCGACTCTAAATGATTTAAAACGAACAACCCCTTCCATTTCAAACCCGTTTAACTGAAATTTCCGAGCTATGATTAAGAAAATCTAAAACCATCTATACTTCCAGTACACGTTCTATACATTAAATTTTACACCATTTCAACGTTTAGCGAATTTTATTTCACCAGACATGCATACGGTCATATTTTAATATATTCCAATGAGCACGTTCAGCCAACCGGACTCGATGTTTCAAATCCGATATACCAGTTCTTAAACCTGTAACGTTTTCCAGTTCACAGACTAAACCCAATTTTTTAAGATTTCACATCACTCTTTCCCCATTTTGTGTAAACCGTAAGTTCGCAAAGATTTTACGCTGTCAGATCTTTTCATTTAATCACAAGACCGTTTAGATTAAAAATTGACACGCCTGTCGAGCTCGTTACAAGCTAGCCATACGGTGTTAAGCGCATGCAACTTTCACCTCGCGTTTACGCACATTTTATCTTTTCCTAAAGCGCAACATTTTTCCATCTCGAAATCGCCTACCATCGTGTTTTTCACAAGTCTTACAGCTGCAGCGACGTTTAGCTATCGAACGATTTTCGAACCGCTAGATCTCATACAGGTAAACGATGCCCACACTAAGACTCGGGCGATGTCAAACAACCTGCATGTGCCCGATTCAACTTAACGAGCACGTAAACTCGAGGGTCGATTAAAACTTCCGGCCTAGCGAAAAAAAATCGCCAGCAAACCTGCAACGCACATAACAGTTTACTTTCGTCTGCTTATGCCTAAGATCAACGCAGCTTTCAAGCACCACGATCTCACTTTGCAGATACGCGCATGCTCGGACACCCATTTTATGCAGTTCACCCGTTATTTAAACATTACCGATAACCACGATTACGATCTCCATACGCACGTGCACTAACATCCAAGGTGTCACGCACAATCGCGGCTTCATCATGTTTAACAAACCAACGCTGTACAAATGCCAGGACTTGCTCAGACTACACAACAGTTACTGTTTTATTTAGTCCACGAAAATGCATATTTTAAACCACACAATCACCACAGTTCCATTCAACGATACCGTACCTGACATGGAATACATTAAATTAGTCACGTCACGCGTAACATATGCCTTTAGAATGCGATACACCTTAGACCCATCTTTATCGTAAAACACTCTTCATCACGCACAGCACATTTTTCAACTTCATTCACTTGCCCGACATAGCTTTACTTTACATCGTACGGTCACTTACGATCATTTAGACAGTATACGATTGCCAAAAAAGCCAGTATTACTCCAATCCATCTAACAGTTTAAAGCACCAATCACCGTTATTTAAGACCCTCATTTTTTTAACATCATGCACGTAACCTAATCCAGACCTCAGAAATCGACGCGAACACGATAACACGTAACGTCACAGAGCCAGATTTGAAGGCGAGAAGAACTTGAATTAACAATCAACAACATTTCACCATAAACAACATCATTCTCACGCAGATTGTCCATTAGAATGATGCTCTTCCTCGATAAACCATTTTGCGCTGCAGACCGCCACGATCGCAGGACAGCATCCAACAGCACTGACGCTGCACGTCATCGCCCCAGCAGCACTCAGCGCACGCACCCTCGCCCACGCAGCCCTGCAGCGCATCTGCGCATGCACGTCACGCCTTTATAACAAGAACACGTTCAACTCTTAAGATATGCACATAACAAACACAATTACAATCGGAGTCATTTAACACTTAAACAATAATAAAACTCAGCCATGGTTTCATATTTCATATTCACTTCGCAGCTTGTAACGACATTCCTTCATTCCTTTTCAACCTGATATATTCGTCAGGCTGAATCATGACCTCGATCTCATTTTGATCGCCGACAACAGATCCTTCGCTTCGCACGTATCACGCACTCCCTATCTGTCAGACTCGCATTGATCGACTTCTTGTCGGTTAGGAATTCCCACATGCTCGTGTCACCGCACGTATTGAACATTAGACCGAAGTCCGGTCAAGACCGAATGTCTCACGTCAACTCAACCGTAAAGTGAACGTACAGCATGAAACCGACCCTCCGTTCTGTATTCGTCATTTTGAAACACGTTTTAGAAACCTGTCGCACGGATTTATCATCTTTTCCAAGACAGCAAACTAACAGAGTTTTCACGCAACGAATCAGCAACACCCGGATGCATCGTCGTCAAACACCATCTTTCCTCATTTCATTCAAATCTATTCAGACTATCGCGATTCGCAGTCATGTTCGGCCTCATTCCATTTCACCACATTGTCTTTCCTTCCACTCAGCGCAGCATACGCGAGTCTTTGCAACGACAGGTTCCATCACACGACAGTTTCCCATCACACACACCGAATGACCTTTTGAATCAGATGTTGCAATGCAAAGACATGCACACCATCTAAGATTTGTAAGAATTTATTTTCTCCTACTCCTTATTCCAACACAGTGCAAACGGCCATCATGCTTTCTTCTACTCAGACTATCCCACCATCCCTCACCCTTCGAGCATTCAAGCCAACAGTCATTATACAGTGTCCATCCATTCATTGTACATACATGCCTTTAGTAGCACACATCTTCGACCAGTCAACACATTCCGACACGTTCACCGTTCATCATTCGCGTACACGCTAAGCATGTCAGCAGACTCAACGTCCTCGCAACGAAAACATATTGCCGCGTATCAGCACAGCCACACTTTCGCAACCAGCCTATGCACAACACTCACCCAGTTATCGTCGTCAACCATCATTCTCTTCGTCAGCCAGTTCAGCTACACATCTTCATCTCGTAACACCCGAATCATCCCACTCGCACAGAAACACCGAGTTCGTTCACATGTTTCCAACTCATCGTGTTCCACTTGACGGAACACGATTTTGAACATTAAGCCGAGGTCTCGACACTTTTCACATCGCTCAGAAAACGGAGCCCAGCGCGAACAATCGATCGCAACGTCCAATTTTAGAAAACATTGCCAGCTCAACAGTCCGCAGCGTCAGCAAACAACCAAGTGCCACTGCGTGTCACCAGTCACGCCTCGACACACACGCACATACTCAACACAGCCGCAATTTGTCAGTACAAGACGCACACTCATTGTTCGACCATCGTGAACGCATCCAACGCCCGTCGCCCACATGTCGAATCACGAACCAGACATCCACAGACCAGCCGACGCGACAGCATCGACAGCCGACATGCGATGCGACGACATCCGACAGCACGAGACGTTCCATGTAACACCACAGTTAGACAATGTACCAGCCAGCCGCCGACCAACATGAATTTTCACGTTACAGACCTAGCCACGATGTTTTTATGAAACCATTAAAACAATTAGCATGTTTTAGACTCAGATTAAAAGCAATTAGTCATGGTTACATTGCCCCCCACACCTTCCCCATCCCTCTCACATCCCTCACCTCCTACCACGTACATCAATCCATTGTCCTAGAAACTTACACAGTTCACCGCACCAGCCACCTTCCAAATCAAGAGCCCATTTCAGATCCGACCAGCACCCTCATTTCCCCGCTGCAGGCTGACGATTTCCATGGGATATCCCGATCACTTGAACAGAGTCGTAAACAACCTTAATAAATTATTCTCTTCTCCATTTACACTAACACAGAATCTATTTTTCACACCACCGTCTTCTACATCAACAACCGTATCAGATCCTCATCATACATGGCTTAACACTTCCACTTAACCCCCCTTCTGCCAGACACACCATATTTTGCCACGCTTTCGTAACCAGCTCACTTCAGCGAATCTGATTCTGACCGTCAGCCCACTCATGCAACACCAGTCACGTCTCATCACTCTTTCGATCGTCAACACATCATTCTCTTTCGATCACGTTCAAAGCAGCTGCACATTTCCTCAATCTTATGATCACACCGCATACTAATCGCACATTTAAACAGCAACCTCCTCGATCAGTTCTGTTCTATGCCCTTTCTACAGCCAACCCTTCCACTTTTATAGTAGACACGATTTCGAATTAAATTTTAGCCGCGTTACTTTCCTAAACACATACTTATTCCTTCTTCAAGAGCCCAGTAGCCACCAATCACGACTATGTCCAGCGACCACATCTTCATATGTCAAACATACGCACCAATTTTGAATTACATCTTTGTCAACGCACGACACTCATTTTAAAACATCACAACATTTACGCTTATGCTCATCCAGTTCCAAACGGCTCCAAACTCAATCTAATGGCATCTATCACCGCACCAGCATCACTTTTAGTCAACTCCAGTTAACCCGTTACATCTTCGAAACTTAACTAACCTACGCCTACTCTGGTTCACCCACATTCAACTGACCCAACGCAATTTTCCACAACTTGTACAGTATGCTATCCGTCGACTTAAGATATGCCGACACATATGATCGCCAACGACAATCCGAACAGCCACGTCAGTATTGACCAGATGTACACACTGTACTCACACTGCACAGACCGACACATACCACA
This sequence comes from Platerodrilus igneus, assembly GCA_036346225.1. Classification (NCBI taxonomy): domain Eukaryota; kingdom Metazoa; phylum Arthropoda; class Insecta; order Coleoptera; family Lycidae; genus Platerodrilus; species Platerodrilus igneus. Next base: position 1,781,485 of record JARFIW010001272.1, read on the forward strand.
TCCGACACTAAACGATCACATGACCACAAAGCACGAGTTCTCATACACATTAGACGAGTTTAATGAGAGACCTATTTAAAACAGACCATGTTTAAAAAAAAGTTACAGGCCAGGCGCGACCCAACCTATTAATTTTTCCTTTATCTAACCTAGGTCCATACTTGGTTTTTAATGGAAAAACTCATTAAAAGCAATTAGTGTTAATGTGTTTTTTAATGAGAAAACTCATTAAAAGCAATTAGGTCATATGGTCATGTGGTCATATGGTCATGTGGTCATATGGTCATGGTCATTGGTCATGTGGTCATTGGTCATATGGTCATTGGTCATGGGCAATTTCACCCTATGGGGTAATTTCATCCCTAACTTAACATCCCACATATATCCGGATATATGTCGATGACGCATCCCTGTCGGCTTAGGTCGGATAACAACATATTCGACTATCTTCGGCAATATACGCCCCACTCTGTAGAATACATAAGAGAACAATTTTTTCGTATTCAATTTAGTATTCGATGGTAGCTAGAACGGTAAACATGAGCGTCTCCAAGGTGATTAACGTTTCTCAACTTCTTGGGAATAAAGTGAAACCGACAAATGAGCGATTTGGATTATGGCTGTTGACAGAAAATATGTGCAACAATAATCTGGTAAAAGATATTGGTAATATTTGTTATGTCGAAGGCGAACGAGATGCTGACTGGTGGACTACACACACCAATTACAGAACCATTTTGTGACAATATAATGTTGGTTAAAATTTATGCGACCTTTCTGACACCGAACAAGCATCTGCAAACAAAAGGATGTTTATCCTAAAAAGAAATTTGTGGTGCATTTAACAGCTATCTACGAAGAAAGTTCAACCGATTTGTTTCCGCTAGGCATGGTGTTAAAGCTAAGCTTCCGTTTTCTCTGGAAAGCACTAACAAGATGGGCCAGAGAGTAAAAGAAATTATCGGAAAAGAAGACCTCGAATGCATTAATAAAAATTCCAAAATCCTATATGTGTTCCATACAAAGTGGAACTAGCAGATGTTAAGTTGGAAACTTTATTGAGGAACTACCAGATATATTAGACGAACTCGAAAAGATTATTTCTATCTTTTGACATGGATGTAACCCAAGATTTTGCAGGTATATTTAGCAAGATGGAGATGTGTAATTATTTAACTACAAACCATAACTTTTGCTATAAGGGCGAATACGAAGAAAAGTGTAATATTATAGTTGACAACGATAAAACTGTAGGAATTGATTGTTTAACATGGCTAACAACCAATGCAAGAATTAAGATATACAACAAATTTGTGTGTCAGATAACAAGTCCTGGTGTTAATAAACAACTTGGCAATCATATACTAGATTTTTACGTTGTCCAGATGTACGTTTAAGGGAAACATTTGCGTCTACTTTGGCCAAAGAACATGGTATTACGCGATTGGAAGCGACAATATACAACTGTGCAATTGGAAGCTATGTCAGTGCGGAACGGTGTATAAACCCTTAAAAGACTGTTTAACCTTATTGGAAGATAGTGTTATACTTCCTAAAGGCGCCAATGTACTCGGTACCACTTGCCAAAATGTGGAGTAAGCTATCGGACAAGCTACAAAATAGCTGCTGTTTAGTCTATAATAACCTGCTACAGTACGTGTATTGGGGAATGGCAATACAAAGAAATTGACGGGCTTGCAAATTGTTGTCCGAAAACCAACAGAGGAAAGGGAAAAATTGATAAAGTATGTGCTGGCTTTTAGTTTTAACTATTCACCTGTAAATTATTTGGAGATAGTAGAGGAGGAAGACAGCCAAGATAAAATAAAAATCTTACACAAGTGCTACATTAAAGCAGGTAGTACATATTTTACACAATCTGCAACACCATATTCTACAATTCCAAAAGAAATAGTCATTTCGGAATTGGGATTGATAATACACTAACATTCGTCCAGAGGTTGTACGACAACGCGTAAAATATTGGTAGTAAACTCTATCCGTTTACGCTAAAGGAAATTGCCTCATTATGCATACCATACCCAGTAAGTGGAAGGAAAAGACAACTGGAATTAGAGGAAATTGATGCAAAAAAGGCGAAAATTGGACTACATGGAAAACACTGCGATAATATCGCATGATCAATACAAAGATGTGTTAGACAAAGAACATCTTATTAGAGAAAATGAGGAAGAATTAAAAGATTATTTTATGTGCCGATGGACTGACTTAGATACATCCGGGTTGTACAAGCTGTATGCATTTGCGGTTAGTAAGAAAGACTCTTTAGTTATGTACATGTTCTGCAGAAAAGGATGGTACTAAATCCGTATACTTTTTAAAAGGTTATTCTAAAACGTATTTATCAAAATGGCAGATAACAAAGACGAACTAAGGAATGCGGGTTTCGTAACCTTGGCGTACACCACACGCAAAGGGGTTCCGCTAAACATTGTATATTTACCTAGTAAAGAACCTTTCGGATCATTTAAAACCGAGGGTCTTACAACCTATAACAACCATATATTCCCAAAAGTGGTGGATATGCAACTACACAACGGTGTGTGGGAGAAAAGGATTTCTCCAATACCGACAAGAAGAAGTCGATCAAGCTAACAAGATACGTATGCAGGATATAGTGGAAAGCTGCGATTAAAAGATTGTCACAAGCTGCAAGAATTACACGAAGGAATGGATCTGGTTGTCGGCGGAATCAAAGACTTTAAATATAGAGGCAAACTTCGGTACATTTTACAATTCGAAAACCTAGACGGTCTTTATGTATCAAACTATTGGTTAGAAAAGGAGATAGAAGACTTGGTGTCGATTTAAATTTTAAGCTGCGAATAAAATTAGATAAAATTAAAACCACTGCAAACAAAACATAAAGAAAGGACTGTCTTCTGTGTATAACTTTGTATTAAAATTAAGTTTAAATGACTCCATGCTTGGCATTAAATATTTTTAAATTTGTTATGTATAATGTCAGAATAAACATTTTATAATAGTATATAACATTGTTCTTTATTTATAAAAGGCTGTGACGTTACCCCAAAATAGCACTCGCACAGAGAGGGATGCGCATGGGCAGCGCGCATGGGCAGGGGTGCACGCGCAGGGTGCGCATGGGCAGGTGTGCATGCGCAGGGGTGCCATGGGCTGGGATGTGTCTGGGCGTACACGAGGGAAGCGGATGTTAACAGTCACCAAGCATCCAATTCTTTATTTGGATGGTATCGAGTACTTGCCTGCGTATGTATCCGGAGTAAAAGAATACGATTTGCATACGCAGCTTATTAATAAAATTAGTTTATCGAGGGAAGATGACAAAAGGTACATCATTCCTAATAGTACAACAATCTACGCATGGGGCATAAAGATATAAGATAGTTGTTTATATTTGTATAGATTTTGTAAATCTATTGTGTATATTAGTTTTAAGATTCCATAATTTTTAAGTTCTTCTCCCACCTTCCAAATCCTTCCGGCTTCTATCCTGGTTGACAGAGTATACGTGTTATCTCCACGTGGTATTCGCGGGACACTGCGGTTTTAGATTTCTAGGAAACGGTTGGTTAAAGCATATGTCTTGGTTAGCGAAAAAGGTTTTAAAGATGGAGTTAAATAAAGATGGGCAAAAATTATTGGTCTTTAAAAGGCATAACTTTGTATGGGTGGTCCTATTTAAAATTTATTTACAGATTTGGGGTCCCTAGAAAATTTAATATTAGTTGATACCTAGCAAAATATATTTATCTTAAAAGAGTGACTACCCAGCGTATAATAAATACAATATAACACTTGTCAACAAAAAGTTGTAGGAAAATTAAAGACGTATTTAATGGGGGTCCAGTATTAGAATTTGTTGGTAGTAATGTTAAGTCCTACTGTATTGTAGGCGAGAAAGATACGATTAAAAGATTAAAGGGTTTTACGAATTGTGGTTAAGTAAAACCGAGGGTCTTACAACCTATAACGAGCATATACTCAAAAGGGGTAGACATGCAACTACGCAGCAGTGCGCGGAGAATAAGAATTCTCCAATAAGAAATTAAAGTTTCCATGTACGTAGCACCAGTCATTGGGTAACGGTAGAAATGTGGAACCTATAAAGACGATTATTAATTGTGGTTTAGAAAATAGTAGTTTTCGTGGACTAAATAAAATAGCTTAGACTGGTTAATGTATATGGTACATATTCTCGTACATATCCACAAACATCTGCTTACGTCCACAATATCGATACCGGTAGTTTTTATTTAACAAATAGTAGGAAAGATACGTCAGGTGTTAGTGCGTGGAAGCCCATAGGATCGTTGGATTCAAAAAGAACGGTGCGGCGGGATGTATGGTGGTCTCCGTTAGAATAATCGAAAGTGGTTAATCAATTGTATTAGATGTTTAAATAAGCGAAAGTGTAAAGGCCTACATAAACAAAAATTTAATTATCCGACAAAAAGTGCGCGATGTGCTACACTTATAAAGAAAGTATGGAATGGTGCTTTATAGCGGCCCTAGCAGTAAAAAGGGCGACTGACTTTTTCAAGCAACTACAAGAATAGCAGTAGCGCAGAGAAGGGGTATGCATGTATTATACAGTTGCTGCAAAATATGTTAGTTTACGCATAGCTCGGATGTGTAATTGATCACGACTTAAAGATCCTCGGAGGTTTAAAAATTCTCGGCCCATTGTCGTTTGAAAATGTTTGTAAATTATCAGAACAGGAGCGGGTCGAAGTTATTAGATGGATGATTGACTGAGTTTTTCTACCTTTACGAGGAATTGGAAGTTGACAGACATCGAGCATCTAATTCTCTATTTGGACGATATCGAGTACTTACCGGTTCTAGAAATCATTACGTGCGACTGACCGCTATGCGAAAGTGTAAAAGCCTACAGAAGCATAATTATCAGACGAAGAAGCGCACGATGTGCTATAGAAAGTATAAAAAAATTGGTGCTTTGCCCGGTCCTAACAGTAAAAAGGAGAGTGACTTTTTCTAGCAATTACAAGAATAGCAGTAGCGCGGCGAAGGGGTATGCATGTATTATACAGCGCATTGTTGCTCTAAAATATGTTAGTTTACGAGAAGCTCGAACGTGCACAAATTAAATTTCAATCTATAATTAACCACGGTCGTAAAAATAGGAAATTAATGGGTAATTCTAATACCGTTACATATACTTTCGCTTGGTGATTCATTTGGAAAATATTCAAGCCTATCATTTCCTAAAGTATGACGTAGAAGTTATTTAAAATTAAATTGTTGTAAGTATCCTGTAGACAACAAGTTGGTATTTTTTTAGTAATGGTTTAAAGTGTTTTTGGTTATAGTAGCACTGCATCTTCTACAGCACGACTTGCACACAATTTGTGTGTGTGTGCTACCACCCTTTTGGATTTTTAATATGCACGCGATCCGTATAACATGGAAGACGTTTCCGATGTTTTTACTAACGGCATTCGCAGCATGGACAAAGCGAACCGGGCGCATACATTAGCGCTAAATGTATTGGACGAGCTGCGAGGATTATGACGTCATTTAGTTCCTCGCTAAATCCGAGACTTCGTTCGGGTGTCTTCGGAAACCTTCGGTTTGCATTCTATAGGGTACATAAAGCAGGTACGCGAGAGTAAACTCTTTAGTTATAAGTTAGTTCGCTTACAAGTCAAGTCTTATAGTGTGGATTTTGTTTTGTACTAAAATGGTACCTGCAAACGTTTTTAAATGCGAGCCCTGTGACGTCTACTTTACCAGGAGGATGCTCTCAAACGGCACCAGAACAAATGTCGTGGTGCAACATCGTCCAAGGTTGCTTATACATCCGCCCGCAGCAAAGTACTTAAACTGTGGGACTTGCGGTTTCGCTTTTACGAGAATGGATAGCTTACAGCGACACAAGGAAAACAGCATGGTATGTCATTAAGCCGTAAACGTTCAGCTCCGCCAGCTGTTAAAGGACCTTGTACGAAACAACCACGAATTATGTGTAAAGTATGCGATTTCGAGATGGAAAAACTACGTATGCCGCACATTTAAGGAGCAACAGACATAAAATGTATCAGTTACCGCTACTAGCGACGATGGTGTAGAAATGGTTAGCACTGCGTTTAACAACCGTATGGCTAGCTATCGCATAAATAACGCCAGCGTCGACGATGGAGTGTCCGAGTTTCTTTGAAGCAGAAAGAGCGATTTATTCGATTAATAAATGAAAAAGAATACAACATACAGCAGTAAAAGTCTATTGCGAACTCTACGGCGTTTACACCAAAATGGGGAAGAGAAGTCCGATGTGAAACTTTAACACAAAAATGTGGTTATAACGTCTTCTAGTAATCTGGAAAATACGTACGAGGTCTTAAGCGAAACCATGCGAACAAAATCAGAGGAATTTGAAACATGCGAGTCCGGTTGGTCTTTGGAAAAGTGCTCTATTTAGAAATAAATATTAATAAGTTGACCCGATATGACAAGTTCTAGGTTGAAAATAAAAATTGTAAATATGTATTTAGAAATGTGGTTTTAAAAAATTTAAACTGTATTAGTAAAATTGTTTGTAATAAAAAGTTTTAAGAATGGTTTTAGATTTTCTTTTATGTATAAGCCGCAGGAAATTTATAATTTAAAGGGTGTGTGTAAATGGTAAGGGTTGTTCGATTTTAAATCTATTTAGAGATTCGGATTGTGCATAAAATTCTAGACTAACAAGATGTGCTACATGTATAAAAATTTATAAGAACGCTCAAAAGTCGCTACAGGTAAGAAATCTTAAAATGGGGTAGCTCTGGGGATGGTGCTATGTGAAAATTTAAAGAGATTTGGATAGCTTAGAAAATTCTAATATTGATTGATACCAAACAAGGTAGGTTTATCTCGTGGGTGGAAATGTGGAGAAAGATTTATTTCGCAGAGGGTATATGTGTAACTTTGCAGGGCGTGGTCCGATTTCAAATCTGTTTGCAGATTCGGTTGTGTAAAATTGTAGACTAATTTAATGTATTGCATGTATAAAAAATTTATAAGAACGCTCAAAAGTCGCTACAGGTAAGAAATCTTAAAATTAGGGTAGCTCCTTGGGGATGGTGCAATCTGAAAAATTCCTAGAGATTTGGGTAGCTGAGAAAATTCTAATATTGATTAATACCAAACAAGATAGGTTTATCTCGAAAGATGCAATGGCTAGACGAAGAAAACTATTTGTTAGGTTTGCTTATAGAGCAAATAGCAAAATTAGAAGATCAGGACTTTAAAGGGGTATAACTTTGCAGGGCGTGGTCCGATTTCAAATCTGTTTACAGATTCGGGATGCATAAAATTCGAAGCTAATTTAATGTATCGCATGTATAAAAAATTTTAAGAACGCTCAAAAGTCGCTACAGGTAAGAAATCTTAAAATGAGGGTAGCTCCCTGGGGGATGATGCAATCTAAAAAATTCCTAGAGATTCGGGTAGCTAAGAAAATTCTAATATTAATTGATACCAAACAAGATAGGTTTATTTCGTGGGTGGAAATGTGGAGAAAGATTTATCTCGCGGGTGGAAAGAATGCGGGTGTGATGTAATCAAAATGGTTGGTGTAAAAAATTCCACAAGGCGGTCCACAGGGCGGAGCAAGGATAAGATTCATCTCCCTCATTTACTCCTTATGGGAATTTACATGTAAATTGGTCCAGATGAGTGTGGAAATGAGGGATTCTGGTGGAAATGAGGTGGTAAGTTCACTGAAAATGGTCTACTTACATAACAATCAGAATTATGCTTACAGTTCCGATCACTACAGCTTCAGCTGAGAGAAGCTCTCAAAGTTAAAATTAATTAAGACTTACTTACGAAGTACCATGGGCCAAGAGAGACTATCTGCGTTGTCAATTTTATCGATTGAAGCAAAAACAGCGGCTGGTCTAAATTATGATACAATATTGAAAAAATTCAGTAAAACTAAAAGCAGAAAAGTTCGTATATTGTAATTTGTGTTTGAGTGTGTAATTCGTCTATTTGTGTTTGGTCGTCTTAAAACTATTTAATGTTAAATTTGCGCTTAGAACAAGAGTCAGGTGCTTCATCACTTCGAGCTTTACGCCACTTCTGTGTTAGCTTCACTATCCATATAACAATTATACATGCTTCGATAATAATATGATCCACTAGACTAGAGCTCTGAACGTTACGAGATATAATGTTTCGTGTCAATTAATCTCAACGGATAAAAATGTCGCAGTGAAATTTGCATGTTAAATACCATGAGTGTAATTGGAATTTCATCAGAGACCATTTTTGTGCAACTAGCCGCCTATGGATAATGGATATTTCCTCACCTCGTTATTTCCAAGTAAGTCCTTAATCATAATTTATAATTTTTAAAAGAAATTGTTTGGTTGTACTTCTTTGACAAATAACATGTGAACTCAAGTGTTATATATTATAGACACTCAAATTGTCTATTCACCTTCATTCATGTATCTTACCTTCTACTACGTACAGTTAATTTGCTCCTTGAGTTCTAATTAACCGCCACAGTTTGATTAGCTTAGCAACAAAATACTTATATATACCTAGTATGTATTGGTATAATTCAGGTCATTAAACGTTTTGTTTTGGGCTCTGAGAAATGTTAGGGGCCTCGAGAAACTGATATCGCCGACACCCACGTTTGGTCTAGCGCCGCCACTGATTATAAAAGTCATGCTTAAATTTAAAAATTTCAAAAATGGAACGTAGAAAAGCACTTTGGCTTTGAGAAACTAAAAGATATTCACAAAAGATTTGAGATAAAGTCTAACGAATTACTGAAAAACCGGGAAAATTTCTGATATTAAGGAAGTAGAAATCGAATGGAATAACATTAAATCCTGCTTGGATATGGCGGCCAGAGATATTCTGAAGTATAAACAAAAATAAAATAAGAAACCATGGATAGCAAAGAATATTAGAAATTTAATACAAGAAAAGCGAATATACAAAATCAAACCAAACGAAGCAGGAACGCACAGATACAAAGCCATAGAATGGCAAATTATTCGCATATGCAGGAAAGCTAAATAGCAATGGATCGTTTAAAAGCGTAAAAGGGTACAAACTAAGATAGATATAGGAGAGACAGACGAAGCATACAAACTAATTAAAATGAATTTTAGGGATATAAAACCAGTAAAAATATAAGGGGCGCGCGCGGGTGGAAACGTCATTATACAAAATGTAGAGAAAGTGACTAGATGGCAAGAATATTTAGAGAATTTATATGCAGGAGAGGAACTAGAAGTACTAGAACAGGAATCAGACATTGAATTAGTATTCAAGAGTCTGAAAAATATCAAGGCACTGGGTATAGATAAGGTGCAAGCAGAAACTCTAAAGTACGCCGGATAAATATTAACAGAACGTCCCTTTCAACTTGTAAGTTATATGAATGAGACGGGCGATATACCTAAAGATTTCAAACGTAACACCATAGTCACTATACAAAAAAAGAAAGGTGCGGATAGATTTGACAACTTTCGAACAATAAGTTTGACAGCACACGTGTCAAAAATATTAACTAGAATTGTACAAAGGCGTATGGAAAAACGGACTGAAACAATACAAGGAGAAGATCAATTTGGATTTAGGCGATACAGGGAAGCACAAGAGGAAATTTTAGCTTTAAGAATGTTAAAGGAGAAAACAATAGAAAAATGAGAAAGCGTGTATAATGAGTTTGTAGATTTGGAAAATGAATTCGACAATGTAAAATGGGAGAAAATGTTCGACATACTCAAAAAGATTGTAGTGAGTTATAGGGATAGACGAATAGTGTTTAGCTTACACAAAGAGCAAACAACAGTAATAGGATTAGAGCAAAAACGGAGAGAAATAAATATTAGGAAAGCGGTGAGATAGGGATGTGTCCTATCCCCATTAATTTTTAACTCATATATCGAAGAGGCAATGAATACCGTCAAATGCAAAAAGACATTTGGAAGTACTATGCAGGGATAAATTATTGATATGCTTAGATTTGCAGATGATATAGCGGTATTAGTAACGAGCAAGGAAGAATTAGAAGCAGCACTTAATGAAATGGAAACAGTTCCAACAGCAAGATTCGGTATGCAAATTAACAAAACAAACTAAAGTACTAGTATCTAAAGAAGGGGTAAATAAGTAAAAACCAGAATTCAAATAGGACACAAGAATTTATAAGAGGTTAACGATTTCCGCTACCTAGGAAGATCGATATTTTATTCTTATACTTAAATTTCAGACTTAAGTTTCAAATTTTTGATTTTGTAGGTCAAAACTTAAGTCTCAAAGTTACTTTATTCTATACATTAAACTTTAGACCTTGCATTTTTAAACACTATACTTTACATAACAACTCACTGCAAAATAATGTCCGTTTAACGTTTGAAATAGACAATGACGTGCCTCTCCACGGTGTATCAATAACTACTAGTCTCCGCATGCTCGGTGCATCTTGTTTATACACAATTCCACCTCCACTTCAATCGTTTCTCGAAAGTTCTCAAACGTTCTAGCCTTCTTCCGATGCTTTTAGTAATTGATATACGATTTGATTTAAAATTTTTGGCTTCTTAATAATAAAAAAAATCTTAAAATTAATAAAAACTAACGCTTTCATGTAGAAATTGTTAGTATTAGATTAATTTAGTAATTCAAAATACGATATTTCGGTTATTAGATATGAATAAAAGTTTTCTCTTAGAATATTGCTTAATGCGTGAAACGTAATTATATTTAACATTCGATCTTTTAGTTATTAAATATAAATAATTTTTTTTTAAATAATGGTTTATGCGTTAATCGCAAATAATACACATATATACAGTGCATTTCAAAAGTATGTCTCCAATGCACCATATGCAAATAACTAAATAAATTGCTTTTCTCCACAGTTTCTGGGTTTATACAAATGAAATCTGCGTAACACGGTATGCCATTATTATATATATATATATATATATATATATATTGCTGTGAAACCTTTTTAATTTTTCACTGGTCCGTCGACTTTCTTCTGTTCATCGCCTCGGCTGCTCCCCTAGATAAAACTTTCATCCTCAATCATAAAACAAACAAACACATTCCTATCACAAACATCAACGTTAACTCTATTTACATCAATATTCACAATACATTAAAATTTCAAAATTAAAATTCAGCATAAATTTCAGTATCAGAAAATTTCAAGATTAAATTTATTATCATTTTAATGTGCATCCAGAATTAAAGTCTTTGTAGGATGCCTACTAATTAATGTAACAATATATGCAGACCTGAGTCTGAGTACAAAGGGAGCATCTACCACCCCTTTACGTTAATTAACCAGGTTCGTCTAATTGAGCTCAAAGACATACCCAAATTTTCATCAAGAACATAAATACTAAATACTCCTTTCGACTTAAACAAGAAAATTTCACCTTAAAATTAAAAATATGTTGTTAGTACAACTTCATTACTGTCCATTTTAAGTAAATAAATTATAAAGTTATTCAACACACACGAAAACATCAAAGTTCAAACAAAATAATATAATTTACCTGAAGGTTACTGCACTCGTAGCTTCAATGTACCTCGTCCATTTTGTTAATCACACCATTCCAACTAGGTTATATTTACGGCTTCTGATTCTCAACGCTTTTAAAATTTCTCCACCACCATTCATCTAAAGTTGTTTCAGGGCTTTTCCGGAACTCATCTGTGTATATCTGACCCTTGTTTTGTGGATCCAGACACGTTTATGAACCATTTAATTATTAACACCCCCGAAAAATAGCAAAGAAATTCAAGCTTCTTTCACCAATATACGCCAAAACTGCCTACTTTTGTGTATTCATTTGTCGTTGCAAATTTTGACTAATTAGTACAGTGATACTAACTTTATTACCTTGTATCTTCTTTTCTAAGTGCACTAAAGTACACTCATTGTAGCACGTAAAGAACAAACTGTTTTTAAATCACCAAAATATACGAGTAAACTGTTTAAATTATTTAATCAAAATCGGAACACTAAAAAGCACTGTTTAACGCATTGAATCAATTCGAAAATCTAAGAGAGCTTGTTCATATTAACCTGGGTATATATAGCGGTTAGCCCGTCTGTCGGTCTTGTCCCCAAAACGGACAATTCTTCAGAATTTCGCATGCTAGGTTCCCATTCCGCAGCCCGGCATGCGATTTTTACGAAATTTGCACTCGTATCAGTTAAATCTCAGAAAATTTCCACACGGCACGCAACGTCTGAGAATACCTAATTAAATTTTATACAGAAATCGTTATTTTTACCTCTCAAGTTTGCCTTTTACTTTCAACCAATCGCAACCCAGTGACGTTGCTCCACTCACGCCTTTTACTATATGTGTCTCGGTCTTGCGCATATTATCTGTCTCTATCTACCCTGTTCTTATTGGTGCAAATTGATATTCCTTACTATCGATTATTTCAGTCCACATGGACTGTTATCTGGGTTAAATAACTCCGTATCTAGTCTTCCCGTTAATATAAGCGACGGTTTCTCCAACATTCTCTGAAACCATTTGTTATCTGCAAATTTTTCGCGGAACAAGCTTTTTTAAAAATACGCAGGTGTTCTGTATTTCGTGCTAAAGCATCCGACCGTTTCCAATATCCGTAGAATCGACATGTTTATCTAAACAAATTAAACTGAAATTGCCTTTTAAAAATACGCAGGTGTGTTCAAACGTAACATTAATTCTCAGAGCTTTATTTCATGGTATTTTATTGGGTTTTTACAAGTTTTTTATAGATATTATATGTTACTAATGGTTCAATTAACTCCAATTAAAATAATACCCTTTAATTTTTAGTGAATCCTAATTAAATATTCAATTATTATCAGTACATTTTGTTTAATACCGGTTACTTAAAATAGGGTTAATTAATATAAATTTTGCACGTAATTTCTCTTTGTTTCTTTGCTAGGAATAATTAAATTACACGTAAAGTTTTCTAATACTGCTTCCTCTTATATAAAGCGTCTTATAAATAATTTAAATCTCTTATTTTTAATAAAACGAATGAATTTTTATGCTTCACGGTTTTTTTTTAATAACGCGTACCTTTTCCCAAAGCTTCTACACGGTGATTAAAATTATTTGATGTGATCATTTAATTTTCTACCCTGGTCTAAATATGAGTAATATATATATATATATATATATATATATATATATATATGTATATATATTGTTGTGATAACGCCTCACGTTGTGCGTCACTGAAAGAGTGCTGTGATAACGGCCAGACGTTGGAGCGCCGCTAAATTAGTGATATAACAACGCCTGGCATTGTGCGGCGCTAAAACTGTGCTGAGATACAGGTTCAAATAAGGAAGAATTGGTAATTACTGAAAGTACTAACTTACCTTCTTTTCTAACTTTTCTTTGACTAGCTAACTCAACGGAAGTAATGGAATTTACAAAATAAAACTACACACGGCAATATCATAAAGCATCTATACAGTCAAAAATATTTTCTCTGATACAAAAGAATATGGACCAATTACGGCATAGTTTCTTTCAAACACAAAATTATTCCTCGCTATTAATTATTTACTTAATTGTCAAAATGTTCCTCGCTTTATCTAGGTTAAAATTAACAGAAGTCTAATCTCTTCTTTTGTGGGTAATTTGCTTGGCTTTTATTCCCACGCTTGTATGGTTTGTTTGGCAAAATATATCCTTAACAGTCTATTAAAAAAATTAGTGTTTTGAATTCTGACCACAAATTTTCTATTAAATATCTTTACACAAGAAATATTGTATGATTAAGATTTATGCTACCTTAATTTAAAATAACAAATACTTAAATATCAGTTACAAGCAAAAGAATATAAAATTTTATACTTATGCTTATATGCTACAAGAGCGCTCATTCAAGTTTTCCTCCCTGGTTTTATTTTAAATTGACGACAAAATCAGCTTACAAAATTTTCCATATTATTTAAATCTCGATTTAAAAACATCAGTTACTAAAGTGGATCCTCCGTTTAATTATTTAATTAAATTTTAAAGTGACTTATTAGTTCGAAGAATTTTCCATCTTCATAGTATACTACATAATCAAAAAACTGCATTAACAGCTTTCATATTTATGCAGGGTTACGTTTTAAGAATTACTTCTTTATTTACTGTTACGTCGTAAATATAAACTATGGTATGCGTACTGCATACTTTAAAACAACTCTTCGCAACTTAATCAAATCGAATGAATGACATCGAATCCATTCATTGATAAATCTAATGTTGATTGCTCCTGCTTATATATACAAATTATCTCTATTCTAGAGTTTGCGAGCTCCGTATGAAACATAGTACACCGTATAGATGTAGCATTTTTGAAAATTTCTTATCAGCGTCGACTCGTGTGATATATATATTATAGCGACGCGCTCTGCCCGTCTTTGTTTCAGATAAGGAGGTAATTGTAGCGTCACATGCTGTCATAAGATATAAAGTTTATATCTTATAAAGATTGAAATTCGTTTTACAGTATTTCTTATCGATTATTTATTTTTCCATGTACAGCCTAAATTTGTGCACACGGCGTGAATATTCATTACACAAATAACCAACGTTTTTAATTGCTTTCGAATGCAAACAAAACGTGTAATCAGTAAATTTCTTTATACATGCTTCTTGAATACGTATCATTTACGTCGTTCAATAACTTTCGTTTATTCTATGCTAGGTGCTTACATTTCATTTCATTGAACAGTTAATTGTTGGTTTCTTATTTTAAATAATAAGGTATATTTCAGGGATCGTGAGTCGAACACTTAACACTATTAATGTCAATAAAGTAAACGTTGTATATTGATTAGTGATTGAGTTCATTGTAAACTTCATAATATCTTACAAGTTTGAGTAAAAATATTTACACATGAACGTTATTTAAGTTATACGTTTTCCTTATAATAATTTAATATACAATAATTCTAGTACATTATTTAGTACTGCACTTGCGCTTATTGAGACTTCCTTAAAATTATTTTTACCCATAAATTTCTGGTGATTAAGGCAAGAAGCAGTACGTTCTACGTGACCCTGTTATTATTAATACCAATCACACTCTTAAAGATCAAGTCAATATTTGTAAATGATTGCTTATTGAAGTTACACTCATCGCAATGCAGGCGTTAATGGGTTAAGGACCTTCGTTACGAACCGGAATTATTTCTTAAAGGTAGATTGAAATCATTAATATAACCTAATCGAAAATTTTAATATTTAATTGCAAGGTCTGTTGGCCTACCCACAAACACATATACCTTTTGATAGTGTATAAATCCAGTTATTACCTTAATTTCAATTGATTTAAAATAATTCGCATTACGTAATTTGATTACACTGTATTATTCATGCCTTTATTCTAATTTGATTTCTTTTAACATGTGTTTGAGGTAGGTAACATCAAACACATATTGCAGCAATATTTAGCAGTATTCGTTTTATTTTAGCTGAACTCCTATGTTTATATATATATATATATATATATATATATTGCTGTGAATAGTAGCTAAATGCCGTGTCCAGACGTTGGGCGTCAATAAAAGTACTGTAGAATGTTACCTGAAGATGCCGGTAATGTCCTACTAGCTCAGATTAAATGAAACAACGAAAATCCAATATCATACTTTTACTAATATTAAATATTCATTAACAAACTATCCTTCAAATAATAATAATTTCTACATCCACAAACATCTTTCTCCAACACACATCATCAAAAAAAAAAAATTACATACAAGCATTAACATCTACAAATGAAGAATACATCTTAGTTCTAAAAAACATTTTTTATAACTACTGAAATATAGTTAATAAAATCTGTGATTAATATCTTTCTATATGTAAGTACTGCTATGTTCACATTGTTAAGAATTTGCATGGATAATTTTAATTATCACTTTTACCTCGTAAACAAAACGTAGCTGATCAGATACCTTTAAATAAATAACTTTATAATGCTCCAATTAAATCGGATTTCGACCTCCAATAAGAAAGCTTATATTATCTATTTATAAAAAAAATCTACCTGCCAACATATGTATTTTAACCTATCTAAGATATAAAACAAGCACAAAAGTCTCTTAAAAGTTTTACCGTTAATTTCGCTGATTGTCCTTTTTCTTTCTGCTTATGTGATAAGCTTGTATCCATTAAACTCCATATCTTTACCCCAAAATCCACTTAGTGTTATTCAATTACTTTTAAAATTAATCCACTATTAAAATGCATTTGAAAATTCATGTCGTTCTTGCATTTATATTTAAATTTCCAATATTATATAGAAATTTACTTTATTAGCTACAATAGACTAACTTTATTACTTTACTTCCATTCTGAGTTGTCATATTGAAATAAAAATTAATTGGAACTTCGATCGTTAAATTTCGTCACTTTTTAAATACATTGATTGTTACAGACAAATATTTTAAACGTAGAGTACCACTAATATGAATTTGACTTTATTCATTGACAAAAAGATAATTCGTAATTGACTGACACAAAGACAATTGGTTAAATAACCCCGTTCTTGATTATTTACCGGCTTATATGGTATCAAGGTTTTCACGTCATTAACCTCTAGTAAACTTGATAATTTTTTGATTGATCTGATTCATAGGCTGATGAAATTTCACTTGTTAATTGATACACTATATTATCTAAAGTGGCTGTCATTTTTTATTTAGTAAGTCGTAAATATCTCACTATAGTTCCTTAATTAGGTAGTTTAAGAATTCCCGTAAAATGGCTTATCGGTGAGTTTGTTATCGCGTTACCTTATCTGATTTATGGGCAGTTAAAAGTCTTATCACAACACACAATCTCTTAATTTATGTTATTCGTTGTAATTATTTGTCAGGATTGTGATTTAATTTGATTTATGGAGTTTATTGGTTGTTTTCGTTACTTAGAATAAACTTTACATATTCGAAAAATTTAGAAAATAAAGTACTTTCTATTTAAAATACACGTTTTTTCGTTTAGCATTAAAAATGCACAAAATAAAGTGAAAATATTTTAAGGAAGTACTCATTTTAAATTGTAGTTAGTACATTCTAGTGACATATTTTAGAAACACGGGTTTTCAACTTACATAATATGCTCTATTTTTTTTAGAACGCGCTTTAATTACTACTTTTTAGTAGAGGATTTTTAACTTACGTACTATTTTATTTCTAGTTAGGACGCGTTTAAATGGTATTCCGTAGCAAAGGAGGATTTGCATTTTCACGGATTTTAACTTACATATTATACTATTTAAAGATACCATTATGTAACATAAATAAAGCTTTTTCTAAGTACTATATACAGAGTGTTTCTGAAAAGAAGTATTTAGAATATTAGAAATATTTCTTTAATTTTTTCTGGTTTTGCGGTGTTGCATGTACAGGATATTGTGCTCAATGACTTCTATGTGACCTCTTATCACATTAATATATGTATATATTATATATATATATATATATATATATATATATATGTATATATTATATATATATATATTATATATTTCTGTGATATTAGAAGTGCTTTGAGTCCTTACGTTGTCAGCGCCAGCAAATATGACGTGATATCAATGGCTGAACTTGTAGTCACATCTTTTATCCAATAGTCGCAGACCCTTCTACCTAAATAACAAACAAATACCTCGGTTATTCAGTGAGTAGAACATAAACTTTTTCTCTCCAACTCAATCGGTGTATTAAATCTCACAAAAATTATAGAAATACGAAATTCACAAAAGTACCAATAATAAAGCCAAATAAGTAATCAGGGTAATGCCAATCACAAAAATGTTCAAACCTTACTATAGTATCAATTTACACTACCACATATACTGCTTAATCATCACTCAGAGTTAGAGCACTCTTACCACTGAACTTTTACTAAAAATTGCCTTAAAACCAAAAGAACTCATGTAAATTGCTCGTAGTTACAAATCGTTTGCTTAATCGATAGGGACTTAAAGATATCTTACCACTACTAAATATTATCTTAAAATTATTCAATTCAAAACGCAAATTTCCAATTATTATTTATATAGAACACACAACGTATCATCAAATTTAACTTTGATTGCAGTACACTCGAATTATATCCAAATAAACGGTTGTCCAATATAGAAGTCCTTCTCTAGTATTGAAGTACTAACAAAGTTGCCCGAATTGACATCTAGTTTAAAACTCAAAACATATATCTCTTTTAAGCAGCTCCGAACTAATTGAATTGAAATAATAAGTTCCAGTGAACACAATATATCTCGAAGAAATGGCTGCATTATTATTTATAAATTTTCCTGGAGTAATAGAACCCTTTAAGGCAAAACGTTTGATATTTGTAGTGGTATTTAAACTTAGGGTGGTGTGGTGGTTTGACATTTGAGTGGTAATATGAAATTTGGATGGTGATTTGAAGACTTAGAATTATTCCCCTATAACAAAAATTCTAACCTGGAGGTATTACTTACGATTGAATCGACTAAGTCAAATTTGCACAATTTTCACTTTCCATATTCAATTGTTAATTACTATTTAAACCTAGCACTTTCTATACTTACACGTTACTTGCTCATTAAAAAAATATCAATAATCTTCTTGTAGTACGTATACTCTTATTTATAAACATTAACTCCGATAACAGAGCATTTAAATGAAGAAAATTTCGAAACCGTGCCTGGTGTAGAAGATCAGAAATCGCACGAAAGATTTTCATTTCAACTCTTTAAAATTGTATTTGTTGAAAGGTTCTAATATTTCTAGTTCAACGTGATTCTCATAAGTGAAATTCCAACTTAGTTATTTCCAACTGTAAATAACAGCTTTGTTTTATCGCCTACAAATGTGACTATTTTTTTATGCTACGTGACCGATTGAATGTAACAAGAATTTGAAGTTCGCAATACAACATCTGAGCGATTAGTAGTATTTGCATGTTTCTCAGAATGAATGCATTGTTCTAGTTCACACTAATACGTTCATTCCATTAATAGCTTTCGTTGTTAATGAATGTAATGGTGTTGTAAAATCTTATAAATTTCTTCTAAAAACAAGCACGTTTTAAATAAAGATTTCCGAGCTTCAAACTTTCAAGTACATGTGGAATATATAAAACAATCCTTAAAATCTTCCCTTATTTTACTTATATAAAGCGCATTTAAAAGACTCATTTATATTAGCTGAATCCGAGTTGTTATTCAATCCCTACGGACTAAAATGGAGTCCTTATCGCATCGTATATATATGTTGAAGTAATAAAAAGGTCACGAGAGGTCATTCAAATCCAAATTCCATAAATAGAACTTATTCAAATAGGAAGAATCCGAAGAGAATTAAAATTTCCGAAGATTCATTGTTCCATCGTGTATAAAATAAGTGTATTGTATGTACAAAGCCATTAAATTCATTCAGGTTATTACAAAACATATTCCAGTGTGTGCAAATAATCATTGTAAGAGATAAATACTAAGTCATTGATATGCAAAGCAAAACACACTTCCGGTGTATTGAAAAGCCCCAATTTTAAATAAATAATAGAGCTGTTTGTACAAATAATTACTATGATATAAATACAAAAAGCCATTTAATCCGCGTAAGAACAATATGAATTTATTGCCCTTCATTAATTAAAAAACTAACTTTATTAGTATACAAATATTGACAAATAAAGCATTTAAATCTTTGGTTATTTATGTGATTATACCGTAAATAAAACATCCGCGTTATTACAAAACATATTCCGGTGTGTAAAAATAATCATTCTAAGAGGTAAAATCTTAATTAATTATAACAATAATAAATTTTCCGTGCATAAATATGCGCTTCATCGCCGTAAATTGCATAGAATAGCGTCATTCTCTTAAAATAAAACTTCATTCAATCTTGTTAACTAACAGTTTAATCTTTATAAAAATGCATTAAAACACATTTCATTTCCCGTGCATAAAATAATTATCCCGTAGGTAAAATATCCACGTAAAAACAATATCTGGTTGCATTTTTAAAGTACAAACAAACCCTTACTAAATATGCGTATAGATGTAACATTTTAATTCACTTTAAAAGTTTCAAACCAAAACATTAATCTAAAATCTTCTATTTTCAGAAACTAATACCTTAAATTCTAAGAAATCTTTAAACGTCATTAATAAATAAACGTTTATTCAAGGAACTCACGTGACAAATTTAATTTTATGGTTTTCTACATTACTATAGGATAGATGACGACGCCACGTTAACTCCGTGCATTAGACAAAGTTAAACTGCACGCTTTATAATGAACATGAACCATAAACTGGACACTAATTGATGGTCAAATGCCGACACTGTTGTAAATTCTTTCATTAGCCGTGAATGATTCTCAAGAAGATATGTGAAATAATATGGAAATTACGATGTAGTTATATAATTTAAAATGAAAGCCGGAACTTGATTAGCACGATTCATTCAAGAATCAAGATTCATAATCGCGATTCATTTTAGTACGTCAAACATGTTACTTTGAAAGAAAGTCGTTTATTAAGTATGCGGAATGAATACAGTATTTAATATTTAAGATGAAATTTGAAACTTGGACTAAAGAGATATTTCTTAAAACGTAGCCCTGCATAAATATGGAACGTAATTATTTTTAAAACATTACGAGAATTGAACGATCTTCGGCATAGATAGTTCTGATGCAAAAGAATACGCCAAGTTAATTAATTAAAAAATCGAAGATGTACTTTGAAGATTAAAATTCTAAATGCAGATTTAAAATTATACGAACAAACTGGTAAACTGGGATTTTAATGTCAATTTAAAAATGGAAATGGAAAGTATTTAATACCGTTTAAGAGTTTGATAAGCGCTTTTTAATTTCGCAAGTATTGATTTAAAATTTCTTTGTTTTTAGCTGATATTTAAGTATTGTGTCATTTGAATTTAAGGTAGAATAAGTTTTTAATCCTATAATAATTTTGATTTGTAGAACGGATATTTACCCGAAAATTTTGAGGTCAGAGTTTGAAACATTTTGATCTTTAATAGATTATGCAGCGTCATTGGCCAATTTTTAATTTGAAATTTCCAACATAAGAGAAATTAATTTAGGTCTACATATCTCTGTGAGCAGACGCTTTCAAAATGAAAACTGTCGAAAATTTAGGAAGATCTTTGTCATCGATGATCATTTACATTAACTTTTAAGAACGTCAATTACAACTTTAACGCCGGATATTGATAAACTTGCAAAAGTTAAACAGCCTCAACCACAACTTTATATTTTGTATCATTTTTATTAATGCACGTCCTGCATATGTTTATTGCTCTCGTTTTCAGAATATTTAAGAAATTTCCTAATATTTTTAGAAATTACACACTTTAGTGGTTTTGTTTGCATTTTTTTGTCGTCCGAACCGCATTTAAAGAACACACCAGCCACATATTAAAATAATATCAGCTGCGGAGAAAATGAAAGATGCGTTATTACTTTTTATTCGACGCCTTTAAAATAGAAGCTCAAGGCATGCTTACAAATTCAGCGACAGCGTTTGAAGTCATATATTTATGACACATTCATTATTTTTTTCTACTTTTTTATACTATTGTTTATTTGTTAGATATTATTTTAAATCGATATTAGCTTATTTCCTATTTAAAAGTACTTAAGTTTTTCTTGTATAAAGTCAATAGCAACGCAAACTTTTTAATTTCACCTAAAAAATTACAAAACTGCACTGCGCTTGTTAAGTGTATTTATTACAGGTTCTCTAAAACAGTAAAGGATTTGTTGCCTATTTTACTTTTCTAAAATCCTGTGGATTAGAATATGATATTCTATATTTACCCAAATCTAACTGTAATCTGTTACACCCATTTTTTTAAAAATATTTTAGATATTAATGGCGAAATGCGTATTTCATACTCGTTTAAAATTCAACGATTTTCCAACGTACTGAAATTCTCTAAGTAAATACAAAAATTTGTAAAATCCATGAAAGTTTGCGATATTTTGAGATTTTGATTTAATCACTGTCTTCATTATAAAGGAATCTTCAGATTTTTGTATGTAATTAAAACATCCAATAACGACAACAAACGCCTTTCTTTAAAATAGGTCGTTATGCTGGACAGCTTTAAAAAGAGCATCTGAATAGATTTAATATTATAATGTACCTTATTCATCATCTAATAAAAATATACAAGGATCCAAAGGGAAAGGGATCTAGCGCTTATATTTGTCCCTCTTCGCAAAGCTCCTGTGCACGCGCTTAATTTTCTTTCCTTCAGGTTTAGATTCATGTGTTATTCGTTCATGGTCAATCAGCTTACACGCGTGTATAAAATTAAAAACTACATAGAGAACGAATTTCCATTGCGAAATCTATGGAATCTTGCTTTATTAGTATTTACATTAATATTCTATACAGGGTGATTCATTACGCATGGGCAATTTCCAAAGTACAGATACTCGACACCAACTATTTCAATTTAGCCCAACATGCATTATACCGATGTCGCTTGTTTAAGGGATGCAAGGTGTTCAAAGTTGAATATTTGTTTTGAAATTTCTAATTAATTTTGAAAGTTTTGATAGAATCAATTCGAATATTTGTACTTTTGTATTCCTTGGCATGAAAATTAAGAATTTGATACTTACTTTGACATTGCTCATAGAGAGCTCTAGTTACAGCCTGTTTATGCACTAAATCATAACATAACCTTTTTCTCTGTTAAAATATTGCTAAAGTAAATGAAAAATATGAAAGGCCGTTCTATTTTAAACAAGAAAGCTACTCTTGCTCAATTTATGTAATTCTGTTGGTTTTTGAGTTATTAGTTTTTAAATGGTTTAATGTATTTTCCTAATGAAGTTTTTATTCTTTTAAACTACCAAGTAGGCATGTGTCAGTATTTAAATGTCAATAAATATTAGGTTATTTTGCGTGTTCTAATAGCAGTGTTTAGTAAGAAATCTCCATTTCTCTAATTTAGTAAATATTTGTAGCAAAACTCTAGCTACTAGTTAAAAAATGCCACGGCTTAATAATTTTTCCGACAGTGAGAAACGTGATATGATTTGTAGTTATGCTCAATTAAATTTTAGTGAACAACAGAAGCGCGTCAGAGATATTTATAATTAAACCCAAATCGAAGGCACCCAAATCACAAGCTGTTTAGAAATCTTTATAACAGCTTTGGCGAAATGGAATCTTTCCGTCCTAAAAGTGACAATTGTGTTACAAAAATATTCACCGTCTCGAGAAGAAGATGTTTTTATTCGTATTTCGGAAAATCCAGATCTGAGCACTCATCGATGAAGTACGGCTACAGCGATAGGTCAACCGCCTATCTGTAGAATTTTGAAGAAAAGAAACTACGTCGATATTACATGAGCTATGTATGATGGAGAGCTCACAAGTAAAATTCTTATTCGTAGGTAAAATACCCCATCATTCGGATCTCCGGGAGGGGGTACTTGCGGCTCGTCATCGTAAGAATTTAAAACAACGGTTAGATTTAGTGATAGGGACTTAGAATGTAAGGTCATTACTTAGAGTAGATAAGCTAACAAATTTTTTAGTCAAAATGAAAAAAGGAAAGCTGGACATTTTAGGTTATAGTGAGGTAAGATGGCCAGATAGTAATGACTTTTGGATAGATGATTATAGAATAATTACAACTTCTTCAACTAATGAACAGGCAGGGGTAGGAATAGTGTTAGGTAAAAGATTAGGACGTAAAGTTAAAGAGTACATACAATTTATTGATAGAATAATTATGGTTAGATTGAGTACGAAACCCAAGACACTGTTTTACTACAGGTTTCATACCAACAACTCAGTATGAAGTTGAGGATGTAGAAAAGGTATACGAGGATATAAATAGTATAGTGAGAAAACTAAAGGGAGATGAGAATTTAATAGTTATGGGCGATTTTAATGTGTCAGTGGGAGAAGGTAGTGAGGGAAAAATGGTTGAAAAGTTTGGGTATGGTAGACGAAATGATAGAGGAGAAAGATTAGTTGAGTTTCGCCAGGAACATAGATTACTAACTGTAAACACCCTATTTGAACAACATGTTAGAAGAAGATATACCTGGAAAACGTTAGGTGATAGGGCTAGATACCAAATAGATTACGTTTTAGTTAAACAAAGATTTAGAAACCAAGTTAAAAATTGTCGTAGTAATCCAGGAGCTGACATACATAGCGATCATAACTTAGTCAGAATGAAGTGTAATCTAAAATTCAAAAAATTGAGAAAGGCTAAAAGAGCGGGATGAAATCTAAATAAGCTTAATGATACTGAGATAAAAGAGGAATATAAACAAGTATTAGATAATAAGATCAAAGAGATAACTATAGGAGGGAACGTAGAAAATAGATGGAAAGAAATAAAAAGGGCTGTACATGATACAGCAACACATACTATAGGTAAGAAAAAAGTAGAAGCGAGAAAACCATGAGTAACAAAGGAGATATTAGATTCAATAAAGAATAGACGAATAAACCTTTCAGAGAATTGGATAGTGAAAGTAAGCAAAAATATAATACAGTTAGAAATAAGATAGTACTTGAGTGTAGAAAAGCTAGAAATAAATGCGTGGAGGAAAATTGTAAGGGAATACAATGTGATTTGAGAGTAGGTAAGACAGACAGGGCTTACAGGGCAGTTAAAAAGTTTTTCGGGGCATGTAGGAAAAATATAATGATATTAAAGATGAGAATAATGAGTTTCTAATAAATAAAGTTGAGGTAGCAGATAGATGGAAAAGATATTTAGAAGATTTATATAAGGAAGACAAAATGAACGAGTTAGGGAACGGCCAAGGAGAGGATGTATAAATAGGGTTCTCAATATTAAGAGGGGAATTTCATAGAGTTGTTAGCGATCTTAAACTAAATAAAGCACCGGGGATAGACGATATACCCGCGGAATTAATAAAATATGCAAGTCAGAAAACTTCAGACAGATTATATGAACCAGTAAAAGTAATATATGACACAGGTGAGGTTCCAATAGATTTCAAAAATAATATTATTATCCCAATCCCAAAAAAGTCAAGAGCTGATAGGTGTGAGATTTTTAGAACGGTTAGTATATATATATATATATATATATATATATATATATATAGTATATATATAGTATATATATATACATATATATATATATATGTATATATATACACACTCACACAAACACACACACATTAATGGCAATTGATTCAAGATAAGCATCTTGTCGATGCGTTTCACCCTAATTGGCGGTCATCAGGACAGGAGTAACAAAAATTGTAATATTGCAATTTTTAATACAGATACCTCACGAGAAGTACAGCATCACCTACGTCACAGTTTGTGCCTTCGTGTTGCTTCACATGACATTAATGGTTTTGGCAACAACCGCCACGGAAAAGATCCGCCTCAATTGCTTTTTCCATACCCAAAAATAATTATTATAAACAATAATTAAATTTAGTGAGTCTAAAATTAATATGAAACTTAAAGATTTGATAGCAAATGACTCAATATTAGCCACAAGGGTATCCTGTGGACGCGTTTCGTCATTATTGGGACTCATTAGGGCAGGGGTAGCATAGTTGTAATATTTAACACGGACATATTATGAATGATGCTGTATTTCACATGTGTGCGTACGTGCGTGCATACGTGCGTGCGTGCATGCGTGTGTGTTAAATATCACAACTTTGCTACTCCTGTACTGGTGATCACCAATAAGAGCGAAACGCGTCAACAGGATGCTTTTTGACTTTGATCGCCGATACGCTAACAATTGCGGGTGGCGATTACAATTGGAAAGATGCACAAATCTAAATAAGGCAATCTGCGTAAAAATGTCAGCCAGATGAAATGTGTTGAAACAACAATGTGAGATTTCTGTGTTAAGACCAAGGAAGTATTGGTTCAAGTAATCTAAGATTGTGATTTAAAATTTGGGCTGAAAATATTAAAATTCCTATTAAAGGAACATCATCTTTCGAGTGCCTACTAGTCACATAAAAAGAAAACAAATTTTTACTATAAACTTTGTGTAACTTTCGTGTTGGGTTTATAATATTTATCATAAAAAAACACGCAAACCAATTAAACGAACTGTTTTAAAATTGTTTCCTATCAATAATCACGGTAAACCCATATAGAATAGAAATAATTTTGAACATATTTCTAGCACTCAAAGGTAACACAGCGACTTTATATATTTACAATTAAGCTAGGACATTTAACTACAATAAATATCGAATACTGACGTATCACAGGCGGCTACTACAACTGAGCAATTTTCCAAACATAATTGCAAACACTTATTAAAACAGGATATATATGGTAAAATGCAGAAAATGTTCAAGCTACGGAATGGAACGTAACAAGAATCAAACGAACTTCAGACAATAGGAAGGAGTTTGTGTGTAAATTGTTATGGGAATGATGGGGAAACAAAAAAATAACAAGTATTCAGTGAAGTGGGTAGGAAAAAGAGCAACAAATAGCGCTTGTAGTAGTAGCTTCAGAATCACGATAATACAGACACTAATTGCTTTAGAACTAAAATCTTAGTACAAAATGAATTTAAGACAAGGAAAAAGCTCTAATCATAAATGTTTTAAAGTAAGAAAAATAAATACTAATTTTCATGTGCGATACTGGCACAACACGCGGCAAACATACTAAAATTAATTTTAATTTTATGAGATAGAAGGCGTGTTAATGAATTCTAGAATTATATTGTTTACTACAAGAAATACAAATAAATTAAACTTTTTGGTTCGTAACAAATTCACGCTCACTACTAAACCAATTGAAATATAAAATCTTTCAACACCTTTCTCCATGATATTGTTGAGAACAAAATGATTGTAATCTAATGCAATCAAAAAGTCATATCTTTAACATTAAAAGAAAAATAATAAACAAATTAGTCAATTTATTCCAACTTCACGCTCAGCACGGAACTAATTAAAATATATTCAGTATTTAAAATAAATTTTCTATTTTGTTACTACAAAAATTTAAATCTTTAAAATCCAGTGCAAAACTGCCATTAATTATTTGTTCTTCTGTTATGTCCAACTTAGCCTTGAATGTTTTTTGTCTGTCCTTTTCTTGCTACTAATTTGACTTTTAATATGTTCTAAAATGTGAATCAGTCTCATCAAAATTGTAGGTATGTAGAAATGTAGAAAAATGTTGAATTAAGTTAATTCGGAGTCGATGCTAAAATTTCTGGCTATGGCAATAGTGTAATCATCAGTGTTTAACTTAGAGGATTTCGTAAATTTGGACACTTGTGTTATCAAACAAAAGTAACTGAGTAGAAAAATATTAAACAGTTTGATTACAGTATGATTTTAAAATTAATAATATTGAAGAAACATGAATTTAAATCGTGAACATTCTTGAGCAACAATATGGTTGAATTTTTGACTGAAAAATAATGAAAAGTACATCGGCGATATGAAAACCGTTTTTGTTAACGAGGCACCATCAAAAACAACTGGTCGTCATTAAGAGATGAAAAAAAAATTGAAGAAAGGGTATTGTAACTGATTTTGTTCTTGCTGCGCCTGAAGTTAGCTCTAGTCAAATTAAATTCTTCATATCGTTTTTGTTTTTAATATTAGATTTAAATTTTGTATGCAGTAGGGCCCATTTTGAACAGTAGAAAACGAAAGGCAATTATGAAACGTTTATGTTTCGGTAACCTGGTGCTGCGCGTGTAGATCGTACAAACCATTTTATTTTTGTTTCAATATCATCGTTAGGTCTTCAGTCCTGGAACTGGTTAGACGCGTCCCTCATTGTATCTTATTCTGAATTAACCTACACATTTCCCAGAAATTTGCACAGTCTGCATCTATCACTATCTGATATAGGTCTACATCTACCTCCTTTTTCCTATCTTTGCTTGTAATATATTCCCTACTATTTCTTAAAAATACTTTAGAACATATTCTGCCCTTCTGTTTCTCCTATTTTTTTCCCACAGATATCTTTATTCCCCTACTATTTCTATAATCTATTTGTTATTAAGTTTGTCTGTTCATGCTCCCATTCTCTTACATTTGAAGCACTACATTACAAAAGGCTGCTACCGTTTTTCTGTCTGCTTTTCCCACTGCCCGTATTTCATAGGCATACTGTGCTGTGCTCCACACATATGCTCTCAACAATTTTCTTCTTGTTTCTATGTTTGTTGTCTTTGATCATAAGCGCTGTTCTCTCTTGTTAGATGCAGTTCAGTCCCCTTCTATTGTTTAACAATTATATACCCTATTTCTCCGACATTCAGTGGTTGTGAAGGGGGGTAAGCAGCCTGTGGATGCCAAGCTCCCACAGCACTTAAACATTTGCCGATTTAATATTTTTTCAATACATCCTTTCGCACAGTCAACATTAGTTACAGATATTTCACAACTAACCCCTGTAATTATTTATAATAATCATCAGATTTGTCTGCGCTTATTCTTTTGTCATTAGGTTTTCCGTCTCAAAACTGGTTGGACACGTACCTCCACTTATTGATATTCTGAGCTAGCCTACACAGTTACCTGAAATTCCCACACAGGCTATATACAGGTCGGTTCTCTTCTATTGTTTTTTAATTATATGCAATATTTTACCGAGACTCAGTAGTGTGTGGAGAGGATTAAGCAGCCTGTGGCTGCCAAGATCTCTCAGCACTTAGACATTTGCCGAATTAATGGTTTTCCAGTAAATCCTTTCACACAATTACCATTATTCGGGAATATTGCACAACCAATAACTGTAGTTTCTTATAATAATCATCATGTTTAAGTACAGTTATTTTTTCGTCATTAGTTTATCCATCTTGGGCCTGGTTGGATGCATTTCTATTTTGAGCTAGCCTACACATTTCCCTGAATTTCCTACAGCCTACATCTTTCACTATCTATGTGCAATAGTTTAACCTAGGTCTACCTTTACTTCTCTTTTTTCCTATTTCTGCTTCTAATATATTCCGCACAATCCCTCATGCCGTAGTATTGTACTATCATAATATCTCTTCTATTTTTTACCGTTTTTCAGATATTTTTTCTTCCTATACCATTTTTAGTACCTCTTTGTTCTTAACTTTGTCTGTCCATGATATCTTCATCATTCGTCTGTAGCACCAAATTTCAGAAAACCTTTTTCTTGTTCGATTCTTTTAGTGTCCAGGCTTCACAGCCGTAGAGTGCTGTGCTCCACACATATGTTTTAAGCAATCTTTTCCTTGTTTCTATGTTTGTGGTCTTTGAACACAGTAGTTGCTTTTTCTTGTTAAATGTAGCACGACCTTGTGCTAATTTTTGTTTTATATCTTTTGCGCTTTTCCCATCTTGTGTTATTTGGCTTCCTAGGTAGCAGAAATCCTTAGCCTCTTGTAAGTTCTTGTTACCTATTTGTACTCTTGTTTTTGATTTATTTTCCTCTCCTTTGCATACTAGTACTTTAGTTTTATTTTTGTTAATTTTCATACCGTATCTCTCTGTTAGAACCATTTCCATTTCATTAAGAGCAGCTTCTAACTCTTCCTTGCTAAATGCTAATACCGCTATATTATCTGCAAATCTAAGCATATCAATTTTTTGTCCCTGCATAGTAATTCCAAATGTCTTCCTGCATTTGACAGTATTCATTGCCTCTTCTATGTACAAGT
Source organism: Platerodrilus igneus (assembly GCA_036346225.1). Classification (NCBI taxonomy): domain Eukaryota; kingdom Metazoa; phylum Arthropoda; class Insecta; order Coleoptera; family Lycidae; genus Platerodrilus; species Platerodrilus igneus. The sequence continues at coordinate 1,811,177 of JARFIW010001272.1, forward strand.
TAAAAATCAATGGGGATAGGGCACATCCCTGTCTCACCCCTTTCCTAATGTTTACTTCTCTACGTTCCTGCTCTAATTCTATTACTGCTGTTTGCTCTTTATATAAGCTAGGTACTATTCGTCTATCCCTATAACTCATTCCCATCTTTGTATTTCGAACATTTTTTTCCATTTTACATTGTCGAATGCTTTATCCCGTTTTACAAACCCTTTTCTATTGCTTTATCCATTATTACTCTCAGAGCTAAAATAGCCTCCCGTGTTGACCTGTTTCGCCTAAACCCAAATTGATCTTTTCAGAGTATTTCAGCTCGTTTTTCCATTCGTCTTTGTACAATTCTAGTAAATTTTGTTGACAGGTGTGCTGTCAAACTTATTGTTCGTTAATTTTCACATCTATCCGCTATGATGTTGGGTTTGAAATCTTTGGGTATCTCGCCTGTCTCGTACATATAGCTTTCAACTTGGAAGAGACTTTCTGTTACTGCTTGTCCAGCAGCTTTTAGAGTTTCTGATTGTACTTTATCTGTACCCGACGCCTTATCATTTGTCAGACCCTTTAATGTTAATTCAAACTCATCTCTAAGTATAGGATATGCCAAGTCATAATTTTCAATGTCTGATTCCTGTTCTATTGCTTTTAGTTCCTCTTCTGCATATAAGCTCCTTGTATATTCTTGCGATCTACCCACTTTCTCTACATTTTCTATAATGACATTTCCTTCCGCGTCCTTTATATTTTTGCTGTAGGGTTTTATATCCCTAAAATTGATTCTAATTAGTTTGTATGCTTCATCTGGCTTTCCTATTTCTATCTTAGTTTGTACCTCTTTGCACTTTTCATCAATCCATTGTTCTTTAGCTTTCTTGCATTTGCGAATAATTTCCCATTTTATGGCATTGTATCTCGAAATGGTATTTTTGTTTATAACTTTTTATTTTCGATATCAGGGATTTGAATTTTTAGATGCAATAGAGCGTATTTTGGAAAGATATTCGATAATCTTGACGTAGAGCGTAAAGTTTGCACCAATCAACTTAATTTTTCTATTTATTTTTAAAGTTAATATTAAGCAGTTTTATTTGAAAATGCAATAATGTGCATCGTGAGTGCAATAAAATGGAATTTGTTAAAAAAAAGTGCATCTTATTTTGTTGCAGCCATTTCATTCACCTAGTAGTTGTTGAAATTCAGCAGAGTATTAATATGTTCTTCGCCTAATATAGAAATAATTAAAAATTGGAACTTAGAATATTTTATTATTCAACATGGTCTCCACGTAAATTAATACACTTAATACAGACACTCTGCAACGTCTGTAACCCTTTAAAAAAAGATTCTTCTTTGTCTGCAAAACATCCCTCTATTACGTCTTCGTTACACAAACATTGACGTCCTTTTAAAGTTTTATTCAATTGAAGGACCAGGTAATAGATCGAGAAAGCAAGATCTGGGAAATAGGGTTGGTGTTCCACTAAGTCAAATCGTAAATCCTGAATTGAATTCATGGCAATGCGCGATTTGTGTGCAGGTGCATTGTTCTGCAAAAAAAGCAACACACTTTCGCTGACATGCCTTAATATTCTCTATCAGGGTGGTTGATAATTTAGAAAAATAATCGCCAGTTATCGTTTGATCCTTATTTAGGTAATTCAACATAATCATTCCACAGATATACCAAAAAACTGAAGTAAAAACTTTTCCAGGATTCTTGAACTGGAAAAACTTCTTAGGCCTTTCAAAATCAAAATTTCCATTCTATCGATTGCTGTTTTGTTTCTAGATCATAAAAATGCACCATGCTTCGTCTATAATCACAAGACGGTTTAAAAAAACTGGATTTTCTTCAAAATGAGTACAGATTGACTGTACGGCTTCCACTCTTGCTTGTTTGTGTTCGGCGTTCGAGCATTTGGGTATACATTTTGCAGAAATTTTTTTATATTTAAATTGACGTAAAGCATATGATGGATGGGTTCATATTAAATCTTTAGTGGTTCAGTTATATGTTGTAGTCCAATTCGGCGATCTGATAATATCATATTATGACTTGCCTCAGTACTGTTGAGAATGTATACCAAAATCGGTCTTCCAAGTTGTTTGTTCTCTTCTATGGAGAGGTTTTTCTGTTTTAAATGATGGAACCCAATTTTTCACACTCGCATATGATGGACATTGATCGCCAAGTGCATTAAACATATGTTCGCAATTCTCCTTACCACTTAACCTCATCAAATACAGGTATTTCATGATGACTCAATACTCTAATTTATCCATTTCCACATTTGCATTCGACGTATTTTCTTTCAAAATTTAGTGCACAGTAATGCTTCAAATTTTTGAACCAAGCTTTTGCTGTTGCAGTTTTGATAAGTTACTACTTGTTGCCATGGTAACAAGATTTTGTTTTTCAAGAAAAATGACGTAGACTAACTTAATATCAATACCCCCTTGTTTAAGACTTTTGACATGCATCACGATCATGCGGTGATGCACTTCATTGTTTATTTAGTAATATCTAGCGCATACCATTACAACAGTCCCACATTAACACCTTACTCCTTTCGTGAGTTCTAAACCCTTTTTTTTTATTTCTAAAGTTAAAATAGTTTTCAAAAGTTGCTTTTAAACCACAGTGGCGTTTTAAAAACCGACTATTAGCCGTGAGTAATTCAATACAAGCTTATCATGTGAGTGGTATACGATTAGTACAGAATTCACTTTGAGAAGAACTATTAAACTTTTTAGCAAGAATGCTCTAAAATACTAGAACAGGTAGAATGGCTTGCGCGTTTCAATGAGCTAAAGAGCCGAACTATAGGTTTAAGCAAATTAGTGGGGTCTTTAGTGAGGAACCAGGCTAAGACAGGTCCCCGAAAGAGGGCAGCAGCTTTTTCGGTACTTAGAGTGGCATAGACCATAGGGATCGGTATGACATTCTAAGACACACTACTGCGATGTGGAAGGCAACGGGAAACCACCACATTACCTCCCAAGTACACTGCGTACAGAAATTGTTAGATAACATGAAGACATCCTTTGAGAGTAAAAAATTCCGGAGGTAAAATATTCCTCCATTCAGATCTCCGGGAGGGGACTACTTCGGAGGATGTGATCCGAAAGTATAGAAAAAGATCCGTGAACATTCTGCGAGTCGGAGCGTGGAATGTCAGAAGTATGAAACAAGTAGGTAAGCTAGTGAACCTGAAACTCGAAATGGATAGGTTAGCACTGGACATAGTAGGAATCAGCGAAGTCTGCTGACCAGAGGCAGGGGATTTTTAAAGTGGAGACTTCAGGGTAATTTATACAGGATCAGAGGAAGGAAATTCGGGGGTGGGGATAGTTATGCGAAAAAAGATAGGACGGCGTGTAGTTACAAAAGAACGAAAGAATACTCATGGTTAGATTTGAATATAAACAGGTAAATACAGTAATAATACAAGTCCACCTCTAGCTACAGTGAGGAAAAGGTAGGGGCGATCTACAAAGATATCGAAGACATACTAAGATACGTAAAAGGACATGAAAATTTAATAATTACGGGGAATTTTATTGCAGTGGTAGGTGAGGGTAGGGAAGGAACGATAGTAGGTTTATTTGGTTTAGGCACGAGCAATGACAAGGAAAAAGACTGGTAGAATTTTGCGACAAGAACAACTTAACCATCACAAATACATTATTTCAACATCATGCTAGAAGACGATGCACGTGGAAGATGCCAGGATATATAGGAAGATATCAAATAGATTACATTATTGTTAGACAACGGTTTAGAAATCAACTAAAAGACTGTAGAAGCTACCCAGAAGCAGATATAGACACTGACCACTACATCGTAATTATGAAGGCCGCACTTAAATTTAAAACTCTAAAAAAGATGAACGGAAAAAGGCACTTTGACTTTGAGAAGCTAAAAGATAAAGATATCCACGAAAGATTTGAAAAAAGGTCAAATGAATTGCTGAAAGATATCAGGAAAATTTCTGATACTAACGAAGTAGAAACAAAATGGAATAACAATAAATCCAGCCTAGACATGGCGGCCAGAGATATTCTGGGGTATACACAAAAAGAAAATAAGAAACTATTGATAACACAGGATATTCTAAATTTAATAGGAGAAAGACGAACATACAAAAACAGATCAGACGAAACAGAAAAACGGAGCTACAAAGCTATAAAATGGGAAATTATTCGCAAATGCAGGAAAGCTAAAGAACAAAGGATTGATAAAAAGTGCAAAGAGGTACAAACTAAAATGGAAATAGGAAAGACAAACGAAGCATACAAATTAATTAGAATGAAATTTAGGGATATACAATCATATAGCAAAAATATAAGGGACGCAGGAAGAAACGTCATTATAGAAAATGTGAAGAAATAGCTAGATGGTCGGAATATATAGGGAATTTATATGCAGGAGAGGAACAAACTGCATTAAAACAGAAATCAGATATTGAAAATGATGACTTGGGATATCCTATACTTAGAGATGAATTTGAATTAGCATTAAAGGGTCTGACAAATGGTAGGGCGCCGAGTACAGATATGGTGCAAGCAGAAACTCTAAAAGCCGCTGGATAAGCAGTAATAGAGCATCTCCTCCAACTTGTATGAGACAGGCGAGATACCCAAACATTTCAAACGTATCATCATAGTAACTATTATACCAAAAAAGAAAAGCGCGGATAGATGTGAAAATTTTCGAACAATAAGTTTGACAGCACACGTGTCAAAAATATTAACTAGAATTGTACAAAAACGAATGAAAAACAGGCTGAAGAAATACTAGGAGAAGACCAATTTGGGTTTAGGCGAAACAGGGGAACACGGGAGGCTATTTTAGCTCTGAGAGTGAAAATAAAGAAAACAATAGAAAAGGGGAAGACGTGTATATAGGGTCTATAGATCTGGAAAAAGTATTCGACAATGTAAAATGGAAAAAATATTCAAAATACTCACAAAGATTGGAATGAGTTTTAGGGACAGACGGATAGTGCATTGCTTGTACAAAGAGCAAACAGCGGTAATAGAATTAGAGCAAGAAAGTCTAGTAAATATTAGAAAAAGGGTGAGACAGGGATGTGCCCTATCCCCATTAATTTTTAACTTGTACATAGAAGAGGCAATGAATACTGTCAAATGCAGGAAGACATTTGGAATTAATATGCAGGGACATAAGATTGATATCCTTAGATTTGCAGATGATATAGCGGTATTAGCATCTAGCAAAGAAGAGTTAAAAACTGCTCTTAATGAAATGGAAACAGTTCCAACAGAGATATGGTATGAAGATTAACAAAAATAAAGCAAAAGTTCTAGTATGCAAAAGAGAGAAAAATAAATCAAAAACAAGAATACAAATAGGTAACGAGAACTTACAAGAGGTTAAGGATTTCTGCTACCTAGGAAGCCAAGTAACACAAGATGGAGAAGCGTAAAATATATAAAACAAAGATTGGCACAAGGTCGTGCTACATTTAACAAGAAAATGCAACTACTGTGTTCAAAGACAACAAACATAAAAACAAGGAAAATATTGCCTAAAACATATGTGTGAAGCATAGCACTGTACGGCTGTGAAGCCTGGACTGTAGGAGAAGCGGACAAAAAAAGGTAGAAGCCTTTGAAATGTGGTGCTACAGACGTATGATGAAGATATCATGGACAGACAAAGTTAAGAACAAAGAGGTACTAGAAATGGTAATGGAAGAAAGAAATATGTGGAAAACAGTTAAAAATAGGAGAGATAGAATGATAGGCCACATACTAAGACATGAGGGAATAGTGCGGAATATATTTGAAGCAGAGATAGGAAAAAAGAAAAGTGGAGGTAGACCTAGGTTAGACTACTGCACACAGATAGTGAAAGATGTAGGCCGTGAGAATTTTAGGGAAATGTGTAGGCTAGCTCAGAATAGAAATCAATGGAGGTACGCTTCCAACCAGTCGTAAGATGGAAAACTAATGACAAAAGTTATAACTGTACTTAAACATAGTTATTATTCTAAACAGCTACAGATATTGGTTTTGCAATACTTTCAACTAATGTTAATTTTGTGAAAAAATTTACTGAAAAACTATTTATACGGCAGATGTCTAAGTGTTGGGGGATCTTGGCAGCCACAGGCTGCTTAACCACCTTCGCCTACTACTGAATCTCGGTGAAATAGGGCATATAATTAGAAAACAATAGAAGAGAATCGAGCTGTATATAGGCTGTAGCTTTGCGCAGTGGCGATATTGTAACCAATGAGGTTAATCCGAGGTGCAATTATTGCTAGTTGAAAACTGTATATAGGATGTTGTGAAAATTGCAGGGAACTGTGTAGGCTAGCTCCGAACATAAATAAACTGAGGTACAAGTCCAACCAGTTTCAAGACGTAAAACCCAATGACGAAAAAATAAGATTTCTTAAATCTGATTATTATTATAAACAACTACAGGTGTTGGTTGTGAAATATTTTCAACTAATGTTGATTGTGCAAAAGGATAAATTGAAAACTATCAATTTGACAAAGGTTCAAGTGCTGGAGGAACTTGGCAACCAAAGGCTGCTTACCCCCCTTCACATACCACTGAATGTCGGGGAAATAGGGTATATAACTGTAAAACAATAGAAGGTGACCGAACTGCATCAAACAAGAAAGAACAGCAGCTATGTTCAAAGACGACGAACATAGATAAAAGAAGCAAACTGTTAAAGGCATAGTGTGGACCATAGTACAGTCCGTCTATGAAATAGCGGCAGTAGGACAAGCAGACCTAAAGAGATAGAAGCCTACTGGTAATGTTGTGCTTCAGATGTATGTGGATGGAAGCTTGGGCAGACAAAGTTAATAACAAATAGGTTGTAAAAATAGTAGAGGGATAAAGATATCAGTGGAAAACGAAAAAAATTGGAGAAATAGAAGGGCAGGATACGTTCTAAGGCATTTCTGGGGAATAGTACGGGATAAATTATAAGCAGAGATAGGAAAAGAGAGGTAGAGGTAGACCGAGATCAGACTTTCGCACAGAGATAGTGATAGATGCAGACTGTGCAAATTTCAGGGAAATGTGTAGGTTGGTTCAGACTAGGATACAATGAGGGTACGCATCCAATCAGTTTTAAGACTGAAGACCTAATGGTGATGATGATGATGATGGTAAGAGTATTTCTAATACAAGTTTGTTACCAATATTGAAGATAAAGATACCTTGTGCCCAATTGGCCAAAAAAATGGTATGTCTAGCGCCGGTAGAACTATTACGAAAAATTGCTTGCTAAAAATTTTAAAAATCGTTGACTTTGTTTTTAGTAATAAATCGTTATGTTAAAGACTGAGTTGGTGTTGTTTGGTAAATTGTTCTTTAAAACATTTTTTTACTATTTGTAATTTTCAAATCAGTTTGGTAAAAAAATGCTTAAAATTACAAAATAATTTTTTTTAGTTAGAGATTGGCCAAAGTTTCTTCCGCATTCAAAGCTGGAATACAATCGTCGGTTTATCAACATTTTATATACATATCAAAGTTTTGTGTCTTAGGTTTGCCATTCAGCTTTAAATTTTTTCCCATAAAAGCATTTTCTTATATTGTTAGTATAGAAAGTGTACAACACCTTTCGAGAATTACTATTTTATTAAAAACGTTGTAGACCCACTTGATTGTTTTAAGACACTTCATCTATCTAAAAAAAGAATTTATTAAAGATTTCTTGAGGGTAAAAATTGCACGATTCAAACCACTTCTAACGAATACAACTTGCTAACAGAGTGTATTCATATTTTGCAATACTATAATTCAGCTGTTGAAAACAAAATCAGTCCATGATGTTTTCTTAATCCAATGAGATTTTAAAATTCACATATGACCCATGCATACACCCACCTACAAGTATCATACGCACAACTGTTTTTTAAAGAATGTATTTCTTAAACTCCAAAACGCGTTAAATTAAATTTTTCTGGACTAAATTTTTGTGGCTTTAGCTATTCCTCACTTGTGAGTAAAGCAAGATTAATAGTACATAAGGCATGGCTTGATTTCAACGTAACCACTTCACTATTTAAAAATATTTACGTAGATTATACTTGGAAGTCTTACATTTGAATTGAAATTCAAACTACTTTTCCAACCCTTTTCTTCATCCTAGTAGGTATAAAGTAGCAACATATTCCAGCAGTTGTCTCTGAAAAAGTTGAACAAATTCTTCTAGTCGTGAAGTTGCAAATTTAAATTTAAATACGTACAAGCAATACTAAATTACAATAGAGTATGAACGCAGGAAGTGGGATATTTGACAATGCAAAGCACCAAATGAAATGCACATGTTCGTTTCTGTGGAGCAACTCGTCACGATATATTAAATGCCACATAATATTTAGTTAATTTGTGAAGTCTTTTATTGATGAAATTTATCATATTCAAACATGATTCGTGCTCCTATTGAAGACTGTTGACTTGAAACAAAGAACCTGCTGCGTTTTGTAAATCGACAGATCAGATTTCTTAAATAAGAGGCATATTCTATGAGTGAAATTTGTTCTGTTTTTCTACAAATCAATTATTCTTGTTTTGAATAATTTAAAAAAATTTGTAATATAATATAATCTCATATTTAAGCCACGTTAAGAATTATTTTTACAGATTTTCAAGCCTCAAGGGAACCCTTTAGTTTCAGGTAATTACAACAGAAACTGTAAGTTATTTTCATTCGTACAAATGCTAGGAACCAAATGAATTTATCTTAGGTTCGTTAAATTTTACATAGAAGCATAGGGTGCCTAGAGCATTAGAAAATAAAAATTTTAAAACGCAACCCTTATGTTTATGCAAACTAGAACTACACTTGGTTGATAGAATAGGTTGTCTTTTAAAAATCTTCCCCTTCTTCGTGGAAATTCACTTGACCGCTGCTTAACTTTTTTAACTACCTTATTTATCTGCATTGGACAATGGGTGTTCGTGGGAATACCTCTATATGTTAAAGTGACCCCTACATCAGTAAAGTTGACCCTTGGCCCTAACCCTTAACGGACTGACCAGAACTGGACATACTAGTTTTGATGACACTATGCATGCTACACATTTCGTGAGAACTGCGTTGTAGATGTCCTATTAATAGTTTTAAATCCAACACATTCATGTTATGCGGTGTAATGTCCATAAATCCAACGGACACTTTTGGGTTTTACTGTTAATAACTATGTATAATAACCTTTAACGTATATTCCACGGGCCACACCATTCAGATAGTTACGGTTTATTTAAAAGGGTTTACAGTAAAATTATTATTAATTGTAGACAAAAATCGAGCTAGGAATTAATTCCATACGAATCTTAATCAAAAGTCAAAGTTACCCAAGATCCATAAATTTTGAAAGCACGATGTATACGACTAAGTTTGGAGTGGATTAAGGATTTATCTATGAACAAAATTTATTACAATGCTACATGATTGTAAGCAGCAGCTAGACAAATAGACAAAACGATAAAATTGTATTACTTGCATTACCGCTATTTGTAAGGAAACCCGGTTGTGGAGCTTTAGAATTTTTTATTAAACTTGTCATTACCGCAATCGTACTCTTCTTATAATGTGGAATTCAACCCACATATTCTTGAGTTTGCCCGTCTACTTTCAGTTTGATATCATTATCCGTAATAAACACATCCTGGAATTCGATTTTTTCAAGCACCTTTTGATTCTTACATTTAGAAACGCAACAGTTTGCTGATAGTCGAAAACCAGCAATTCCATGTAGACATTATTCGAGAAAGTAAAGTCTTGCATAATACCAATGACGTGCTCAAAAGAAAGAACAGGTTGTTGCTCTAAATCTAAATTCTTTAAGATAGCGCTATTGCGAATGCATTTTAATAATGGGGTAGATTTGATATTAGCATGTTAGAATTCGATTGCACTCTAGCTGATATCTTACTTTTGAAATTAATACGCGACAATTTCGGAAGTGTAGGGCGATAGAGTTTGGGGCTTAGTAGCCCTATAATACCAAAAAATTTTAATTGATCAATTTCCCAAATTAATTTGCACCCAGATAGAGGAGGTATTGAAATTGAGTGTACTGACAGTTATGCAGTAGTTCACTTTTTCTTTGCCTGCTTTGCATACATTTTAAAACCGAATATAAGAAAAATCGTTTAAAATAATGTAATTCTTTGAAGTTTTAACAATTTTAAATCTACGATATAAAATATATAACAAAAAAGCGGTTCAGTTTGATGATAATGTAATGAAACCAGGACACCAATATCGAAAGTCTTTTAGTAAGCAACGTTTATAAAATTTGTTTTATTAACTGGATATAAAAAAAACTATTGTAATCAGCAACACCGAAGCTACTAATACTAATTATAAATTTATTTAAATCCATTGCTGTAGTAAATTTAATTTTATAAACAAATATAATTATCATCGTATTTGAAATAAAATCACTGGTATCAGGAATACAAATCTCAACTTACAATTAGTAGCAGGAGTGAGCAATGTAATTATTGAAGGCATCTCTACAGAAAACATACTGAAAACATTTTTTTAAAAAGCCTGTTACATGCAGTTCCATTTGAATATTTAATAACGATTTTGACAACTTTCTCAATTTTAAACGGTTGCTTATTCATCACTCTGTATGATTCTATTAGAATATTTAATTATAGTTTAAAACACAAAAATTTTTCATATTTTGTAATAGCATTATGTGAGCTTTCTATTATCAATAACGTACGTTTTTTTAAATATTTACATTGAGTTTATATACGTGTTTTAAACTTATTTTCAATCACGAATTCTGATGCATTAGACATGCCTGGTTCGTTTATCTCTACACCTTACTTAATATCAATTATTAATTGGTTTAAATTACGTTTATATAGTGTGAATGATGGAAGTTAGGCAAATCATCTTACGCGTCTTTCATTATCTCCATGATGTTGGTTGTGTATATCTCTTATCTCGTATTTAGACACGTTGATATACAGTCGTTGTAGTTTCGAACTTTAACTGGGTTTTCCATCTATTGATCGTGGTTTCTTTGTTAAAATAATATAATACGTTTTGATGTAGGAGTCTATCGAAGGCCTTTCCACAACAAGTGCAATTCAGTTACTTTTTTCTGGTTTTCTGATTGACAGATGGATGTCTTAAAAAAACATTTGTATTATTTGTTATCTATACATAAATGTTTTCGAGCGAAGTTACGATTTCAATGGAATCTTAATTTTGTACACTGAGAAAAGTGATTTGGTTGATACAAACAACTCTATTGTTTTGAATAGTAAAGCATTTGATCAAATATTTTTTATTCATTCTAAAAGAAACTATAGTCACTGAACCGCTTCTAGATTGTTAAACTAACTACAAAAATTAGTTGACTTAAATTTGTTTGCTTGAACGCATAATAACAGTTTGTTAATAAAAGAATGCAAAAGTCAATTTCATTGAACAATAGTCGTATTTAATACAAACTAATATTGCCAACAAATTTCATATTTTAGTCCAATACTACTTTGATGTTGAATAAAATCCATTTTAGTTAAATGAATGGTGGAATAAGTGTCAAATCAACACGTTTTGTAACAAATTTAATATTCCAACAAACGTACTATAGCTTGTTGATTTAAATAAACCATGGTAACGAAATCAAACGTCGCAGTTATTTGTTGAACCCAACCGTTTTTGGTAAGTGTCCGATGCTTTCGGGACACTGCGTATTGGATGTACGGCGCACATTATATCTTCAATATACTACTACCCTTCGACTGCCACACGTCAACATGCCGTCAAGCGTTACTTCCCATTGTTTATTGTGTTAGTTTCAATAAAAGTATTTGAACCCAGTATAAAAATACATAGAAGATATATTTAGTATGCTGTGCTGTGTTCAAACAAAATCTTTTCGTCTAAAAAACCCGTAAGTACCTTCCTATAAATTGCTCTCATTGCCAATAACTGAATGTCGTCGTTTTTAGCATTCCAACTATATAAGCGAACATCTCACTTCAAAGACCCATTGCTACCTCAAGCAATAAACAACTCTTCAATAATCAGTATCAGTTTTATAAAATTCAAGTGGAAGTTACTTATATTAATTTTAGGTTTAATGAGATTATAAAAATAACATTTTGCAAAAGAACATTGTTTATCAGTGAAAGCTAAACTAAAAATGATGCACGATGAACTAGAGTTAATGTATCATTCAAAGTGATTTGATTCAATATCCAACTTGATAATGTGACTGAATGAAGTTATTTTAAATCAATTTTTTTCAAAATCTATTAGGGATGAACAAACTCATTTGTTGATCGCCAAGTTGAATTAAAAGGAATTGATTAAAATAACTTCATTAAGTCGGAATCAATCAAGCTGGATATTGAATCAAACCACCTTGGATGTTTAAACTTATTCCTTTTTTAAACAATGTAGAACGCAACGAAATGATTGATTTGACAGCTAAATGTTTCAGTTGAACACAATAAAAGTTTTATTAAACCAAAAATGTTATTACTTCAGCCCTTATTAGCCACTTAGCTTAATAATTATTAACTGTGCTTAACATATGGGTTAGTTAAATCAATGTATACTGAACTTAAACCAATGACGCTTTTTGGTTAATGGAAAAATTTAAATAGTTTGTTTTAATGCTGCGATCCTTTTCAAGTACTAAACTCGTGGTTTGATAAAATTAATGTGTATTTGCTTCAATGATCATTATTTGTAAGTGGGATATTCAACGTTTTGATTTAACCTAACAGTGTATTTGATAAAAGTATTAAATAAATCAATTCAAACCCATAAGCAATTGAAGGAACGTTACCTAACATTCAAGATACATTAATGGCCATTTGAGTAAATGCCATAATTATTGTAGTACAATTTAGGTTTGTTTGCTTCAAAATCGGTTTTGCAACATTTTATTATTTTTTATTTAATGCATGTAGAACATTGTTTATATACAAACCACAATTCTAATTGAATCAACTAATTTTCAGTTGAAGCAACAAAATCCTTTTCTCAGTGTAGGCTTTCCTAGCTCGAACGGAATCAAATTACTTTCCGTTTCCAATACGGATATAAAAACGAGTGTTGTTTCGAAGTCCTGTTACGCGATATAGTGTTGTAGCTTCGCTTGATAAAAGGATAGAGGGTGATATTTGTTCAGTTAGTAACAGTTGTAGATGCATTGTAGTTTTTAAGCTCATTTATTTATATTAACTTCGTTTCCAAAAAGCGTTTATTCAATAAAACTGTTAAGTTCATTATTGTTTGCATTCAACTTTACGGAAAAACAGCTATTCTTGTACACATCGTCGAACATGGTTTCCAAACATATGGTAAGATCTGAGTAACCACATGGGATAGGCGGCGATGTTTGTTTTGCTAAATTCATTTCAAGATGGTTCAAGTGTCGTAGAATAATTTTTAAGGTACAAAGACATGAAGTTGTACATGCCTATTCGTGAGCGAATCGGCAGCGATAGGAGTTTTGTGGTGATAGAAAAGAATATTGTTATTCACTGACCATAAAATGGATATAAATCATTTGCGTAAGACTGAACTTACTTTTGAACTATTGATTAGAGGAATATCTGTGTCGCTGACGGACACCGTCGAACATATGAGAGCATGTCTTCGTCCTTAGATTAAACATGAATTATTTGATATAGCTTTTACTTGTTCACTGTATGAAGTAAATCCGGAGGCAAAATTAAAGATTATTGATAACAAGTTGGAAGACTTCCGTAATAACTTTGCAAATTATGATTTACACGTATAGCGCATCAATTTACTTCCCCCTGTAAGTCTATTGCCTGAATAACTGGCTTTACGTAATGAATTGCTATTAAAACACAAAACTTCTTATTATTAACCCAATTAACAATATGGGATTTTAGACTTTGATAAATGAGGTGGAATGTAAATGTAGTATTTGAATTGACTAAAAACTTCGTGCGGTACAAAACACCAAATACCAGGAACCAAATCAACTCAACAAATGAATATCGACACGAACAGAATAAATTAAATAAAAACGAAGAACAAAAATTGAATTCCGAAAAAAAAATTAGTAGGGATAATAAAATAGAATCTAGGAATACTAATAAAATGGGAAGCAAATGTTTTTAATTAAAACCCAAATTGCCAGCGAAAACACTATTTTGGTAATTCGGCGTAGAGCAAAACCTACAGAAAATCCCCATGTAACAGAAAAAAAACAATAAATCCGACGCAACTTAATTTTTTTCGGGACGAAAAGAAGTGTGTTAAGTAAAAAAGAAAGTTTTCAAAAATTCTTGAAGAACAATTCTTCCTAATTTTCGATGTTCCCCAAAACCTAATCACAGATAACTGCGTACAATTCCGCAGCCGTCATTTCATTTCCTTGCGTGTCCGTTACCATTTCAAAATTCTTTGCATCAACCGTTACCATTCCCAAGCCAATCCTGCCGAACGGGTTAACCGCTCCTTCGAGACCATGCTTGCTTCATATATCCGCGATAACAAGCGTCACTGGGATGTTAAACTTTCCAAGATTTCCTGAGTCATCCGAACGCTCAAACACGAGATTCTTGGTTGTACTGCTTCCTTTGCCTTGTTTGGTCGTGAACACGCCCTCCCCTGCGATTATTTCGAACAAGTGTCCGAAATAAACAACATGTATATCATTGATCCTGACACTTTAAAAATATCCGTTCCCATGTCCTCGAGAAACTTTTCCCTACCTATCGTAACATCCATAACCGTTATAACCGCCTTCGTTATCCTGTCACCTTTCAATTATGTGATATTCTTTGGCACCGTAATTCGCTCTGTCTGACGTTTCACGTCGCTTCAATGCTAAGCTTGCTTCTAAATTCCTTGGTCCCTTCTTCATCCGTAAAGTTGTTTCTACCTGAACCTATAAACTTGCAAATCCTTCCGATACCACCATAGGCATCTGACACGTAAAAGGCCTTAAACCTGCCCATCCCAACAAGTTAGATATCCCAGATCTCGTTTCGTTTACCTGCTGGCAACGCAAACGTCTTAAACCCCATTCCTAGTCCTCTGTGTCCCCAGAATTCTATGCTGCTCCTGCCTTTCTTATTTGAATCACCTCTTATAAACACCCAACCTCGTGTGGGTCCTGATCAGAATAGCTCCACGGTACGGACGACTAAAGTGGCCCAACACACTCTCTCAATACACTCTTCATACATACACACGCAACACACACACACACACACACACACACACACACACACACACACACACACACCCACACATACCCACATACACATATATTTTTAGTTGGTTTCTTTCATTTTGTCGTCTTCTTTCGGATCTTGTGATGTTTCTTTGGTATTTTTTTTATTTTAGTTTTGATTGTTCGTTCTTTATGTTCCGATTTCCTTTCCATATCCTTTAGCTAATTTTCACACGGACTTTACTAAATTTTTCGATCTACTTCCTGTGCTATGTGCTTTCAAGACCTTTCTTCTTTTCTTTGGAAACCACGACTTAGTCAACTATTCGATTTACTTAGCTATGCTTTCTTAGGTTGTTCGTTTGATACAACTATTTGTTACCACAGCTTGAAGAACGTCAATTTTTCTATCCAGTCTATACGTTCCTTAGCATACTTTAAGGCTTGACAGTTATCTTCTCGTTTTACCGTTTGCTGATTGTTTTCTTCCTCGTTTCGTTTCTAACGTTTTGTTTTGTTCTCGCGAAAAACCAGTTCTTTTCTTAAGGTTGGAAACGTTTACTATTTCTTTACCAGTGACATCCGTTCTCCGACTATTTGCAATGTCAGCCGTTCCATCTTTGTCCTCGTTAATTGCTACCATATCCTTTTCCTTTTCTATATTCCTCTACCCTTTTCGCTTGGTCCGGTATATTGTCTTCGAGCCAGATACAATTTTTTCTTCTCTTTTTTCCTTATCTCGTCTGGAACGAATTTCCTTGTGGTGTTCTGTTAGTGTATTGCTTGGTCCGTTGCTTCTGTTTCCTACCCTGAACTTTTAATTTAGATAGGGAGAATTGGTTACGTGCACTTCGTGCATTTAAGGATTTCGGCAGCCTTTTCAATTTTAAACGGATACTTATCTATCACGCTGTATGATTCTATTAGAATATTTAATTATAATTTAAAACACTTCAATCTATCCTATTTTGTTATGGCAGTAACAATTTTGGGGTTTCTGTTATCAACAACATTGAGTTTATGTACGTGGTGTACATGAAGGTTCACTTATCTCTACACCTTACTTAATATCAATTATTAATTAGTTTAGGTTATGATTCTATAGTGTGAATGCTGAAAATTAGGCAAATCATCCTACGCGAGTTAAAGTTCGGGCCTTTGGAGCTGGTTTTTTAAAAACACTTTGAAACTTTAACAATATTTTTATTACTAAGTTAAACAGAAATTACATTGAAATTTGGAATAGCTGGTTCATAATAACATTAATAAAAATAATTTAATTGTACTGATGAGTAGCTCAAACAACGAAGTATGGAGTTTGAAGACTGACTGCCGGGCATTGAGCTCCCGGGCCTTTTATAATAACCTGCCCCTCACACGGCTGTGAGAACTTGCAGATCTCATGTCTGCGTTTCTCTTTATTGTACACTTTATTACAATGTAACAACTTAATTCTAAGTAATTGCGGTATGTTGACCGCCTGTGACCTGCCACCTGCAGTATCACTGCCCTCACGGATGCAAAGCTGCATTCCGTTCTCATGAACTGTCGATAACCTCTCTGGGTTATCCTTGTGTTACAATGTTGCATTGAACTTATACTTTTACTTAATAATTTCTAATAATTCTTATTAGATTCAATACATCAATATATATAGGTAATTGGGGGATACATAACTCCTCCCACCGTAAATGAAAAATTAAGGTTTTTCTTAATTTTTAAATACATAAAATACATTATTTAAATTCATTTAAAATTCATTGTTTCTAAGGGTATACTTATTGTTTCCTTTTTTCTCTTTGTTTCCTTATATCTAGAACTGTTTCCTTCATTCTTATATCTAAGGTACATTTTGTATAATACATACATGATTACAAAAATTATTAAAATGATTAATACAATTGTCCAAACACTTATATTATTATAATGTAACTTTGGCGTTTTGATTTCATTTAATTGTTCTTTATAACTTTCCACTAATTTCACGGCGTGGTTGAGATCGTCTAAGTCTAGATGCTCTAGCTTCATAGGTTTCTTTATTATTTCTTCGTCTTCTTGTTATATTTTGAACTGTAGTTCCGGTAGGTTTGCAAGTTTCTTTGTTGCTATGGGATCTTGATAAACTCTGATTACTTCATCTTTCAATTTCACATAACAGTCTTCTTTGAGGGTAATTAGTTTGCTTCCGATTAATGCTTGGTTATTTTCATCTTGGTTGCAGTGGATGGTTGCTATTACTTCTGTTGGGAAAATTGCTATCCATTTGTTATCTGTAACTTTTTGAATTTTCATATTAGTTATTTGCACTTGTTTGGTTTCACAGTTTTCGTAATGATTTGAGAATTTTAATAGTTGTACTTCACAAGGGCTGTCTTCTTGAATGGTTGTTGTCGTCATCGATTGACATAAATATTGGTTTGGTGTTACTTCAGTACATTTTTCGTTTGTATAACCATATCTCAGTTCATTTAGGGATAGGAATTTGGTTTTGGGTATGATTACTTGGTATGTGCTAGTAACCTTTGTTGGAAAAGCAAATAAATGATAATATTGATAATTGTTACTTTCTACTATCGGGATTTCTATTAAAAATATCTTAATGTTGCTAAAATTTGTTACATTAAAGTAAGGGTTGATATTATTTGAGTAAATATTGTAATTTTGTATACTGCCTAGTTTATTGGTAGTATACCGGGGGTTGTTCTTTATTTATTGTTATTGGGTTGTCCGTTCTACCTGGGCGGAGGTTGACGGTAAGGGTGATGATTGTCCATCTGAAATTACAGGGTGTCTTAGGTTCTTTAAATGAATGTACTTTGTTATTTTACCGTTGTCTACTACTGCTATGTTTTTATCTGATATTTTCTTAATTTTAAATGGTCCTAAATTTCTGGGTGCTGTTTTATGTCGCTTGCTTTGAAAGTTTTTCTCGTATACGGTTTGTCCTATTGAAAATTTATTTGAGTCGGTATTTTTATTTCGGGTTGTGGTGATACGTTCTTTATCGTTCTCTAATTTATCTTTTACTTTGTCATAAGTTATTTTTAATTTTTGTTTGTGGTCTTTCGCATATTGTTGATATACTTCTTTATTGTAGTGTATGTCATAGGGATTTCGTGAATCTGAATGTCCTAAGGTTAATTCTAAGGGTGTAAAATTTGTTGATGAGTGAATTGTGTTATTATAGGCGATTAGTGCGTATGACATTAAATTGGTTATATGTTCCTTTTTATAATTTATTCTTAATAATTGAATTTGTTCTAGCAGGGTTAAATGTAATCGTTCAATTAGTCCGTTTGACTCAGGGTGGTTTTCCGTTATAAAATGAATTTTTATTTTGTGTAGTTCTAAAGTGTTTTGAATTGTCTCATTTTTAAATTCGCTACCATTGTCTAAAGTTATTGATTCGGGTGTTCCGTAAAATGTGAAATATTGTAAAAATCCTAGGGTCACGTCGATGCTATTTTTGGATGTGATTGGTATGGCTTGGCCTATTTTTGTGAATGCGTCTATAATTGTTAGATAGTTTTGCGCTTCTACTACTAGAGTATCGGCATGAAGTTTTTGAAATGGTTTGTCGGGTGTTTTGGTTAACATTAAGGGTATCTTTGGGGGTTTCCTATCGTATTTCGCTTTGTCACATAATTCGCATTGGTTAATAAAATCTGTGGTCAAGTCCTTCATGTCTTTAAAATAATAACGTCTTACAAGTTGTTTTATTGTTTCGTTAATTCCACGATGGTTGGTTTTTCCTTCGTGTTGATTTCTAATTACATCGTTTATTTCGTCAGGGTCGTCTAGTGTTATTAGTTTTCTAGTACATCTGATGAGTTCAGGTCCAGAGTTATTGAATAGTTTAATGTATAATTCTGAAAATCTTTGGTATAAATGTTCGGTATTGAAATAAAAATAAAATCGTTTTTTCTCGGGGGTGTATTCTTTTAAAATTTTAATTATTTGTTCCTCATTATCATCTTTATTTATTTGAATTTGGTATATCTTTTTGTTATCTACTTTTGTATATTTTACTGGATTGGGGTTATTTAAAACTTCTGTTATTATAAATTGGTTAGGTTTCATATCGATTGCCTCGTTTAAAATTTTAATCGCGTTTTTTGGTTCTTCGTTTTGTGTCGAATGTATTGTGTCGATCTCGTCTGGATCTTCCCTTATTTCTGCTTCGTCTACGTTTCCTATAATGGATTCCGTTTCTAATGCATTGAGTTGGATTCGGCTTAAAGCGTCTGCGTTGTTGTTATAAATTCCCTTTTTATATATAATTTCGTAATCATACTCTTCGAGTCTGATTCTCCATCTTTGTAATTTTGAATTTGGTTCTTTCAGTTTGCATAACCATACTAGTGGTCTATGGTCAGTATATATGTAAAATTTTCTTCCGTATAGGTAAGGTCTAAAATATTTTGTTGCCCAAATTATGGCTAATAATTCTTTTCTATAGTGCTATATTTTTGTTCGGTTTCATTTAGGGTTCTGGATGCGTAGCTGATGGGTTTATCGCTACCTACTTTTCCTTGGCTCAATACTGCGCCTAATGCTACATTCGATGCGTCTGTCGTCAGTATAAATGGTTTTGTAAAGTCTGGGTATTCTAATACAGGGTGATTTGTTAATATGTTTTGATTTTGTCTACTGCTTTAATAAATTCCGGGTGTGTTCAATTTTGTTTCCTTTTTAAACAATTTGTCAGGGTTTGGTTATCTGAGCGTAACCTTTAATGAATTTGCGGTAGTAACCACTAAGTCCTAGAAATCCTTTAATTTCTTTGTTTGTTTTTGGCAATGGGTAATTTAGAACTGCATTTGTTTTGTCTGGATTTGGCATTACTCCTTGGGGTGTTATTACATGTCCTAAAATGATACTTCTTTTGTAAAATTCACTTTTGTCTAATTGTACTTTAAAATGTGCTTGTCTAAGTCTTTCGAATACTTCTTTCAATCTTTCTATGTGTTCTACTAATGATGTGGAATAAACTATGATGTCGTCAAGGTATACAAGGCATTTTTCATTGTGTATTCCTCGTAATATATTGTCCATGACTCTCTGGAAAGTAGCGGGTGCGTTCTTTAGTCCAAATGGCATTCGTTTGTATTCGTAATGTCCTCTAGGTGTGCTGAAGGCTGTTTTTGATATGTCTTTTTCTTCCATCTCTACCTGATGGTATCCTGATGCAAGGTCTAATGTTGTAAAATATTGGCATTTGCCTAATTTGTCTAAAATTTAGGTTATATTTGGTAGTGGATATTTGTCATCTACCGTTTTTTCATTTAACTTTCTATAATCTATTACCATTCTGTACTTTCTCTTTCCGGTTGCGTCTAATTTCTTAGGTACTATTAACACGGGGCTGCTCCATGGTGAATTGGAGTGCTGGATTATGTCTTGGTCTAATAAGTCTGCTACTTGTCTGTCAGCTTCTTCTTGGCTTGCATGAGGTAGTCTGTATGCTTTTGTAAAAATTGGTTTATTGTCTGTTAACTCGATATTATGTTTTACTGTGTTGGTGAATGTTAATGGTATTCCTTCACAATGGAATATGTCTCGGTATTCAAAACATAAGTTCTTAATTGCTCTTTCTTCTTCTTGATTGATGTCGGTATTGAAGCGGATGTTAGTTAAATTTTCTCTTAACATTTCGTCATGTTCTATTGGGTTGTATTCGTTTTCTAAATTTTCGTCTATTTCCATTTCGTTAAAATTTAGTTCTTCTACGTTAATTGGGTCTGTCAATGATAATTCTACGGGATAGTCGTTTGAATTTAATATTGTTGTGGTTGCATAGTTATCTTTTATTTGCACTAAGGCGGTTGGGGTTTCTACTCCTTGCTGAAATGTCATATGATTTATTATTCCTAAATTTTGTTAGATTTTACTGGGATTTTTATTTTTCTTTCCGTTCGGGGTTCTATAGTGTATTTTGTTCAACTTGTGTGTTTTGAAATTTAATTGGGATTTTTCCGTATTTTGTCCTTAATAAGCGATTTTTAATGTCAATGTTGGCTCCTAATTTTCTTAGAAGATCCATTCCGATTAATCCGTCATATTTATCGTTAAATTCGAATACACAAAATTTATGTTTCATTTTGACATTAAATGTTCTCGGTAAGGGTATATTTGCTACGAATTGGTGTAGTGTCGTTTGATGAGCTGTTTTGATTTTGAATGGTTCTCTTTCTACATAATCTAAATAATGTTTTTGTACGGTTCTGGGGCTAATTAATGTTTTTGATGATCCAGTGTCGATTAATAGTTTGAATTTGGCGTGGGGTATTTCTATGTATGGTAATACTAAGTGATTTATGTTATTTAAGTTTATTAAGTTTGGTCGGTTATGAATTGGTCCATTTGAAAATTTGAGTTCGAGTTTTCGTCGTCGTACTCCTCGTAAGTTTCGTATTGTTCGTCACGTTCATAAGTTTCTGCATGGTTTGATTCATTGTTTGTAGGTGTCTCAATGTCATTATTCTGGTCAGTGTCAAATTTTTCTATTTCTTGATGAAATAATTCTTCCGATGTAAAATTACGTTTCTGATGAGGGTTTGGTCGGATATGTGTTATTTTTGTGTTTTGTCTGGTGTTACCAGATGAGGTGTCCATTGGTGTTGGTTTGTAATAATTGTTAGGGTTGTTATGAGTATTAGTCATTGGTATATTTCTATTAGGGTTTGCATTGAATGCTGGTCTTTGTTGGTTTAGGTTTTGATTGAATCTTGGTTGGAATGCGGGTTTCGTAAAAGTTGGGTTGAATGTTGGTCTTGAAAAATGTTTATATTGATTATTAAAATTGGTATTGTTAAAACTTGGGTTGTTACTTCGCGGTTGATTTGTTTGTGGGTTAAAGGGTGTGAATTTTTGTTGAGGATTGTTTGTCTTGTAGCTTGTATAGTTTTTGTTGGTGAATAACTTTTATTTGCGTTGGGGTTGTATAGTCTGTTGCGGTAATACATTACATTTTCTTCTTCTATTACTAGGCTCATAGCTTCTTCTAGATTTTGGGGTCGTTGGAATCTGATTTTATCCGATAGTCGTTCTGGTAAAGCGTTTATGTATGTGTCTAGTGCCATTTCGTCATACATTTTGTTTTAAATGTCTAACGTTTTGATCGGGTTCTTCGATTTTTAATTTTGTTAAAATTAAACTTCTCACGTCTTGGCATTTCATTCCGAATTGGTAGGGGATTGATTGTGTTCCATTCTAAGGTTTATTAGGTCTCGTACCAGGCATTTTATATTACGTTGGTCTCCGAAATATGCAATTAGTAGCTGTTTAAACTGGTCCCATTCCGATAAGTCGTCCCTACTGGCGATTAATGTTAGTGCCCTTCCGGCTAGTTTACTTATTACTAAGCGTATAAGCAATGAATTTCTTGCGTCATCTCCGGGTTTGTAAAAGGTTTTTAGGAACATTTCACATGCTCCAATGAAATTCGAGAGATGGGCCTGCGTGCCATCAAACGTCTGTATTGTCTCTAAATAGAAACGTAAGTCTGTGTTACTCATGTTGGTTAAGGGTTGTTTTCGATTTTTGGAAAATTTAAAAAATTTTTTTTTTTTTTTTTTTTTTAATTAAGTCTTATTTCGTTATTTGTATGGTTACTTTTGCTTCGGATTTATTAATTTTCCGTTTGGGTTGTGAAATTTCAATTTTTGTAAAAATTGGTGTTGATTTTCTATTTGTAACGTTAATTATGCTTTGGATGTATTAGTTTTTTCTTTTGGATGAAATAATTTCGAATTTTGTAAAAATTGGGGATGATTTTCCTTTTTATGACGTTATTTTTGCTTTGGTTTTTTAAATTTTCCTTTTTAGATTGGATAACTTAGAGTTTTGTAAAAATTGATGTTGATTTAGCTATTTGAAACGTTAACTTCGGTTTTGGTTTGTTAATTTTTCAATTAGATTAGGTACATAAAGATTTGGTAAAGGTTGATGTTTATTTCGTTATTTTCGGCGATATTTTTTGTTAGGAATGGTTAATTTTCAGTTTGGATTGGGTGGATAAAATTTTGGTAAGAATTTGATATTAATTTCGTACTTGTAGTATTAGATTTATTAATTTTAAGTTTATATTGCGTCGAGTTATTTTAAAATCGTAGTCGTTGTTTATTTATATTTAATTACACAATGCGGTGATGTATTCACGAGATTTGTATTCAATAATGTTGAATTTATTTACCGTAGTCTTGGATTAATTGTTTTATGCAGCTTTTAGTTCGTCTTGAGTTCCTGTTTCTTAAGGAATCTTAAATGGATAGATTTATTCTCGTTTAGCTTTGTTTTGGTTAAATTCTGTTAATTAATACTCTTTCCGTGGGTTTTACTGAGTTGCGTAAACGTACAGTTCGTCTGTCTTGTGTTCTACTTATAACTTAAGGTTGATTACTCCTGTACTTCATGGTTGAAATTGAATACTTAAGAATGTAATCTTCGTTACTTTGTTACGTACGTTGAGTTAATTGCACTTACAGGTGTTAATAGAAATTATAGGAATTACTTTCCGTACTTTGTATAAAGTGTTACGTTTATTTATTTTTAGATCTCTTGGTATTATAATGCTTGTTGGTAATTGAATCTCTCCGTAATGTAGGTTTTCAGTGTTTTAATTATGAGCTTCTTATGATGACCGTTTTACTGCACTTTATTTATAGAGTGTTGTGGTGTAATTTTCATGCGCTTCTATAATTCCGTGATAGATTAATACTTATGAAGCGAATTGCTTTAGTACTGAAAGTTCCTGAAAGCTATTTCTTTAGTACTGTGCAAGGATTCTGAAAACGATTTTCTCCGAGTTTTAATTGTATAATAGATGCGAGCTTTGCTTTCTTAGGTGGTTTTAAGTTACCGTATTTTTAGTTAATGCAGAGTTCTTGTGATTTATTCAGTATTATAGAGGTCAATGGTTTCAAATAATTGTTTTGTGATTGCTTAAAGATTAGCTTTAGCTTTGAAATTAAATTGCGTTCTGTGTTTCTAGTTTGCCGGTTTATAAACGTGCGTTGAATCGCGGTAATTATTTGGTGTTAGTGAATGTGCGCCCGTTTATTTTTGGATTATTTTGAGTTCGTTCTATTAATTATGGTAAGAATCTCTTAATACTAATTCTCATTTACTTTTTAAGAAAATCTCTTTGTAAATAATCAATTCTCATTTGCTTTTTAAAGAAAAATATCTCTTTAACATTCAAGTTTCATAAGTTAATACTTTCTCGTTTTGAAAATAATTCACTTTGAACTATTTTCAAAAATATTCATAATATAAAATACATAAAACAATGATCAATAAAATAATACTAACATATATCAATTATAATTTGGTTAAAAGAAAATTTTTATGGAAATGAACTTACATTAGTTTCATCTGTTTCTTTGGTGGGTTCGATCGATTCTGTATCTTGTCCACCTTGGTTTGTTTTGTTGGCCTTAGACGATTCTTGTTCCTTGTCCAACTTGGTTTGTTGCTGGATTTAGACTATGCTTGTTCTTCCTCCAACTTGGTTTGGGTTCTGCCAAAATTTCGAATAAAAATTCTTGGTCACCAATCTTCCGATTTTTGGATTTTCAGTGCCCTTTTGACATCCTACCGACTGCGCCAGTTAAAGTTCGGGCCTTTGGAGCTGGTTTTTTAAAAACACTTTGAAACTTTAACAATATTTTTATTACTAAGTTAAACAGAAATTACATTGAAATTTGGAATAGCTGGTTCATAATAACATTAATAAAAATAATTTAATTGTACTGATGAGTAGCTCAAACAACGAAGTATGGAGTTTGAAGACTGACTGCCGGGCATTGAGCTCCCGGGCCTTTTATAATAACCTGCCCCTCACACGGCTGTGAGAACTTGCAGATCTCATGTCTGCGTTTCTCTTTATTGTACACTTTATTACAATGTAACAACTTAATTCTAAGTAATTGCGGTATGTTGACCGCCTGTGACCTGCCACCTGCAGTATCACTGCCCTCACGGATGCAAAGCTGCATTCCGTTCTCATGAACTGTCGATAACCTCTCTGGGTTATCCTTGTGTTACAATGTTGCATTGAACTTATACTTTTACTTAATAATTTCTAATAATTCTTATTAGATTCAATACATCAATATATATAGGTAATTGGGGGATACATAACTCGCGTCTTTCATGATTTTCATGATGTTGGTGGTATATATTTCTTATCTCATATTTAGACACGTTGATGTATAGTCGTTGTAATTTCAAACTTTATCTGGGTTTCCCGTTTATTAGTTATCATTTCGTTTGTTAAAATATTATAATAAGTTTGGATATACGAGTTTACCGAAAATCTTTCCAAGACAAGTGCAATTCAGTTAGTTTTTTCTGGATCTTTTATTGACAAATGGATGTTTTGAAGAAAAAATACCATTCATATCATTTGTTATCTACACATGGATGTTTTCTAGGGAGGTTACGACTTCAATGGATTCTTTATTGTGCAAGCTTGCCTTGCTGAAAAAGAATGGAATAACTTTCCGTATCCGATACGGATATAAAAATAATTGTTATTTCGAAGCCCTGTTATGCGATATAGTGTTAGTTTTGCTTGTTACAATAACACATGGCGATGTTCGTTCGGTTAGTAACTGTTGTAAATACATTGCAGTTTATCAACTCATTTACTTACATTGATTTTATTCTGAAAACGCGTTATCCAATAAAACTGTTAAGCTCATTATTGTCTGCATTCAACTTCAAGAAAGAACAGCTGTCCTTATACACATCGTGGTTCATGGTTTCGAAGCATATGATCAGATCTGAGCGACCATATGGAAGAAGTGGCGATATATGTTTTCCTGAATTACTTTGAAGATGGTTCATGTGTCGCAGAATTTTGAAGGTACGAAAACGGGATGTCAACGTTTAAGGTGTTGGATGATCCCAGGATTCCGACTTTATGAAGAACGAGGTCCTCGGAAAGTGTACCTTTTAAACGCATTAATCTCAACAGTCTATGTATATCAGATATTGTGATATTGTCGGAGGCTTTCACGGCCGGAGTCATTATAAATATTTATGGTTCCGGGTTGGGACCATGTCATTTTATACATTAAGGTCGACGTTTCGCTCACCTCTCTAAGGGGCTTCATCAGAACAAGTAAAGAAATAAGTAATAAAATAAAAATATAAAAAATAATCAAGGTAAGAATGATAATATTAAGCAAACAACTTAAAGTGTAAAGAGAAGAGTGACTCCTGAACTAGAAGACTCACTAGCCCATTCAAAGCCAAAACGTGTCTTGTGGCAAAGTAACTGCTGAAAGTAGAAAAAGTGGTGGTTTATATAGGGCGAGAACTTGATGCATGAGTGATCATGAATAGAGAGGAGTGTCGTAGTGGATCAGTAAACGTCACGCTTCCGCTGTTGTGAAGATAGGCTTGTTTTCCAAATGGGGGAAAGGTAGTAGCCATCGTCTTTATTTAGGTTATTAGAATTTTTATTGATTTCTATGGATTCTCTAATTTTTCTATTGTAGAAAAATTGAATTCTGGCAATTAGTTTCGTCTTGTCAAAGTTAATGGTATGGTCTGTTTCATGTTGGTGTTCGGCCACCGCTGAGTGATTGTACTGGCTTGTTCTTAAGCATCGCTTATGCTCGTTTAGTCTAGTCTGTACTGACCGTCCTCTTTCTCGTATGTATACTAAACCGCAACTGCAAGGTATACTATATACTCCTGGGGCTTTAAGACTATTTTCGAAATCTTATGGGGTTGGTAATATTTGTGAAATTTTATTGGTGGGTTTATAGATTGTTTTGATGTTGTGTTTACGTAATATTTTGTCAATTCGGTCTGTTACTCTGTGTATATATGGAAGGATTGCTAAAGATCGTGTATCGGGATTACAGCGTGGTTTGGGGGTTCGTGTAGGATGCACATGCCGGTTTATTACTCTGCTGATATCTAAGTTAAGATAGCCTTTTTTTATAAGACTGGTTTTAAGATAAGTGTTCTGGTTGTGAAATCTTAATTGCACGGTGGACTAGAGAGTTGATTACCGATGATTTTTGTGAGGGATGATGATCTGACGACACATGTAGGTATCTGTCTGTGTGTGTGTGTGTGTGGGTTTTCGATTTACGGAATGACCTAGTCGTCCGTTAGGTTGGCGCTCTACCAGAACGTCAAGGAATGGAAGAGTTCCGTTCTTTTCAATTTCTATAGTGAACTTAATATCTTTATGTTGATTGTTTATGTGATCTAGAAAATTATTGAGCGTTTGATGTCCATGGGGCCAGATTACAAAAGTGTCGTCTACATAACGGAGCCAAGTTTTTGGTTTAAGGTCTGTGGATTCTAGAGCCATGGATTCCAAAGACTTCATGAATATATTGGCCACAATAGGGGATAAAGGTGAGTCCATTGGTGTGCCCGAGGTTTGTTTGTAAAATTGTCCGTTGAAAACAAAATAGGTAGAAGTTAAATATTTTTCAATGAGCGTGGCCAGGTACTCAAATTCGTTTTCTTTAGGTAGGAGTTTTTTAATAATGGAAACAGTGTCTATGACAGGTACGTTTGTAAATAAGAATGTTATGTCAAAACTGACTAGTATATCAATTGGGTCTAGCTCAATATTTGCAATTAGTTCTATGACATGAGTAGAGTTTAAAACATTAGTAGGGGTGTTACCGGAATAAGGTTTTAAAAAATTTCTCAGGTATTTTGCCAGATGGTAGGTTGGCGAGTCAATTGTGCTAACTATCGGACGCAGAGGGACAGAGGCCGTACAAGCGAGGTGGTTTAGATTCGCAAGATATTATGCGTTTTGGATAGTTTTGAGAATAGTAGAGGACTTGATAAATGCTGAAATTTCCACGTTCAAGCTTTGAAGTGGGGGCTTTTGTTATAGGAGTGTAGGAATCGTCTTTTAATAATTGTTTAATCTTTTCTTGGTATTCTGTACGGTTTAAAATTACAGTCGCATTACCTTTGTCTACAGGGAGTATAACAATTTTCTTGTTATATATATATATATATATATATATATATATATATATATATATAAAGTAAAACGGAATTATTGGCAAGTGACTCAAATTCAGCCACGAGGGCATCCTGTCGACGCGTTTCGCCCTAATTGGGGCTCATCAGGACAGGAGTAGCATAGTTGTAAAATTTAACACAGACACCTTATGGGAAGTACAGCATCACCTAGCTCACAATTTGTGTCTTCGTGTTATTTCACCTGACATCGCAAGTTTTAACAACAGTCGACACGGAGAGATCCGTCAACTGCCTTTTCCATAGCCAAAAGTTATATTTAAGATAAAGTAGGTTTAATGAGTCTTAAATTAAACAAAGTAAAAGGAATTATTGGCAGTGACTCAAATTCAGCCGAGGGCATCCTGTCGACGCGTTTCGACCTGATTGGGGCTCATCAGACAGGAGTGCAAGTTGTAAATTAACACAGACACCTTATGGGAAGTACAGCATCACCCAGCTCACAATTTGTACTTGCCATAAGGTGTCTGTGTTAAATTTTACAACTTTGCTACTCCTGTCCTGATGAGCCCCAATTAGGGCTAAACGCGTCGACAGGATGCCCTCGTGGCTAGAATTTGAGTCACTTTGTTAATTAATTCCTTTTACTTTGTTATAATTTAAGACTCATTAAACCTACTTTTCTCTTATATATATATATATATATATATATACAAAAGGTGAGTTTTGAGTGAGGCAATGGCCAATAACTATGCTATTATAAAAGTTATATATATATATATATATATATATATATATATATATATATATATATATTGATGTGATAATAATTTCATGAAAGGCCATTAAACATCTAATTCTATGAAAAATCACTCAATGGGAAGAAAAACAAAAAAGTAAAATTTTACTGTATTTAATTTTTTACCGTGTATAAACATAAGCGTATTCTACTAGCACATAAAAGAAGATTCCCATGTAAAATAACATTTTTTAGGGACACATACTACACAAAAACGAAGCCCAATCTTAAGGAATACTTTAGTATTCCTTCATTAATCCGTGTGTGAATATTGTTCTTCTGAACACTGAAAGTTGTATTGCGTTTATTGCAAAATGGAAAGATGGTTAAACGAATATTAAATATAGATACAAAAACCTTTCATCTCAGCCGTGTGTAAATAATTATTCTATAACTCTTAATAATAAGTTGTCATTGCATTTACCATAGAACGCGTTTAAATTAGTATCAATTTGATGCATTTTAAAGCAAATTCATATTTTCAGTGTGTAGATATTCTTTAAAACAAGAATAAAATATTCATTCTCGTTAAACATATCACTTTATGAGTTTGAAATAAAGAATAGCTTTCTTTCAAGAAAGTTAATTTGAATTAGTTCTAGAATAAATGATGATTACGTTATTTAATAAAAGAAAACGGCATTTCTTTCTAGAGAATCTGAAAGAGTCATAAATCATAAAAGTTATTTTTATTAGAAATGTTCTAAAAGCTATTAAATAAGCTAATTATTTTGCATCAATAAATAAACACTTTAATTTGAAAGAACGTTACTATCCAAGGGAAAGCTATGAAATAAAATGGACGACGCGCTTAAAAAATCTAAGGGGGAGATAAAAACGACTAGGCTTTAATAAATACCTCAATAAAGAATGGGAGATGTTTTACGATAGCCATGAATTATACCGCCGCACTTAATTAGCTCATCAAAACGCAAAATCAGCGTAATCATTACATCATCTGTAACTAATCTTCGGGATCATGATCTACAATGAAATGGAAAAAATGTCGTGTTTAAAATTTTAGTGTATTAGACCGAAGTGAATTAGAACGGGGTCATTAATTATAACGTCAAGCAACATGTAAGTTTAGAGTAAAGATTAATTCCTTAATTCATTTTACGACATGCAATATGTAACGTAAAACTTTGAACATCAAATATAACTTTGAATAATTATGTAGCATAGTTATTGTCAAGAATACTATGAAAATTAAACGATATTTGATATAAATAATTTTAATACAAGAACTGCTAATTTTTATCGATTAAAAAAATTAGTGCACTTTACAAACTGATATATCACCGTCAAGATTGGTTATAAATGGAGATTTGAAATGAAACCAGGAAGTATTCAATGTCGTTAACTGCAATGGAAATAATATTTTTATATGCGTAATATGACCTTACCAACTGGAAATATAATTTTGTTTTGTAATCTAATAGGATATTTGAGTAAATGAAGGTAGAATAAGATTTTAATTTTATAAAAATTATTCGTCAAAGTGATTATTTCCAGCAACTTTGAGGTCAAATTTCGAAGCATTTTGACATTTACTAAATTATCTGACCAGCTTCGTTGGCCAATTATATTGACAAACAGGGTAATAAATAGATAGATAAATTATTCCTAGTATTTTAAAGAAAGTTTTTTTAACTCACATAGTAGATGTTTGACTTTTGTAATTGTTAACAAGGATATTAGGTGAAGATTATTCTAATAAGTAAATAATTATTAGGTAAAATTATCTATCTAACTTTAAGTTGTAAATTGTTTTTATAAGCGTTATTTATATCTGTTGAACATAAGAGATTCTTTAGATAATGTGTATAAAAGAAAAATGCCTTTGAATGCGAAAAAGACTCTTGATAGGTGTTTTTTGAAATTTTTGTGTTTCATTTCATTTGATAAAATTCACAACATATTTTTCACAGAACTAGGCAGGATAGGAAAAGGACACGGTAAGATAGTAATTTCATATTTTCTATTGCATTCTCATTAATACAATTCGGCTGTACCCAAATCACAGCATTAATTTGTGGCTCCTAAGTGTAGACCGGAGTCGCATATACATACATATACATATATATATATATATATATATATATT
Source organism: Platerodrilus igneus (assembly GCA_036346225.1). NCBI lineage: Eukaryota > Metazoa > Arthropoda > Insecta > Coleoptera > Lycidae > Platerodrilus > Platerodrilus igneus. The sequence goes on from JARFIW010001272.1 coordinate 1,842,247, forward strand.
TATATACATGTAATATATACATATATATAATATACATACTATATATATATATATATATATATATATATAATACTTCTTCTTTGTAGGTTTTTTTAGGTCTGCTGGATTTAAATGAATACTCTTTTTTATGGCCTAAATTTTCGCATATATTTTTTATGCTTGATCACAGGCTACAACTGTATTAACGTTTTACAAATGATTAACAAAGATAAGAATAACTTACAGTGAGGATGGTTAAAATTGACATCAGTGTTTGGAAGGAGTTAAAATTTCTTATAGAATAAATATTTATGTAAATAGTGAAAGTAAAATGTCATTTTTGATAAAAGTTTATATTTTGTTTTTAACGACAGTGTTGGTTGGTGAGTGTATGTGCATGTAGGTGTGTGTGAAGGTGAATGTGTGCGTGTGTGTGTGTGTGTGTGTGTGTAATTACGTTTATACAGTTGTAGCCTGTGATCAAGCATAAAAAATATATGCGAATTTAGGCCATAAAAAAGAGTATTCATTTAAATCCAGCAGACCTAAAAAAACCTACAAAGAAGAAGTGTTATTCCTGCAAGGTAACTAAGCATTATAGTATATATATATATATATATATATATATATATATATTGACGTGATTAGGGGGCCACGAGAGGTTTTTGAAACCCAAAGCCTACAAATAAAATCCACCAAATACAAAAGAAACCGGAAAAATAAATATTTCCAAAGATTTATTAATTCATCTTGTATAATATAAGCGTATTGTAAATACATAGCCAGTAATGTGTAAAGCAAAAACACAAATCTGGACTCGTAAATAATCACTCTTCGATAAATACAAAGCCATTCGTTTGTTATTAAAATGCACTTTCCGTGCATAAAATAAATAATTTTGTTTAAAAGCACGTTTTAAGACCGTAAAAGCAAAACACATTTCCCATCCATAAAACATTCACTTTATTCAACGTAAGAACCATATCAATCTTGATAAACTAGTTTTGTGTATTAAAACACGTTTTAGATTACCGTGAAAGCAAATATTTCTCAATCGTTAAGAATGCAAATCTTTTGCATGTGTAAAACCCGTAGGGAAAGCAATTAAGGCTTTAATTAATTATATAATTTGATTTCCGTGTGTGTATAACTTAAATTCAATTTTAAATAAAGAGTTTTTTGAATGCACGGGATAAAGACAGAATTCGTCATCAATTAATAAGAAATATCGTATAAAGTAATTAAATAAACAAACACTTATTCTAAGAAGAGCACGACATTAGAATGTAATAAAAATGTAGCAAAATCAAAAAGAATTATTTAATATCTTTCGCATTACTACAGGATAACATGCGACGCCAGATTAAACTGTTGTGTTGGACAAGGACGTGTGGTGCGCGTCATTATTATAAATAAACCACGCGTTTCGAGGCTAGTAAGGAATTCACAAAAATCTTGCGTAAGGTGGGTGCGTAATCTTTCGATTGGAATCCCGTACAATCTAGAGAGAGTGATGTAGTTAAAATAAAACTATATAAGCAACAGCAATCGACATTTTCATTCTATTTTAGATAAAATTCATTCAGTAATTCGACTCATGTCGAATTACGCGATCGAAATTGTAATAATTCAGTCATAATTTTGGTCAGCCAAGTAAAAACAACGTTGATTACGACGTTAAAATGACATGCAGAGTTTACATATGAAATAGTTTGAAATATGGAAATTGTTAAATACAGTTATTTGATTTTGTAATATACAATAAAGATGAAAATTCTTCGATACAAAAACTACCTTTAAATTTATGTAAATAATTACATCGAAGATGCACTTATAGTAACTGATGTTCTAAATGGAGATATAAGCGAATATAGATAATTTTGTAAACTGAGATTTGAACGTCAATTTAAAATAAAACCAAGAAGGAAGATTTAGATGAGCGCTATCTTAGCACATAACCATAACTATAAAATTTTAGATTGCATTGTTTGTAACTGAAATTTCAGTACACTTTGACTTTTAAATAGACTATCTGCCAAGGATTTCTTGGCCAAACAACCTTAATAGGGTGGGAATAAAAGCCAGATTAACTATCCACAAGAGAAGAGAGTTGATTTCTGTAAATTTTAGATGAGGAACATTTTGATAATTAAGTAAATAGGTACTTGTCAGGAATAATTTTATGTTTGAAAGAAACCATGCTGTAAATGTTCTATATTTTTTTGTACGAAAGAAAATTGTTTTTGAGTATAGATGCTTTATGATATTGCTGTGTTTAATTTTATTCTGTATATTCCATTATTTCCATTGAGCTAGCCAGGTAAAGAAAAGGTAGAGAGGAAAGTAAGTCAATAACTTCAAACTTACAATTTGCTGTACCCGTTGTCATATCACTCTTTTAGCAACACTCAACGCGAAGCGTTATCACAGCACCTTTTTAGCGACGCACAACGCAAAACATTATCACAGCAATATATATATATATATATATATATATATATTGCTGTGATACTCACCTCCCCTTATGATTGGGGGCAATAAAATGATGTGATAACCTTTGTTACTCTTTCACAGCCCCTTATACCACTCAAACACTTGTGAAATATTAATTTATAATTTTCTTTTGCTTCGACTAGCTGATTCAATTAAATAAAGCACTTCCACAATACACAGTATAATGATTGAATATTTACAACTCCTTTAAATATTTTATCCCTTTTTGTATCATATACTTCTTTCAAATTATTACAAAATCAAGCCAGCAAAACGAGCTTTTTATTACCTTTTAAGGCTTATTGAAAAGTTTCAAGCTGTCTGTAACTTTTCATAAAATATTCGCAAGAAATCTCCAATTTGCCGGCTTTTACACTTTCAATTATGATTGAGATAAAACAGTTTAAAAATAAATCATATCAAAAATATTTGAGATAAAACAGTTTAAAAATAAATCACATAAAAATATTGAGATAAAATGAGTCATATCAAAATCTCTAACCTAAATTATTTTCATGGGTGCTCCTAAGAATTGAAGTCGATATCCAAATCGTTATTGGTACGTTTATTGCAATGAAAGGTTTTTCATTTTCTCCATAAAGTATTTACCATCAATTTGCTTAAACGGGCAGCATTTTCCAAAATTGTATTTTTGATCGTAATGTCTCGTAATTTATAGTTCTACAGGAATCGTAACATTATTTTACTTGTAATTTATGATTGTCATTTATATCGTAATTGAGATGGTAAATTCAGATTGACATTCCGAGAGGAATTTAGATCAACCTTCAGATCGACATTCAGATCGACATTTAGATCGACATTCAGATCGACATTCAGAGCCCTGTTTTATTTATTATTAGAAATGTTATAATTTTCTAAATCTTATTTACTTACATCTCAGAAATACGGCACAATTTTCACAATTCTACACTTTATAATTTCACTGTTAACAAATATTTATTATTCACGTAAATATTTGGCACTTTCAATTATAGTCACTGCCCAGTTTCAAAGTATACTAACTTGATATTCAATTCTCCAGATATTTATAGGATCGTCCCACTTTTGTTTGTGATTCGCTGGTTTCACGTGCTAGGCGAGGCCAAGTATATTATCACTTGTTAGGTTTGGAAAATTTATCAATTGTATGTATTTTAAATGCATGCCGCTGTGCTTGAGGTCACGTAATTCAATTGTTATATCTTACATTTACTTCAGGAATCCCAGGAACTTCGTACATATCGAGCACGTAGTCTTGTTTGTTAGCTTTATTCTAATCTAAATTGAATAAATTTGGTATTTGTTTATTTCCCAATAAATTGGATTTTCGCGCAACTGTGATTCTTTTAGATCGCGTACGCTTTTAAATAATGCATAATTTCTGCGTGCGTTTACTATAATATCTTAACACACTATGAATGTTTGTTTATCTAGCCACTTCATGCAGGTTTTTCACTGATTTAATTTTAATGCGTTTCATTACCTTTTTAAATTCTAATCTCTGCTAGTAGCTACACTTAGATATGTGTTTTAATTGTTTGCACTGCTATATACAGTGTGCTCGCAACTAATAATTTTTATAATAACCTCTTTACTCTCCTAATATCTATAATTTCGTGCTTCTGTTGCTTGGGAGTTTTCCTTGCTTATTCTACGACCCCAATGACTTAACCTACTCCTAAATTAACCCTATAATTACAGCAATATATATATATAAAGACCTTACGAGAGGTCATTGAAACCCAAATTCTATAAATAAATCTAACCCAAATAGAAAGAATCCGAAAAGAATTGAAGACTCCTAAGATTTGTTGTTCCGCCCTGTATGTAAATACAAGCGGATTGTAAATAAAAGGGAAAAAACCATATCAATCTTATTGCATTTAGAAAATAAAAGTTTTAATTAGCTAAATTGACTCTGGTGTATGTAATTAATTATCTTAAGAGATAAATACAAAACCAGTTAATACATCCGTGTGAAGACAATATCAACTTCTTGCATTTATAAAGGGTATATAAACGAAGCTCTTATCAAAAGTACTAGAAATAACTTAGATTAAAGCTATTCATTTATTATAAAAATACACTTACTGTGCATAAAATAAATAATTTTCTGTATAAAAACACGTTTTATTTACCGTGAAACAATTATTTTCTTTTTAGAATTGATATGAATACAAATATTACTGCATTTGTAAAATATTGACAAGCCCTTATTAATTATGTGTGTAGATATGACACTTAAATTCATTTCATCATCATCATTAGGTCTTTATTCCTGGAACTGGTAAGACGCGTACCATCATTGTTTCCTATTCTGAACTAACCTACAGATTTCCTTGAAATTTGCACATTCTGCATCTATCACTATCTGATCTAGGTCTACATCTACCTCTTTTTCCTATCTCTGCTTGTAATATATCCCATACTATTCTCCAAAAATGCCTTAGAACGTATTCTGCCCTTTTATTTCTTCTATTTTCTTTACCAGATATCCCAGTTACCCTACTATTTTTATAACCTATTTGTTATTAACGTTGTCTGTCCATGCTATCATCCTCATACATCTGAAGCACAGCATTTCAAAAGGCTGCTACCGCTTTAGTGTCCACTTTTCAGACTGTCCGTATTTCATTGGCATACTGAGCTGTGCTCCACACATATGCTTTCAACAATTTTCTTCTTGTTCTATGTTTGTTGTCTTTCCTCATCGGCGCTGTTCTTTCTTGTTAGATGCAGTTTGGTGCCCTTCTATTGTTACACAATTATATACCCTATTTCTCCGACATACAGTGGTTGTGAAAAAGGAGGCGGCTCTGTGGCGTAGTGGTATGTGTGTGACTATTACGCCCAAGGTCCCGGGTTCGAATCCCGACACGGTCCGCTTGAAAAATGTTAGGCGAGCATTTTTCACAAAAATACACCCTCGTTCGGATGAGAGGTAAAATGGAGGTCCCGTGTGTGAGTGTTGTCACGCACGTTAAAGATCCCTACTTTGCTTGGAACAGCAACGGTTCGGCAAAATTCCAAATTTTTCAGGTAAAAAAAAAACTCGCTTCCTGGCCAATGTAGTACCTGCGGGTGGAGCATTGGAAAATCACATGTAAGGTTGTGAAAAAGGTCAATGTAGTAAGCGTAAGACTACGGATCCCAAGGTCCTGGGTTCAAATCCCGACACGGCCGACTGCTTGAAAAATGACAGGTGAGCATTTTTCCCAAAAATTACGCTCTCGTTCGGATGAGAGGTTAAATGGAGGTCCCGTGTGTGAGTGTTGCCACGCACGTTAAAGATCCCTACCTTGCCTGGAACGGCAAGGGTTCGGCAAAATTCTAAATTTCCAGGCAACAAAAAACTCGCATCCTGGCCAATGTAGTACCTTTTGGTGGAGCATTGGAAATATAAATGAACGGTTGTGAAAAGGGGTAAGCTGCCTGTGGCTGCCAAGTTCCCCCAGCACTTAAACATGTACCGATTTAATATTTTTTCCAATATATCTTTTCGCACAGACAACATCAGTTGCAGATATTTTACAACCAACACCTGCAGTTGTTTATAATAATCATCAGATTTATCTTCACTTATGTTTTCGTCATTAGGTTTCCGTCTCAAAACTGGTTGGACACGTACATGCACTTATTTATATTCTGAGCTATTCTACACAGTTCCCTGAATTTCTCATACAGCGTGTATACAGCTCGGTTCCCCTTCTATTGTTTTCTAATTTTATGCCCCATTTCACTGAGATTCAGTGATATGTGAAGAGGGTTTAGCAGCCTGTGGCTGCCAAGATCCCCCAACACTTAGACATTTGCCGAATTAATAGTTTTCCAGTAAATACTTTCACACAATTAACATTATTCAAGAATATTGCCCAATCAATTCTTGTAGTTGCTTATTATAATCATCACGTTTAAGTACAATTACTTTCTTCGTCATTAATTTATCCATCTTGGGACTGGTTGGATGCGTACCTCCATCGATTTCTATTTTGAGCTAGCCTACACATTTTCCTGAAATTCCTACAGCCTACATCTTTCACTATCTGTGTGCAGTAGTCTAACTTAGGTCTACCTCTTCTTCTCTTCTTTCCTATCTCTGCTTCTAATATATTTCGCACTATTCCCTCATGTCGTAGTATGTGACCTATCATCCTATCTCTCCTATTTTTCCCGTTTTCCACATATTTCTTTCTTCCCCTACCATTTTTAGTACATCTTTGTTCTTAACTTTGTCTGTCCATGATATCTTTATTATACGTCTGTAGAGATTTGTTAATCAAATAGACTTTAAAGAAAGAAAAAAAAGAATCTCCCAATTGCAAATAAATATTATTTTTAAATATGTATTCTCACACATTAGGTACATTAGTATTTACTGCTATCCTATCCGTAACTAAACTGTAACTGCAATCTTTCTTCGGCCTTCTTTAAAAACAAAAACCAGTAACTACACTACTTATCAACACTGATAACAATAACTACAAGGAAAATGACCAATCAATATCTATCAACATACACGTCTTCTACTAATTCAACAGTCAGATAAAGTTTCCTAAGTCACAAATTAAAAGTACACCGCATTCGAAAAACACTGAATACAAACTGAAGTCACTGAAGATATAGACGTACTTTACTGTTATAGATAAAGAATATATTTTTTCTCAGAATAGAACACAATGAGACATTTGTTGAACATTCCAAAGTTTTAGTTGTAGAGTACCTGAACCTGTACAATAAGAAAGAAACCATTATGAAAGCCTTTATTTATATTTCGTTTGAATAGAAACTTTCAGGGTAAAGATATTTAGATATTAAAGAATGAAAATAACAGTTTTGTTATAGGCGGTTAGGGTTATTATTGTAAGGTAATCGCATTAATTCGCATTTCCTGCTTAAAATGACATACAAAGTCGGTCTATTTATAGTTAGACAATAGGCATACCTGTAGTGTAATCTCAACATTTAGGTTTACTTTATTTTTAAACAATAGTATAACCGATAGTGAAATCGTAATCTTCTTCAATCTCTAGTGAAGGTGCACTTCGTGTTGCGATTTCTAACGAAAAAAAACCAAAGGAACATATTCAGGGGGGTCAGGCGACCCCCATTGACCCCTTTGTGGGCGGCCTTGGGCTGGATTTAATGTTATTCCATTCTGTTTCTACTTCCTTAGTATCAGATATTTTCCCGATATCTTTGAGCAATTCCTTTGACTTTTTTTCGAATCCTTTTTGAATATCTTTATCTTTTAGTTACTCAAAGATAAAGTGCCTTTTTCCGTTTCTTTTTTTCAAAATTTTAAATTTAAGTGCGGCCTTCATAATTACGATATTGAAGTCAGTGTCTATATCTGCTTCTGGATAGCTTCTACAGTCTTTTACTTGATTCCTAAACCGTTTTCTAACAAGAATGTAATCAATTTGATATCTTCCTATATCTCCTGGCATCTTTCACGTAAATCGTATTCTAGCATTATGTTAAAAGAATGTGTTTGTGACGATTAAATTGTTTGTCGCAAAATTCTACCAGCCTATTTCCCCTGTCGTTTCTCGTGCCTAAACCAAATAAACCTACTATCGCTCTTTCCGTACCTACACCAACCACTGCATTAAAATCCCTCGTAATTATTAAATTTTTGTGTCCTTTTACGTATCTTAGTATGTCTTCGATATCTTTGTAGATCGCTTCAATCTCTTAGTCACTGTAGCTAGAGGTGGGCATGTATACTTGTATTTTTACTGTGTTTTCCGGTTTAGATTCTAATCTAACCATGAGTACGCTTTCGTTCTTTTGTAAGTAATTTTCTACACAGTATCCTATCTTTTTCCGCATAACTATCCCCACACCCAAATTTCCTTCCTCTGCTCCTGTATAAAATACTCTGAAGTCTCCACTCCAAAAATCCCCCGCCTCTGGCCACCGAACTTCGCTGATCCCTATTATATCTAGTGATAACCTATTCATTTCGATTGTTAGGTTCTCTAGCTTACCTACTTGCTCTATATTTCTAACATTCCATGCTCCGACTCGCAAAATGTTCCCAACTCTTACTTTTAACTTTTCGATCGCATCCCCCAAAGTAGTCCCTTCCCGGAGATCCGAATGGGGGACTATTTTAACACCGGAATCTTTTGCCCCAGAGAATGCCACATATTTATTACAATTTAAGCATGCTGTGTACTTGGGAGGTTAATGTGGTGGTTTCCCGTTACCTTGCACATCGCGGTAGTGTGTCTTAGACTGCCATACCGACCCCTATGGTGTCTGTCAATCTAAGTACCAAAGAGCCGCTGCCCTCTTTCGAGGGCCTGTCTTAGTCTGGTTACTCACTAACGACCCTACTACTTTGGTTGGACCTGTAGTTTGGCTTTTTAGCTCATTAGAACACGCAAGCCATTTTACCTGTTCTAGTAGTCTAGAACTTTGGCAAGGTGCAGGTCCATTCGAAATGGTTAAATTCATTTAGGGTTTTAAATTAATCAAATTTGAGATATTCTTCATTAATCTAGACAAATACGTCAAATCATAAGAAATGCTTTTAAATATCTAAATAATAAATAAATGTTTATTCAAAGAACTAGCGCTATTATTAAAAAGGCAATAAATTAGATTTTATTGTTTTTGCATTGCTGTAGGATAAAATGCGACACAAAATTAACACCATGAATCAGACAAAAGTCGGCGTCGCCTCGGTATGCTCGTAAATCATTCGGCCGGGACGGTTTGACACTATTTAGGCCATTAAAAACCTGAAATTTCTGGAAATATTATATCACCTAAGACACAAAAATTCGAATTGAATCAAATACACTCTAGAAGCATGACGTATTTAAATAATTTTAATATAAAATCGAGAACTTTATTAGAGGTAAGTAAATTGAGAATGGATTTGTTCCTAAACCAAACGATACGTATCATTCGCGGGTGATTATAAAACAAAAGAACATACCTAATTGCATGAAGCCTATACGTTTAAATAATTTCGAGCATGGAAGTTTGAAGTATCATTTGTTTTATAAAGATTGAACGTTCTTTAATACAGAAACTACTCTAAAGCTAATTAATTTGAAATAAAACATGCACTTTAGGAATTAAAATTCTAAATAAAGATTTAAAATTATATGAACAAAACTGGTAAACTGAGCCCTTAACGTCAATTTAAAAAGCAGAAAATATTTTTACCGTTAATTACGAAAAGCGCTATTGGATTTCGCAAGTCATAGTTTTAGATTTCTTTGTTTGTAACTGATATTTGAGTATTTTATCATTTGAATTTAAGGCAGAATAAGTCTTAATCAAATAATATTTTCTTGTAAGGATATTTACCGGAAAGGTTTGAGTCAGTGTTCGAAACATTATGACATTTAAATATACTATCTGTCAAGAATATTTGGCCAACTACTCTTACAAGCGTGGGAGTAAGAGACCAGTAAATTAACTACCAGAGAAAAGATTTGAGTTCTGTAAATTTTAACAAAGATTAGGTAATGAATATTTTAATAATTAAGTAAATAGGTACTAGTTAGGAATAATATTATGTTTGAAAATTATGCTGTAAACTGTTACATATTCTTTTGTATGAAGGAAAAGTGTTTTTGAATGTATAGATGCTTTTTTATATTGCTGTGTTTAATTCCATTTTGTAAATTCCATTGCTTCCGCTGGGTTAGTCAGGCAAAGAAAAGTTAAAAAAGAAGGTAAGTTAGTACTTTCAAATGCTGTACCGTGTCACAGCACTCTTTTAGCGTCTACTCGAAAGGAAGGGGATAACGCAGTAAATTTAGCGGCTCACCAACACGAGGCTTATCACATCAAATTTAGCGGCGCAACACGAGGTCTATCACAGTATATATATATATATATATATATATATATATATATATATATTACTCCAGCCCCTACAATGTTGCTTTTATTTGTTCTACGACCCCTGTAACTTAACCTACCCCTAAACTACCCTATAATTATAGCATTAATCCCCCAAATTAAAATAATTTTTTTTTTGAAAAATGTCAGTTTTCGGCGCCCAACGTGAGACAAAATTCGCATTGGTCCAAAATTATTTTATTTTAATTTTCTTTTACAATATACACAACTCCTACATTATTTTTACATCCCTATTCCTATTTTGATCTATACTATACCTATACACCTATTCATTCTAAATTTTACTACTATTATGTTATTGTAATTTACTAATATTTTACTTCCTATTTATCCATACTTTTCCTATTTACATAGACTTTTCCTATTTATTATATACTTTTCTTATTTTCACACTAACTATTAAGATCTACTAATATTTTACTACCTACTTAACCATACTTTTCTTATTTACATATACTTTTCCTATTTACATATATTTTTCTCATTTTCGCTCTACCTGTTATGATCTACTAATAGTTTACTTCTTGTTTATCCATACTTTTCCTATTTACATATACTTTTCCTATTTATCATATACTTTTTCTATTTATTATATACTTTTCCTTATTTTTACACTATCTATTATGATCTACTAATATTTCACTCCCTATTTATGCATACTTTTCTTATTTACAATACTTTTTCTATTTTCACACTACCTGTTATGATCTACTAATATTTTACTTTCTATTTACCATACTTTTCCTATTTGCATATATTTTTCCTATTTATCATATACTTTTCTATTTATCATATACTTTTCTTATTTTCACTTTACCTATTATGATCTACTAATATTTCACTCCCTATTTATCCATGCTTTTCCTATTTACATATACTTTTCCTATTTACATATACTTTTTTTATTTCTCATATACTTTTCTTATATTCACCCTACCTATTATGATCTACAAATATTTTACTCCCTATTTATCCCCAGTTTTCCTATTTACATATACTTTTCCTATTTACATATACTTTTTCTATTTTCACACTACCTATTATGATCTATTAATGTTTCACTCCCTATTTATCCATACTTTTCCTATTTACATATACTTTTCCTATTTATCATCTCCTTTTCTTATTCTCACACTACCTGTTATGATATACTAATATGTCTCTACATATACTTTCCCTATTTATTATATACTTTTCCTATTGATTTATAATTCTTCATCATCTCTTCATATTTCTTCTGTCTCTATATCCCTATTCACATACCTTTCTTATTTATCATCAATTTATACAACGTATCTTCATCTCTTCATGTTTCTAATAAACCCCTCCTATTTATCTATCCCAACTTATCTATACCTTTTCTTATTTCTCATAAACATCATCATCTTTTCCTATATCCAATAAATCACTCCTATTTACATCAACCTATGCTACTCCTACTTATCCTAAATCTATCCTAATTATTATTAACCTACCCTATGCTTTATTGTTCTCTCATATTTACAATAAGTTTTTATTTACTTATAGTTCCACTTTCATTAACCCATCCTATGCCTTTTGTCGTCTAATATTTTCAATTTGTACAATTTTCTCTTCCTAAACCTATCCTAATTTATGATGCCATCCCTATTTAACTCTCCAATCCTAATTTCTTAATATCCTTATTTAATTCTCCTATTTGTCTATGCCTATCCTAATTTATGATTATATCCCTATTTCCACTAGTTTATTTTACAGTATGTACACTTTTCTCAATTATCAAGAGTTTTCTCTCTGCAATAACCTTGTCTTTCTTGTTCCCCTTATACGCGCTTTTTCCAAACTTATTTTTTGAAGTTGAGCTATCATCAGAGTTTTTCCCCCTAATGTATCCTCCTTTATATCCCAAAACTTCTCTAAATTTTAGCATATCAATCCCAAATTCTTCATTCTGTTCCCATATCATATCCTTATTTTCCGACAAACCAAAAGGAACCATTTCACACTTATACTTTTGCCCTTTTCTATAAAACCCGATATATTTTCTTGATTTTCTTGCAGGTGGAATTTCTTTAAATGTTTCTGTGTCTACAACTTCTGATTTCTTCACATATCCCGTTGCTATTGTTCTGGATTCCGATCCTAATAATTTTGAATTTTTCTTTAATAGTGACTTCACCCTATCCTTCACTTTTTATGGACATTTTAATTCATCATCAATATCCTCCTTTATATCAACTTCACCCTCAAATTGATTAATATTAAAGCAGACTCCTTCGACTTCAATGCTCTCCTCATTATCCCATTTTATATATTCCCCCTTTTTTATTTTTTTTTTATTTTTAAACACAACTTATCAATTATGTCCATACCAAATATTGCATCTACTCTTAACCTCGGCACTATTATAAATTCATTCTCAAACTTTATCTTACCCATTTCACATTCCAGAATTATTATTTTACTCACACTTGCAAATCTGTTGCTATTTGGTGCTATTAAATTAAACTTCCTAATGGACATCATACTCCTTATTAATTTTTCCCGTTTAACAAAATCCTCAGACACTAACGACGCTTCAGCTTCTGTATCAATGAGTGTTCCATCTCTACTATTTCCAATTTTCAATTTGATTATCGGTAATAAGCTTTTATACATCTCCTTTTCCATTTCACATTTTATATATTCACGCTGGTGTTCATATCCATTTATTTTTAAGGGCTTACTTGGTTTGTCCTCTTTCAAAAATCTTGATTCGACGTAGATGGTCTTGCCTGACTCGTCACTTCTGCATAGGTACGGTTCGTTCTTGTAGGTTGTGCTAATTGTTCCCGATGTTGTGCTTGTAGCGTACACTGATTTATGTTTCTGTCATAATTCGTTCGCTTTGTTTCTCTTTTTGGCGTGTCTCTTGTGTTCCAGTTCTTTCTAAAATTATTATCATTGTAGTTGTTGTGATTGTTTCTATAAAAATTTCCCCTATAATTTTCCCTATTATTCGATATATTATTTGTGCTTCTTTGCATTCTAATTAAATTTTCTCGCTGTCTTGGTATCATTCTACCTTCTGTTACACGACTTTGTCCTAAATCATCACAACGTTGTAGATTTTCCAAGAAAATCTCCCTATTTACTATGTTTTGAATCATCACATAGTGTCTTATCTCCTCGCCAAAATGTCCCGCTAAGTACTTTATGATTTGTGTTTATTCCATCGGCGGATCTAATTGCTTTTCTATACTGAATCTTTGTATGGCGTATAGTTCTCGTGTCATCCCTAAGTTCTGATTATATTTTCCTGTAATTAAATTATCCCGCACTTTGTATTGTTGATTGTCCCCCCAAAATTTTCTTAGAAATCTACTTTCAAACTCCTGAAATGTCCCTATCTCATTTTCTATTAAGTCAAACCATATCTCTGCGCTTCCTTTCAACATTGATCTAACGAAAATTAAATTGTAACTTTCATCCGCTGATCACTGTATTAATTTTTTTATATTATTTAAAAATACTTTTGGATTCACCTTGTTGTCTCCATAAAATTTGGAATACCGTTCAACTGAAATTTCCGGTCTATTTATCCTAGTGTGTTGCCCCTGATTCCTACCCGCATTTTCAAATTCTGATTTTAGATTGCCTAACTCTCTATTTACATCATTAAATCCTATTTCACAGTTTCCCTGAATTTCCCGCATTTTTTTACCTAAATTTGTAATCCGGTCATTTGTTTCTTTTTCACATGTTTCATGATCTAATTTCACTTTCCAAACCTCGTCTCTAACTTTATCCACATTATCCATCATTCTAAGGAATTTATTCTCAAATCGTACCTGCATTTCCGCGATTGTTTGATTACTTTCCTTTAATCCGTCGCTTATAATTTTTATTTGGACACCTAACTTTTCTCCATTTTTTTTAATATTTTTCATGGTCTCTTCGCTTTTGTCCATTTTTTTGTTTAAGGCTAATAGAATAGACATGATTTCAGATAGTTGTGAAATCTGTTGTTCTTCACTTTTACTTCGCGTCAATTGCGGTCCTTGCATTTCCATAGATACATCTTGTAAGATTACGCTTTCTTGTGACCCTATTTCTACCCCTTGGTTCCTTTATGCCTCTCTGGTCTCCTTTATTCGTTTATCCATTTTTTAAAATTTTTAAATTATTAATATTTCAAATTCTTTCAGATTTTAAATTACTAACCCTTATTAGATTAGATTTTTATTTGTGCCTCTATAAATTTTAATTTTTCAATTTCTCGCTCCTACGACTTTTAATTTTTAGTTTTCTTTTTGTGGTGTTCTTGCCCCTACGATTTAGGTCGCCATAAAATGCTGTGATATTACTCCAGTCCCTACGATGTTGCTTGTATTTGTTCTACGACCCCTGTGACTTAACCTACCCTAAACTACCCAATAATTATAGCATTAAATATATATATATATATATATATATATATATATATTGTTGTGATATGGTTGCAATAACCCGGTGCCCCTTTTTTGTGAAAGAAAAAAGTTAAAATTTTCTTTTTGTCAATTTTTAATTTTTAATTTTAATTTTATTTTGAATACCTCGGCTAGCTCAGTTTTAACCACGCACGGAGTTTGTGACAATACGACAACAAAGCCTTTAAGTTTTTCTTCTACCTCTACTTCCTGTTTCTTTAAGCCAAACCACCATTAAGCACAATTACTGTAATATTCTCAAAAATATTTACAATGTATGAAATGTTTAAGAATTCTCTAAATAGAACTTCCTTTTAATAATTGAATAAAAATTCTTTCAATAATTATCATTCCCAAAATTAATCAAAAACCTAGCAAAAAGCACCCTTATTATTATTATCTGAAGCCCCATGAACGTCCATTAAACTTTCTTCAACATTTACGTAATTTATAACGTGTATTAAAAACGATCTTTGTTGACCCCACATAAAATTTTCATGAAAGCAATTTTTAAATTATTCAAATTAGAAATATACAACGAAATATTTACAAATAAAAATAACAAAACATTTAGATTCGTTAACCTGTTGTTTCAAGCTCGAATTAGTCCCTGTTCCAACTGCTTCCGTATTCAGCTTATGATTTATATAGTCCCAACGTCGAATTTGATATGGCGTGCACTTCTCTTGGTACAGCTTCTTTTAATTAATTGATGAATTTTTTTAGTGGTTTCGCTAAACTTCCTGGTCTAATCCACTGATAAATAATTCAGTTAAATATTTGTTAAATTTCCACATCGGATCCAGTAATTATTCAGTGTCCTTTTATTAATATTAATATTAGAATTTAATTAAAAATAACCTTTAGTTACTTACGTTCTTAAAGAATTAAAACGACTAACCTCATTCAATTTTTCACAATCACCATTGTACTATTTATTTCTTAACAATAAATTACTTCTAAATCTTTTCACGTAAATACTTTCTTCAAAGTGATGTGGACTATGCCTTAATTCATGTTGAACTAATTTTTTTACAAATCCGGTCGTATTTAAAAGGATCGCCTTTCTATTGACAAGCACAAGGTTCAACTATTACGCTATTCTGCGTGATTCTTACATACCAGGTTTTGGGTATTTGTATGGAATTTTGCTGTATACACAAAATTGATGCGCTACTTTCGGCACGTATTACTTCAAGTTAATGCATTCGTTCTATTGGATTTTCTCATTTCTCGTTCACATAAATTATTGTTTGTACAATAAATTTGATGAACTTTGCATTTATCACCATGCCGTGTTTATTTCGAATTTATCAGGTGTTGGATTTTTCCTTCCTGGTCACGTATTCTTAATATAATTTATGTATTAAATTATATGCGTTTTCTATTACGCATTTTTAAACCTGCTTGTTCAATTGAGATTCTTAGCATAATAATGATGCATTATTCATGCGTATTGTGTTTCAGCTTCCGTCCACTTGCCAAATCGTATCTTTAATCAAATCTTCTAAAGTACTTTTTATTTCTTAAATTAATTATGACTATAGTTTGTATACAGGGCGTTGTCATTTACTTTCCTGCCTAATGGTTATATTTTTTATCTTTTTCGTAGAAATATTTAGTTTTCTGAGCCCTCGTGTTGTTTCTATGAAGTGCACTATACTAGTGGTTCTATCTACCCCTAAATGACCTTATTAACACAGCAATATATATATATATATATTGCTATGATAAGAGGGTAGTTTAAGGGTAGATTAAGTAATAGGGGTCGTAAGATAAATGTAAATATAATTAACGTTAAGAAAATCAAATAATTCAACCATTAAATAGAAGTAAATCGACTATTTTACAAAAGTTCAATAGCGACCACACTGCATATAAATTATAACCAATTTAATTCATAAGAAAGAAGCTCATTTTGCAATAATTAGATGATATTTAGCTAAAATAATAATGTGTACGTCTCATAATACGCTTAAGTTAAAGAAGCAAACAAAGATAAAGTTTTAAATACATCAAGTTTCATCAAAATAAACACGTAATCGGGAAATATAAACAACCTGGCATTCTAGCCATTTAAAAATTTCATTAAAAATGTCAACGTATAAATAAGCAAACGCATTCCAATACATAATTATTAGAAAGATGAGTACATGACTGGAATATCATATTTGCATAAAAATCCAACATATCTGAAGTAACAAACAATAAATAACAGGCTGTCCGCGATATGATAAAAGTTTGGACAATAATCGACAAACATGAAAGACGTGACAAAAATGCAATGAATATTTGGAAATTCTGAGAATATGCGGCAAAATATTGAACGTCTACGTGCGAGATTGAACGAAGGAACAACAATTAAACCCGGGGAATTTTGAGAAATACCGAGTTTTACAGAGATAGGCGCAAAGTACAAGCCTTGATCAATAAACACGCCAATTGAAAATGTTGATAGGTGAAGCTTATAATTACCGTAAGAAACTCGTAAACATTTAGTATCTTTTCAACAAAGTACAAACTGCGTCAATTTAAAGTGAAAAATTACGTACAAATGAAACTTAGTGAAAGTAAATAAATTGTTAAAAATTGTGGAAAGTAAAAGTGCCAATTTATGCAACGAAAATAGCTATTTCCCGCTTAAAACGTAAGTTAAACTGTTAATTGAATTTTATACTAATCTTTTATAATTTAGGGCTCTAATAACATCTCTAATAACACCTCTAATAACACCTCTAATAACACCTTTAATAACACCTCTAATAAATATCCAATGATACCTTCAATTATACGTCTACTTAACCATCGAATTAAACGTCTTAATTAAATATCCAAATATACTTCCAAAATACTATAAAACGTGAAAATACTCAAATTGGGCTACAACATACTCAAAGTTACTCCAGAAAGCCGAGGGAAAAATTTCAAGCAACCATTAATAGATCATTCTGGCCAACAAGTGAAGCAAGGCAAGCTATAACAGTCAAGGGATGTGGACCACCGATATTCAGAGGCAGTTCCTAACAAGGAAAACACAGGTCAGAGAGCTTAATTATTATTATTAGTAAAATTTTAATATTTTCTATATATCAAATATCTGTAAGAGTAAAAAAAAAGGTCATTT
The DNA here is from genome assembly GCA_036346225.1 of Platerodrilus igneus. Taxonomy (NCBI): domain Eukaryota; kingdom Metazoa; phylum Arthropoda; class Insecta; order Coleoptera; family Lycidae; genus Platerodrilus; species Platerodrilus igneus. The sequence continues at coordinate 1,860,160 of JARFIW010001272.1, forward strand.
GAGATTTTGAAAATAGAGAAAGCATCGTTTGAACGTTCAAAGGTACTCAAAAGTAATTACAGAGATATTTTTGCTGGCTTTCGGGAAATATAAATTTGGTGGAAAAATAAATGTTAATATTTTATTCAGGGGCTAATTTTTGATTGTTGAACAATTAATTGATATAAAAACTGTACATATTATTGATCATTATATTGTGTAATTTTTGGATTGTTTCATTTAAATTACTTTAACAGATAGAAAGAAAAGGGGTTAAACAATCTTTATTGTTGTGAAGTAGGGCATTCCGTGTTTGATAGATTGAGCTAGCAAAACAAATTCAAAAAATCATAGAATATTAAAAGGGGTTGATATTCACACCAATAAGAATAGCAACACCAATCATAAAAGGGCATATCACAGCAATATATATATATATATATATATATATATATATATATATATATATATATATATCAAACGATGAAATTTAATAGCGAATGACTCAATATTAGCCACAAGGGCATCCTGTCGACACATTTCGCCCTTATTGGGGCTCATCAGGACAGGAGTAGCATAAATGTAATATTTAACACGAACATATTACGGGAAGTACATCATCACCTAGCCCGCAATTTGTGCCTTCGTGCTGTTTCACCTGACTTTGCAGATTTTATCAACAGTCGGCACGGAGGAGATCCGGTTCATCTGCCTTTTTCCATAGTCAAGTGAAACAGCACAAAGGCACAAATTGCGGACTAGGTAATGCTGTACTTCCCATAATGTGTTCGTGTTAAATATTACATCTTTGCTACTCCTGTCCTGATGAGCCCCAATAAGGGCGAAACGCGTCGACAGGATGACCTTGTGGCTAATATTGAGTCACTCGCCATTAAATTTCATTGTTTGATATTATTTTAGGACTCATTAAATTTACTTATTCTTTATAATTATAATCATTGGCTATGGAAAAAGGCAGTTGAACCGGATCTCCTCCGTGCCGACTGTTGATAAAACCTGCAAAGTCAGGTGAAACAGCACAAAGGCATAAATTGCGGGCTAGGTGATGCTGTACTTCCCATAATGTGTTCGTGTTAAATATTGCATCTTTGCTACTACTGTCCTGATGAGCCCCAATAAAAGCGAAACGCGTCAACAGGATGCCCTTGTGGCTAATATTGAGTCACTCGCCATTAAATTTCATTGTTTGATATTATTTTAGGACACCTTAAATTTACTAATTCTTTATAATTATAATCATTGGCTATGGAAAAAAGCAGTTGAACAGGATCTCCTCCGTGCCGACTGTTGATAAAACCTGCAAAGTCAGGTGAAACAGCACGAAGGCACAAATTGCGGGCTAGGTGATGTTGTTCTTCCCATAATGTGTTCGTGTTAAATATTACATCTTTGCTACTCCTGTCCTGATGAGTCCCAATAAGGGCGAAACGCGTCGACAGGATGCCCTTGTGGCTAATATTGAGTCACTCGCCATTAAATTTCATTGTTTGATATTATTTTAGGACTCATTAAATTTGCCTATTCTTTATAATTATAATCATTGGCTATGGAAAAAGGCAGTTGAGCCGGATCTCCTCCGTGCCGACTGTTGATAAAACCTGCAAAGTCAGGTGAAACAGCACGAAGGCACAAATTGCGGGCTAGGTGATGCTGTACTTCCCATAATGTGTTCGTGTTAAATATTACATCTTTGCTACTCCTGTCCTGATGAGCCCCAATAAGGGCGAAACGCGTCGACAGGATGCCCTTGTAACTAATATCGAGTAACTCGCCATTAAATTTCATTGGTTGATATTATTTTAGGACTCATTAAATTTACTTATTCTTTATAATTATAAAAATTGGCTATGGAAAAAGGCAGTTGAACCGAATCTCCTCCGTGCCGACTGTTGATAAAACCTGCAAAGTCAGGTGAAACAGCACGAAGGCACAAATTGCGGGCTAGGTGATGCTGTACTTCCCGTAATGTGTTCGTGTTAAATATTACATCTTTGCTACTCCTGTCCTGATGAGCCCCAATAAGGGCGAATCGCGTCGACAGGATGACCTTGTGGCTAATATTGAGTCACTCGCTATTAAATTTCATCGCTTGATATTATTTTAGGACTCATTAAATTTACTTACAGGGACAAAAAATTGATATGCTTAGATTTGCAGGTGATATAGCGGTATTGGCATCTAGCAAGGAGGAATCGGAAGTTGCTCTTAATGAAAAGGAAACGGTTCTAGCAGAGAGATACGGTATGAAAATTAACAAAAAATAAAACTAAAGTACTAGTATGCAAAAGAGGGGAAAATAAATCAAAAACAAGAATACAAATATGTAACACGAACTTTCAAGAGGCTAAGGATTTCTGCTACCTAAGAAGCCAAATAACGCAAGATGGAAAAAAGCAAAAGATATAAAACAAAGATCTGCATAAGATCGTGCTACATTTAACAAGAAAAAGCAAGGACTGTGTTCAAAGACAACAAACATAGAAACAAAGAAAAGATTGCTTAAAACATATGCGCGGAGCACAGCACTGTATGGCTGAGAAGCCTGGACAGTAGGAGAAGCGAACAAGAAAAAGATAGAAGCCTTTAAAATGTGGTGCTATAGACGTATGATGAAGATATCATGGACAGACAAAGTTAAGAACGAAGAGGTACTTAAAATGGTAGGGGAAAAAAGAGATTTGTGGAAAACGGTAAAAAATAGGAAATAGAATGATAGGCCACATACTACGGCATGAAGGAATAGTGCGGAATATATTAGAAGCAGAGATAGGAAAAAAGGGAAGTAGAAGTAGACCTAGGTTAGACTACTGCACACAGATAGTGAAAGATGTAGGCTGTAGGAATTTCCGGAAAATGTGTAGGTTAGCTCAGAATAAAAATAAATAAAAGTACACATTCAACCAGTCCCAAGATGGTTAAACTAATGACGAAAAAAGTAACTGTACTTAAACATGATGATTATTATAAGCAACTAAAAGTATTGGTTGAGCAATATTCTCGAATAATGTTAATTGTATGAAATGATTTACTGGAAAACTATTAATTCGGCAAATGTCTAAGTGTTGGGGGTCTTGGCAACCACAGGCTGCTTAACCCCGTTCACTGAACCTCGGTGATATAGGGCATAAAATTAGGAAACAATAGAAGGGGAACCAAGCTGTATATAGGTTGTGTGAGAATTTCAGGGAACTGTGTAGGCTAGTTCAGAATATAAATAAGTGCAGGTACGTGTCCAACCAGTTTTGAGACGGAAAACCTAATGACAGGCTGCTTACCCCCCTTCACAACCACTGAATGTCGGAGAAATAGGGTATATAATTGTAAAACAAGAAAGAACAGCACCTATGATGAAAGACAACAAACAGAAACAAGAAAAAAATTGTTGAAAGCATATGTGTGAAGTAGAGCACAGTATACCTATGAAATACGAGCAGTAGGAAAAGCAGACAGAAAAACGGTAGCAGCCCTTTGGAATGTTTTGCTTCAGATGTATGAAGATGATAGCATGGACAGACAAAGTTAAAAACAAATAGGTTATAAAAATAGTAGGGGAACAAGGATATCTGTGGAAAAAATAGAAGCAATAGAAGGGCAGAATACGTTCTAAGGCATTTTAGGGGAATAGTATGGGATATATTACAATCAGAGATAGGAAAATGAAGATAGATGTAGACCTAGATCAGATAGTGATAGATGCAGACTGTGCACATTCCAGGGAAATGTGTAGGTTAGTTCGGAATAGGAAACAATGAGGGTACGCGTCTAACTAGTTCCAGGACTGAAGACCTAATGATAATATAAATTGATTAATTAATAAAAAAGAAACTTAGTATAATCGTTTTAGCTTTACATTTAAATTTAGTGCACTCGAGCTTTTCATGATTGTTGTGTATGCTGTTCGCATTATAATTTAAGGCTTTTAAATTTTCTTGCACAGTGTTCAGTATTGGATAAGTTATATAAATAGAAAGATTTAAGAAGCATTGACACCATAGCCCTTTTCAAATTATCTGCATTGTAAACCATAACGGTAAATTTAAATTGCTTATGGACAGGTTAAGATAGTAGAACCCCACTGTTGTGTTAGGAATTTTGTTCAATATAGGTTAATTTTAAAGTGGCAGACAGGATTGATTCTCTAGATCCTATTGTAGTGTAGCAGCGGGTTCTTCGAACTTTAATTGTGGTTGGGGCCACTATATTGGGTTCACAGCTTATATTATTGTTATTTGCTTGATTGAAGTTTTACTTTATTGGAATTGATTGTTGTTGAAATTTGGCTGAATTACTTATGGACCGTCGCATACTAGATGGAAAAAGGTGTGTAGACAGAATTGAACGTCTGTTGAGTGGTATGTCAAATTTAGAATGCAATTCAAGTAGCGGTGCACTAGCGTCAATAATGTTACATTCAGCGATAGAAATAAAACAAGAATTTGAAGCATCTTATAAAAGGTGCGTTTTAGACGAAAAAGATTCGGAAGATTAAGACAGATTACGTCATTGAGAATTGAAAGGGACTCGATGTTGGTCGCAATTAAAGTTATTGGAGCAAAATTTATATCAATTGTCTTCACGCTACAAATAAGGCTGCAAATTGCTCTTCAAAATCGGTATGTAAGAAATTGCAAAAAAAAAGATTACAATACCCTCCTTCATTTTGAAATGGTTGCTTTTGTCACTGCATCAAAACCTGTGTTTGCACAGGTTCCAGGTGTAGCCAATACATCAAATTGTAGTTCATTATTTTCATCAAAATTGTCAAGTGTTCCTACATTGTTAGCAACAGTTCAAGTTTCTATTTACAATGAAGTTGGGCAGGATCAAATCGTATGACCATGCATTGTGGAAGTATGGAATTGTTTATAACTAAAAAATGCCGTCAACGCCTTGGTTTTGTGGATGTTCAGTTTACCATTTTTGTGTTTTGTGGGGCCTCCTTTTGTTTCGTTAATGTATAGAGACAACAATTATGTACAATTTATTTACAGATTTAAAATTAACCATTGGCTGTAAAAAATACATACAATAACATGAAATTGAAAATAACAATTACATAAGATTCTACATGCATATGCAATATGACAATTTCCTTTAATTTATGCATGAGAATAGAACTTTTATGTGAACAAATTTTATTAACGCTAGAAATGCAAATGTCCTTTAGCGTTAGAAAAATTATAGTGCGGATTTGAATGAATGTAATGTTTGTACACAAAAAATGAAATTTGCGCACTGGATTAATTTTGAACTTTTACGCACTTTTCTGTGAAGAAACGCGGCTCAAAAAGAAGCCTACGCTAAAATGGATTAGAGCAGCAGTAGGTACTCACAGATACGGTGGCGCCTGGACTCTGCAGGTAGAAGTTTTGTTGGATCAAAGCCTGCATTCGGTACTCGATATGGCAGGTCAAGCAATGCAGGTGTCGTGTATTGCGCAGATTCCTTTATCAGCAATACGAGGCGTGGAACGGCATAATGATGGCGAATTCTTCGTAGTAGGCTTCGGAACTGGTGTGGGGTGTGGTATTCACACGTCAATGTCGCTGTCCTTTCAGTAATAGTGGGTGGCAAAAATGAGGGCGTTACGGACGCCTTGGACATCCCGTCTCGGTGGTCCATTTTGGCTTGGGTTCAGCAGTAGATGCTGATACAAAAATGGTTCTACGAAGTAGCTTTCTCTGGTGGAAGTCCATGCCCTGGTAGTAGGATTTGAAGCTCCTTGCCGGCAGGGCGTAAATTATCCACGTTAGTGCATAAACCACAACCTTCTGGTTTAACCTTCAGGCTTGGTTCACCGTGATAAAAAGCTAAACTCAGAAAATCAGAAATAATTCCTTGCTTCTGGCTATTGCATGTCATCATATACCCAGAAACAAATGAAAGCATTTATTTTAAGATTTTAATGCTCGCCTTCTTGATCATTATTTATTATGTTTGTATTCTAATAGTCGGAGATTCCGGGCGAGTCTATTCGATTTTAAGGTGTGTTGATAAACGAGTCTATTATTAAGGGGTGTTCACGTCTGCGTTTCTTTGACGCTTATGAAGTTTATTAGGTGTAACTTGGGTTGCATACCTACATACCCCCTTTCTGGTGGCTGAGCTAGTCACGATAGAAAGTAATGTATCGCTTTGGAAGGTGTACTCTGCTGCCACTTCTTCTTGTCGTTGATGGAGTACTACTTGGCTGTTGTCTGCCTCAGACGGTTTGTTTTCCATATATGCTGGTTTTACTCTGTCGATTGAAACAGTGATTTTCTTGCCTTCTTTTTCGATGATGACTGTTTTATCGTCCATGCGAATAACTTAGTATGGTCCCCCATACGTTCGTTGTAAGGCACTTTGGTTTTCTCCGCAGTGTATTAAAATGTGGTTTGATTGTTTTAAGTCTTTGAATATGAAAGGTTGCATGCGGTTATGGTTTGTACCTGAGACTGGTTGTAGTCATTGGAAGTAGTAACGCAACTGTTTTACAAGTACTTCAGGATGTAGTTGTTCCTTCTGGTTGCTAGAACTTGCTAGGAATTCTTCTGGTAGGCGTAGTGTTTCACCGAAGGTGAGTTCTGCTGATGTAGCACTCAAATCTTCCTTCCAAGCATTTGGTATTTCGAGTAGATCTAATGGTAATGCTTGTATCCATTGCTCGGTTTCGTCGCATATCAGTGCAGTTTTTAGTTGTCGGTAAAATCGTTCCACCATGCCATTGGATTGCGGATGATATGCTGTTTGTGTGGATTTTTGTAAATCCGATCAAAACTTCTAGCTCTTTGAATAGTTGTGATACAAATTGTCGGCGTTGATCTGCTGCGATTCTGAGTGGTACGCCAAATCGTGTAATCCATAGTTTGATGAATGCTTTGGCTGCCGTTTCAGCTTCAATGTTTTACAGAGGAGTTGCCTCTGGCCAACTGGTAAACCGGTCGATGCTGTAATGTTTGTCTTGCTTTACGACTCGTCGTAGAAGCGGTTGCCCTTGAGGTGTCGGCCCTGGCTAGCAGCAACCCTCCTGGATACACGTAGATTCTGGTATAGCTTCGTTGTTTCGCTATTACCTGTTTAGAAAGAATGAACCAACTCGCAGCCTATTTTATATGGGTTTAGTGAAATAATGTGATAAAATAATGTAACAAAGTAGAAATGAATGCACAGTACTCGGCGTGCCGTAAAATACAATCGCAACAAGGTTAAACGACACTCCTTATGGATATACACGTACAGCGTTGCTATTCGCAAATGAACAAAATTCTAACTACTCAAACTTATCTGTTACAGTAATCCAACAATGAACGAATTTCAAAGATGCTGTCACTACCACATCGATTAAAACTACTAATTAATTCGTATCTCACTCAGTTTACAAAGCAACAATCATTAATACACGACCGGAGGACACGTGCCTAGATAACACAACCGCACGACATCGCATCCTTAACTCGACTCCCTTATACCTAAAAGACCCTAATATACAAAAGTATTCATATTTTCAAGGGCGGGCCAGTACATCACCCCCCTATATGTTTAACTTACTGACTAAGCTTGCTTGGTAATTAATTTGAACTTATACTAACAGTTTTACGGGCAGATTTTGGTCCGGCCATATATATGGTTTTAAATTGCATACATTTTGTATACCCAACGAAACACCTCGGGCATCATCCTGAACCTCATATGAATTCGGCCCTCGCTTGGCCACTACTGTAGAAGGCCCCGAATACAGTAAAAATAATTTTTTAATCTCTCTATCCTCGGCAGAAGACTGGGGATGAGTGCGAACCAGTACTTTATCGTCTACCTTAAAAACAATACATTTTTTGTTTACCCTTTGATGCCGCAATCTCCGTTTTTCGGCCTTCGATTTTAACCGATCATACGCCAAAGTTATAATTTTGTCCCGATTATCACCTTGTTCCAGATTAGTAGGAAAGGCAATACTCTTAACCATGGGGTTATCTATGGAAGCTCCAAAATGCAATTCTAATGGACTGAAGCCCGTAGAATCGTGGAATGCCCTGTTTATCCACTTCTACACCTTATCCAATACCAACGGCCACCCCCCCATGAGCTGAATAGCACAGTGACCGTAAAATCCGCACAATTTCCCTATTGACACACTCTGTCATGTTTCCCTGTGGAAAGTACACTGACGTGTGAGCTACCTTCACACCTACTGCCTCCAACGACACTTTCCATTTTTTGCTCGCCGTCTGGCTACCGTTATCAGAAAGAATGATCTCTGGTTTGCCAACGTCCACAAAATATTTATTAAATAAACAACGAAGAATAGCGGCCGTATTAGCGCGCTTAAGCGGGTATAAAGCCACTAATTTACTGAAAGCATCTACTGCAGCAAATAATTGGGTTGCCCCTCCTTTTGATACCGGAAGTGGACCCATCAAGTCTACACAAATGATTTTATTTGGTGCTTCGGCCAATACACTATGGTACTTGCCAAAACTTTTTACCGAACTTTTAGACTTCTGACACAAATCGCAACTTAAAATAATTTTCCGTACATAATGTTTCATTCTCGCAAAATAATAATCCCTGCGCAACATCTGAAAACATTTCTCTACTCCAAAATGTCCGTTCTCGACATGCTCTTGCCAAACCAACTTACAAATCTAAGAGGCAGGAATGCATACCTTTAACCCGCGCGAACCGTCATAACCTCGCCTAAGCAAAATACCACCATGGACAATATACCAATCAGCATACCTTTTTACAATTTTTTCCTTTTTTAACTCAGACCTCACTTTACAGCAGAATTCATCCTTTGCTTGTTCCTCAACAATATTTTTCATACTACGCATAACCCCCTTACACAATTCTGAATTTTTTAAGGCGCAAATCTCATTGGAACCCTTCTCAACAAATTCCTTTGATTGGATAACGAGATAGAGTGTCCGCAAAAGCATTCTCATTTCCCACACAATACTCAACCCTAAAAGCCTATTCCTAGAAATACAACACCCATCTAGTTAAACGAGAATTTAGTCTGCAAGACATTAAAAATGACAACGATTTGTGATCCTTAATCACAGTTAGCTCCCGCCCTAGAATAAATATTCGCCACTGCTGCAAACAATGTAATACCGCCAACGCCTCTTTCTCAGTTACACAATAGCCATTTTCCGACCCGCGTAACGTACGGCTCGTGAATGCAATAATCACCTTCTTATGTGCATACGGAATTGGGTATGACTTTACAAAAAATGGCGTGTCATACCACAACTCAATTTCGTGACAATAAATACTCGTCCTACCCGGTTGGTTCGAAAATATCGACCTATAGGACAACAACAATTCAAGTAATCTATTTTTTTCTTCCCGCTTGAAATTCTCCGCACGATTTACCACCTCCTCGATTTCAGACGCCTCACAGGGCATTATCTTTTTTTTTGAACTACTTTCATCACACTTTTCCTCTGATACTTGACAAACTGTTAACCGAACATCCGGTTTTGGTTCCATACTAAACTCTATGCTCCTTGTCTTTCCCTCAAAATTACAGAATAAACAATTTCTTGAAAAATCTATTTTAATCTGATAATCAGAAAAGAAATCACATCCAAAAATTACGTCTCGAATCAAACCCGGAACTACCATGCACGGATAAGGCACTTCGAAATCTTGAAATTTAAAATTTACAAAAAATTGATCTTTCACAACGCAGTTTTTACCTGTAGCACTAACCAGAATGGTCGACGTAAACAGTAAACGTAAAATATCACCGTTAACTTGTAATACTTTAGATAGGAGATCCTTCCGAATGCAAGTAACTTGGCTGCCCGAATCAACTAATATTTTTACCAACATAGCCTCAACAGTAGCAAAAGCAACCGTCTTAATATTATTTTGTGCTTCCAACAGAAGCTCATCCCCGTTTTTATTAAATAAAGTGGCTACAGCCGGTGGTTGACTTCCACCCGAGCTACTAGTCACCTGATGTTCACGGCGCCCCTCATCCCTATTACCATTACTATAATTGTGATTATTATTTGGTCTGTTTTCGGAACGGACATTATTACCGCCCCCAGAATTTGACATATTCGACCTGGTACTGTAACGAGCACCCCAGTTTTGTTTATTATTCGTACCTCTCCCGCGCCAATTCGCGTTAGAATTGTTACTATTTTCATGGGAAATTTGGTAAGTTTCATCTACCTCCCTTAAATAAATTTCCACCTCATCTAACGTCCTAGACATGCAGTTTACAATGCCTCGCTGAGTCTCGCTCGGAAAGTGGTTTTTTAATAAAGCAATAAGTTCTTTTTTCTCAAGGGGGACTCTCAAGAAATTCGCTTCTCTTACCAGCTTTAAAAAATAATCGGCCCTTAACCCCCTATCGTAACAACCAAATTTGATCATTTGAAACAGCTTCCTCTCTGCTTCAACCCCTCAATACCGGCTTAAAAATAAATCCTGAAATTCTTTAAAACTCTTTACGCGTTCTTCTTTCAAAACACTCCAATCTTGAGCCGAACCACGCAAATTACCAACAATCAGGGGAACGTTTCTAGTATCAGGGACTCCCGCTTCTAACATTATCGTTTCTTGTTTTTTAATAAAAATTACCGGATGTACAGATCCTTCTGGCGAAAAGCACAAGTTCGCACCTCCCAAATCTTTGTATAAACTCATATAATTTTGAGTTCCGGCTACCATGGGAACGATGCCGCTGGTTTTCCGCTGGTTCACAACACCTTCATCCCTAAAATTTTCAACATCACTAGCTCCTACATCTTTCACCGATTCTGACACACGGTTTACATCATTACTCAATTTATTCATATTAACTGAAATATTTAAATTCATCTGTTCAATCGACTCCTTTAGAACTGCATTGTTGCAATTCATATTATTAACCGCTGCAACTAACTGCTTTAATGCCTCCGCAATCTTAGAATCTGCCATTTTATCAGTTTTTTGGAACTTAATTTGTTCTTTATTTCGCGATCGCGTATTATACGTATGCGGCATTAAATTTCAAAGAACATCGAAAAACGTGTTTCATCATAAAGCCTGTTATAGCTTAAGCTTACACCGCCACTCGCGTTTATTTTAATTTTATTATTCGTACACACAAACTTGGTACGGACTTAAAAGTATTTAACCCAATTAGAATCAAAGTCTAGAAAGAATTTAACTTGTTCAATTACAGGTAAATATTCCAACAATCAAATACAATTCCTTCACTTTTGTCTATTCATAGCAAAAATATCTTTCGGTGGGATTTCCACAAACCCTTTTAACTTTGTGTAAAACAGTATGATTCACCCACTGCTATTCGGGTACAGCGTGACAATAAACGCGTCACGTTGGGCGCCAAATGTAATGTTTGTCTTGCTTTACGACTCGTCGCAGAAGCAGTTGCCCTTGAGGTGTCGGCCCTGGCCAGCAGCAACCCTCCTAGATACACGTAGATTCTGGTATAGTTTCGTTGTCTCGTTATTACCTGTTTAGAAAGAATGAACCAACTCGTAGCCTATTTTATATGGGTTTAATGAAATAATGTGATAAAATAATGTAACAAAGTAGAAATGAATGCACAGTACTAGGCGTGCCGTAAAATACAATCGCAACAAGGTTAAACGACACTCCTTATAGATATACACGTACAGCGTTGCTATTCGCAAATGAACAAAATTCTAACTACTCAAACTTATCTGTTACAGTAATCCAACAATGAACGAATTTCAAAGATGCTGTCACTACCACATCGATTAAAACTACTAATTAATTCGTAACTCACTCAGTTTACAAAGCAACAATCATGAATACACGACCGGAGGACACGTGTCTAGATAACACAACCGCACGGCATCGCATTCTTAACTGAACTCCCTTATACCTAATAGACCCTAATATACAAAAGTATTCATATTTTCAAGGGCGGGCCAGTACAATGCATGTAAGTATATATCGATTGCCCTCTGATATAGGTAATGGTCCAAGAAATATCTATGTGTACATGTGCGAAGCTTGCAGATGATGGTTTGAAGTTTTGTGTGTTTGAAACCACGTCTTGTAATTTTGGATTTCTGGCATTTCATGCAACTTCGTGCCCAGGCGCGCAGTCTGACTTGATGCCAAGCCCTACGAATTTTTGGGTTACCAGTTCCGTGGTTGCCTTTATTCCTGGACGTGGTAAGTTGTACATGCTTGCGAAACCTTCTTCTTGTAACTCTTTTGTAACGTAGGGGCTTGCTATCGTGATTGAAACGCCGTATGCTCAGAGTTCGGTATTTAAATCAGTTTGAAGATTAAACTGGGTTTGTTGTTTTTCTGAAATTTTTGAATTCTACGTCAGTTTGTTGTGAATTGGATAGATGAGTCGATGCTATCAACTTTTGACAGTGCGTCTGCGACGATGTTTTCTTTCTTGGTGTATGTTCAATATTTGTTGAATATTGGCTTATGTAATTCAAGCATCCAAATTATCTGACAGTACATTTTTCTAGCTTTTGTTGGAAAGCGAATGTTAGAGGTTTGCGGTCTGTGTAGATCGTGAAGAATCTTCCCTCTAACATGTGTTTGAACTGTTTGATAGTTAGATGGATCGCGAGGAGTTCTCGGTCGTAAGTCGAATATTTTGTTTGGGCAGTTGTTAGTATTTTAGAGAAAAAAGCTAATGATTGCCATTGTTTACCGACCCATGGTTGGATCACTCTACCCACAGCATATTCTGAAACGTCTGTGGCTATATATATTTTGTGTCGGGAAGTGGATGCGTGGGCAGCACTGCTTGTATATATATTGCTACTAACTTTACCTCTGATGAATCGCTAATTTGAGCCCCACAAATTGGGTGCCATTTTTCTACAAAGTTTACTGGGCTGCTCCTCATATAACTAATTCAAGCCCCGCAAATTGGGTGCTATTTTGTTACGAAGTTTGTTTGGAGCCCCACAATTGGGAAGTTATTTTGTTCTGAAGCTTACCTGGGACGAAAGCTCCTTGCTTATGTTGGCCTAAGTGATTCCAGCTTTTTGCTATTAATAAAAAGAAACTCAGCTTCATTAGTGAAGTTCGCCACGGCTACTCAGTTGCTATCTGAAAAATACTACCCTACTGTTTTATACAAGAAAACTAGACTACTAAAATGCACCTTGATTTATTCGAACAGAAAGATACAAAAATAGTTCTTTTCACTCATTATTTCCTACATCATCAACAGTACATACATCCTCGTTTCAAAATAATACATTTTCTTTCCAATATTGCCCGATAAAGTTTTATCTAACAATAAACCATATAAAGCAACCGGTTTTAACCATGAAATTACGTTACCCATAGGTTTAATAAGAGCTCAAAATGATTGTGCTCAATTTTGCACTGCAAATAACCAAAAGTCCCTTTTACTTTGTACATCAATAAACAATATAAAATTATTTTACAAATGCTAACTCTTGTATAAAAGTATTGTCGAAGAATCAATCATAAAACTTTCATTAGGTAACTCTTTAGTTCATAGAGTTTATAAAAATTATACCAATAAAGCACCAAATTGTCATAACACATCAAATAAACATAAAATCAAAGTTTCACAAAATCTGTTACCTGGAATACACCACCGCTCTTGGATTTGCAACCATCCCATCGATGACTGTGGTCCTCTTCTAGGACTGCACGTTCTGGCATCTCTCTGAGTTGTAGAACACCTTCATTGATGGTAATCAGCTACTCAAATTTCTCTAACTACCAATAGATTGTACATCCAAACCTCCACACTCCCGCTATTGGTCCATTTACCATACATAAACTATCCAATCCTTCCATCAACACTCTCTAATCCATTTATGTGCATAACTTACACCCACAACCAAAATATAACGCAGTCTTTACTTACATTTTTCAATCAAGCTTTGAATTTTTCAAAGTACTTCATAAGATATCGGACTGCTAGTGAATATTACTCCAACTTGTGTAATCAACTTTCTTACAACATTAAAATCACTTGTAAATTTGTTCACTAATATAAGTCGACGCATGGATGTTCAGGCAAAGAGCCGATGAAGAGCAAGAGACCCTACCACTACCTCCTTGTACTTATATAGACGAATCTGTCCCCCCTATACTTGAAATTTCTCAAAATCCCTCAATACACACAAACAAACCTTCTTGGTAATTTTTCTCAACAGTCACTACATTTCTCAAAACCCCACACCAACAATTCCCAACTGCCACTTTTAATTGCACTAGCACACGAGCTAACGCACAAACCGTCTCCAAAATCTGAGAATTTTTAACAATACAAACAAACATTTCTTACGAAAACCCACTTTAGCCTCACAACGGATACTTTAGTTCCTTGAATTTTAGTTTCAACTGCCAATCGTTTCTTGCTTAACACACGTCCCTCATACTACGCGTATTAAACTCATCTCACTCTAACGAACATATGAAAATTTTCTCTTCCTTACTATTTTTCATATCCTACCTTGAGTTATTTCCATCCTAGTTTAATCCGTGTACCACATCTTCTCTCCTGGTTACACCATGTTTGCAAGTTTGTTTCTCCCTAAAATAATATTTGTCCCTTCTAATACCATCGTCTGTCCCCCTTTTATATGTGAGATCCAATGCTCCTTCTTTATTCTTCATATGCAAGCTTCATCCGTCCTTACAGAAATCAACCACTTCCACATATAGAAATTACCCTCATCTTACTCTTATAAACGCATAATCTAACATTTTTTTGTCTCTCATTAACAGCTTGTCTATAACCTTTTCTACAATATTTCTCACTCCACTTTTAAAACGATATCTATACAAACACTCTGCCTGTCACTTGCACCTAAAAACTTTAATTTCTTCTTGTCCCACAGTTCCTTTCAAAGTCAAACGAACGCTTTAACATATGATATCCTCATCTCATTCTAACGCATGCCAAAGATAATATGTCCTTACTTTATATCAATCCCTGTCTGTTTCAACCGTCACATCTGCCCAGAAAATAAATGTTTTGAACTTCTTTACAACAATCTTGAGCGTTACAAAGAAATTCTTGACAACTACTTTTTCCTTTTAAATTAATACCTGGATCGTGTTTTCAACTATATACGATAGCAACCACTTCTCTTTCGCTATAGTTAAACTTTTAAAGGTTATAAAAATATTAAAGCTTCTTACTAACACTGTATTGAGCTACACTAGGAATATTTACACTTATAACCCCTGTTAATTCATGAAAATATGTACTTCACCTTCCTTAATTATAAACTAGAATTATTGATTTCTACGTTAACAAATTTGAAATGCTTTTGACTGGCAAAATCGCCTTGCCCTCCCCCCAACAAAAAATTACTTTATTTTCTGTATAGCACTTTATTGCACCACAAGCTTGTAGCCAGCACCCAAAACTATGTCAGTTATTACAGTTCAAAGTTTGGGGGGCTAAGGTTATGCCAGCCGCCCCACTAACTACACTTTTTTCAAATTTTTCTCTTGCACCTGATTGCACTAACACAGCACCACATAGCACCACCATTCTCACAGCTAGCACCCAAAAATTGGCGAAGATATAGCAATTTAAAGTTTAAGGCGTCAGCCCCCCACTACATTTTTTTCAAATTTTTCTCCTTGCACCTGTTAGAACTAACATAGCACTACATAGCACCAACAGCCCCAAGGGGTGGCTGACGTACTAGCAGGTGCAAGAGAAAAGATTAAACTTTAAACTGTTATATGTACGCCATTTTTTGGGTGCCAGCTATACTTTTGGTGGTGCTATGCGGTGCTATGTTAGTACAAGCAGGTACAAGAAAAAAAAATTAAAAAAGTGGAGTAGGGAGGCTAACATCGGCAAAGGGCATAAACTTTAAGCTGCTATATCTATGTCATTTCTTGAGTGCTATCTATGAGACTAGTGGTGCTATATTAGTTTTAACAGTTGCAAGAGGAAAAATTTCATAAAAGTGTGTGTAGTGGTGGCTGACATACAAGCAGGTGCAAGAGAAAAGATTAAACTTTAAACTGTTATATGTACGCCATTTTTTGGGTGTCAGCTATACTTTTGGTGGTGCTATGTTAGTACAAGCAGGTACAAAAAAAAATAAAAATGTGGAGTAGGGGGGCTAACATCGCCAAAAGGCATAAACTTTAAGCTGCTATATCTACGTCATTTCTTGAGTGCTATCTATGAGACTAGTGGTGTTATGTAGTGCTATATTAGTTCTAACAGTTGCAAAAGGAAAAATTTCATAAAAATGTGAGTAGTGGTGGCTGACGTACAAGCAGGTGCAAAAGAAACGATTAAACTTTAAACTGTTATATCTACGCCATTTTTTGGGTGCCAGCTATACTTTTGGTGGTGCTATACGATGCTATGTTAGTACAAGCAGGTACAAAAAAAACAACAAAAAAGTGGTGTAGGGGGCTAACATCGCCAAAAGGCATAAACTTTAAGCTGCTATATCTACGTCAATTCTTGAGTGCTATCTATGAGACTATTGGTGTTATGTAGTGCTATATTAGTTCTAACAGTTGCAAGAGGAAAAATTTCATAAAAGTGTGAGTAGTGGTGGCTGACGTACAAGCAGGTGCAAAAGAAACGATTAAATTTTAGACTGTTATATCTACGCCATCTTTTGGGTGCCAGCTATACTTTTGGTGGTGCTATGCAATGCTATGTTAGTACAAGCAGGTACAAAAAAAAAATATAAAAAAGTGGAGTAGGGGGGCTAACATCGCCAAAGGGCATAAACTTTAAGCTGCTATATCTACGTCATTTCTTGAGTGCTATCTATGAGACTAGTGGTGCTATGTAGTGCTATATTAGTTCTAACAGTTGCAAGAGGAAAAATTTCATAAAAGTGTGAGTAGTGGTGGCTGACGTACAAGCAGGTGCAAAAGAAACGATTAAACTTTAAACTGTTATATCTACGCCATTTTTTGGGTGCCAGCTATACTTTTGGTGGTGCTATGCGATGCTATGTTAATACAAGCAGGTACAAAAAAAAACAACAAAAAAGTGGTGTAGGGGGCTAACATCGCCAAAAGGCATAAACTTTAAGCTGCTATATCTACGTCAATTCTTGAGTGCTATCTATGAGACTATTGGTGCTATGTAGTGCTATATTAGTTCTAACAGTTGCAAGAGGAAAAGTTCAAAAAAAGTGTGTGTGGGGGTGGCTGGACGTACTAGCAAGTGCAAGAGAAACGATTAAACTTTAAACTGTTATATCTACGCCATTTTTAGGGTCCCAGCTGTATAATTGGTGGTGCTATGCGGTGCTATGTTAGTACAAGCAGGCACAAGAAAAAAAATTAAAAAGGGTGTAGTGGGGGGCCAACATCGTCAAAGAGCAAAAACTTTAAGCTGCTGTCTACGTCATTTTTTGAGTTCTAAGATGGGACTGATAGTGCTATGTAGTGCTATATTAGTTCGAGCAGTTGCAAGAGGAAAAATTTCATAAAAGTGTGAGTAGTGGTGGCTGACGTACAAGCAGGTGCAAAAGAAACGATTAAACTTTAAACTGTTATATGTACGCCATTTTTTGGGTGCCAGCTATACGATTGGTGGTGCTATGCAGTGCTATGTTAGTACAAGCAGGTACAAGAAGAAAAATTAAAAAGGGTGGAGTGGGGGGCCAACATCGTCAAAGGGCATAAACTTTAAGCTGCTATGTCTACGTCATTTTTTGAGTTCTAACATGGGACTGATAGTGCTATGTAGTGCTATATTAGTTCTAACAGTTGCAAGAGGAAAAATTTCATAAAAGTGTGTGTTTTTGGAGGATGACGTACTAGCAGATGCAAGAGAAATGATTAAACTTTAAACTGTTATATCGAAGCCATTTTTGGGTGCCAGCTATACGATTGGTGGTGCTATGCGGTGCTATGTTAGTACTAGCAAGTGCAAGAAAAAAATTAGAAAATGTGGAGTTGAGGGGATGACATCGCCAAAGGGCATAAACTTTAAGCTGCTATATCTACGTCATTTTTTGAGTGCTAGCTATGGGACTGGTGGTGCTGTGTAGTGCTATATTAATTCTAACAGTTGCAAGAGGAAATATTCAAAAAAAGTGTGTGTGGGGGTGGCTGCCGTACTAGCAAGTGCAAAAGAAACGATTAAACTTTAAACTGTTATATCTAAGCCATTTTTGGGTGCCAGCTATACGATTGGTGGTGCTATGCGGTGCTATGTTAGTACAAGCAGGTACAAGAAAAAAATTAAAAAGAGTGGAGTGGGGCGCCAACATCGTCAAACGGCATAAACTTTAAGATGCTATGTCTACATCATTTTTTGAGTTCTAACATGTGACTGATGGTGATATGTAGTGCTATATTAGTTCTAACAGTTGCAAGAGGAAAAATATCATAAAAGTGTGTGTGGTGGTGGTTGATGTACCAGCAGGTGCAAGAGAAAAGATTAAACTTTAAATTTTTATATGTACGCCATTTTTTGGGTGCCAGCAGTACTTTTGGTGGTACTATGCAGTGTTATGTTAGTACAAGCAGGTACAAGAAAAAAAATTAAAAAAGTGGAGTAGGGGGGCTAACATCGCCAAAAGGCATAAACTTTAGGATGCTATATCTACGTCATTTCTTGAGTGCTATCTATGAGACTGGTAGTGCTATGTTGTGCTATATTAGTTCTAACAGTTGCAAAAAAAAATTTCATAAAAGTGTGTGTAGTGGTGGCTGACGTACAAGCAGGTGCAAGAGAAACGATTAAACTTTAGACTGTTATATCTACGCCATTTTTTGGGTGCCAGCTATACGATTGGTGATGCTATGCGCTGCTATGTTAGTACTAGCAAGTGCAGGAAACAAAATGAGAAAATGTTGAGTGGAGGGGCAAACATCGCCTAAGGGCGTAAACTTTAAGCTGCTATATCTACGTCATTTTTTGAGTGCTAGCTATGGGACTGGTGATGCTATGTAGTGCTATATTAGTTCTAACAGTTGCAAGGGGAAAATTTTCAATAAAGTGTGTGGGGGTGGCTGACGTACTAGCAGGTGCAAGAGAAAAGATTAAACTTTAAGCTGTTATATCTACGCCATTTTTAGGGTCCCAGCTATATGATTGGTGGTGCTATGCGGTGCTATGTTAGTACAAGCAGGTACAAGAAGAAAAATTAAAAAGGGTGGAGTGGGGGGCCAACATCGTCTACGGGCATAAACTTTAAGCAGCTATGTCTACGTCATTTTTTGAGTTCTAAAATGGAACTGATGGTGCTATGTAGTGCAATATTAGTTCTAACAGTTGCAAGAGGAAAAATTTCATAAAAGTGTGTGTAGTGGTGGTTGACGTACAAGCAGGTGCAAAAGAAACAATTAAACTTTAAACTGTTATATCTACGCCATTTTTTGGGTGCCAGCTATACTTTTGGTGGTGCTAAGCGGTGTATGTTAGTATAAGCAGGTACAAGAAAAAAAAATTAAAAAAGTGGAGTAGGGGGGCTAACATCGCCAAAAGGCATAAACTTTAAGCTGCTATATCTACGTCATTTCTTGAGTGCTATCTATGAGACTAGTGGTGCTATGTAGTGCTATATTAGTTCTAACAGTTGCAAGAGGAAAAATTTCATAAAAGTGTGTGTAGTGGTGGTTGACGTACAAGCAGGTGCAAAAAAAACAATTAAACTTTAAACTGTTATATCTACGCCATTTTTTGGGTGCCAGCTATACTTTTGGTGGTGCTATGCGGTGCTATGTTAGTATAAGCAGGTACAAGAAAAAAAAATTAAAAAAGTGGAGTAGGAGGGCTAACATCGCCAAAATGCATAAACTTTAAGCTGCTATATCTACGTCATTTCTTGAGTGCTATCTATGAGACTAGTGGTGCTATGTAGTGCTATATTAGTTCTAACAGTTGCAAGAGGAAAAATTTCATAAAAGTGTGTGTAGTGATGGTTGACGTACAAGCAGGTGCAAAAGAAACAATTAAACTTTAAACTGTTATATCTACGCCATTTTTTGGGTGCCAGCTATACGATTAGTGGTGCTATACGGTGCTATGTTAGTACTAGCAAGTGCAAAAAAAAATGAGAAAAAGTGGAGTGGAGGGGCTAACATCACGAAAGGGCATAAACTTTAAGCTGCTATATCTACGTCATTTTTTAAGTGCTAGCTATGGGACTGGTGGTGCTATGTAGTGCAATATTAGTTTTAGCAGTTGCCAGAGGAAAATTTGTAAAAAATGTGTGTGGGTGTGGCTGATGTACTAGCAGGTGCAAGAGAAACGATTAAACTTTAAACTGATATATCTACGCCATTTTTGGGTGCCAGCTATACGATTGGTGGTGCTATGCGGCGCTATATTAGTACTAGCAAGTGCAAGAAAAAAAATTAGAAAATGTGGAGTGGAGGGGCTAACATCGCCAAAGGGCATAAACTTTAAGCTGCTATATCTACGTCATTTTTTGAGTGCTAGCTATGGGACTGGTGATGCTATGTAGTGCTATATTAGTTCTAACAGTTGCAAGGGGAAAATTTTCAATAAAGTGTGTGTGAGGGTGGCTGACGTACTAGCAGTTGCAAGAGAAAGGATTAAACTTTAAGCTGTTATATCTACGCCATTTTTAGGGTCCCAGCTGTATGATTGGTGGTGCTATGCGGTGCTATGTTAGTACAAGCAGGTACAAGAAAAAAATTTAAATGAGTGGAGTGGGGGGCCAACATCGTCAAAGGGCATAAATTTCAAGCTGCTATGTCTATGTCATTTTTTGAGTGCTAACAAGGGACTGAGGGTGCTATGTAGTGCTATACTAGTTCTAACAGTTGCAAGAGGAAAAAATTCATAGAAGTGTGTGGTGGAGGCTGACGTACAAGCAGGTGCAAGAAAAAAGATTACACTTTAAACTGTTATATGTACGCCATTTTTGGGTGCCAGCTATACTTTTGGTGGTATGCGGTGCTATGTCAGTACAAGCAGGTACAAGAAAAAAAAATTAAAGAAGTGGAGAAGGGGGCCAACATCGCCAAAGGGCATAAACTTTAAGCTGCTATATCTACGTCATTTTTTTAGTGCTAGCTATGGGATTGGTGGTGCTATGTAGTGCTATATTAGTTCTAACACTTGCAAGAGGAAAATTTTCAAAAAGTGTGTGTGGGGGTGGCTGACGTACTAGCAGATGCAAAAGAAACGATTAAACTTTAAACTGTTATATCCAAGCCATTTTTGGGTGCCAGCTATACGATTGGTGGTGCTATGCGGTGCTATGTTAGTACTAGCAAGTGCAAGAAAAAAAATTAGAAAATGTCTAGTGGAGGGGCTAACATCGCCAAAGGGCGTAAACTTTAAGCTGCTATATCTACGTCATTTTTTGAGTGCTAGCTATGGGACTGGTGGTGCTGTGTAGTGCTATATTAGTTCTAACAGTTGCAAGAGGAAAAATTCAAAAAAAGTGTGTGTGTGGGGGTAGCTGGACGTACTAGCAAGTGCAAGAGAAACGATTAAACTTTAAACTGTTATATCTACGCCATTTTTAGGGTCCCAGCTATATAATTGGTGGTGCTATGCGGTGCCATATTAGTACAAGCAGGTACAAGAAAAAAAAATTAAAAAGAGTGGAGTGGGGGACCAACATCGCTAAAGGGCATACACTTTAAGCTGCTATATGTACGTCATTTTTTGAGTGGTAGCTATTGGACTGGTACTGCTATGTAGTGCTATATTAGTTCTAACAGTTGCAAAAGGAAAATTTTCAAAAAAATGTGTGTGGGGGTAACTGACGTACTAGCAGGTGGAAGAGAAACGATTAAACTTTAAACTGTTTTATCTACGCCATTTTTTGGGTGCCAGCTATACGATTGGTGGTGTTTTATGCGGTGCTATGTTAGTACTAGCAAGTTCAAGAAAAAAAATTAGAAAAAGTGGAGTGGAGGGACTAACATCGTCAAAGGGCATAAACTTTAAGCTGCTATGTCTACGTCATTTTTTGAGTTGTAATTTCAATATTTACTTACCGCGTGAGGGTATCCAATTAACAATAAATAATAAATGGAAAGGACCTCTAACACTATAGTACCCTCACGTTTCGGGACATTGCCTCGCAAGCTGCTGCAGTCGGTGAGAAGGGGAGGTTCATTAAACAACAACACACTAAGACAAAATTCCAATTGTTTTATTAAATGGGCTACTAACTAACTTAACCTAATTACATATGCATACAAACTTATACAGTAATTAACATTATTTACAATAGGGCGCCACCATGGGAATTAAACGGCCCATGGACCGATCGCGGTAATAGCTCTCGTCGCACTTTGTTCGTGGCGATGAACCAAGATTGCAGGACAGAAAATACGTCACTTCACAGGGGCAAATGTTATAAAGTCTCCGGCTAGCACAAACACAACTTAACTAAACAATTCTAAAGTCCTTATTTTATGAATATTAACAACAGTTATGGGTGCAAACACCCCAATGCATATAATTACTTAACGCTACCGTAGTCTACTTAACTTGCATACTGAAACGACCTTCCTTTAATCACGGGGTCATCAATAACAGGAAAATCACGACCTTCACACGGGTCAAATAGTACAGTAACGGAATTCGTGGCTTAGTTATTACAAGCCTCGGACAACGTCGAAACACAATAAAATAAGAAACCCTTCAAAAGATGCGGTCTTTAACAATAACCTAACGGGATTAAATTACTGGAACGGAGCTTTAACCCGAAGTTGTATGTTATGGAAACCGACAGATATTGTATTTAAACAAATAAATGACTTATGATGCATAACACAGCCTTGAGTTCATAGTAATACCATATATAATAATTACTTACTCAGAGAAATAAACTAACTTGGAACATAACGGCACGCACTTGAATTCAGAGAAATAAAACACTTACTCAATCTTGCAAGTCCGCGAGCTTTAGACTCTAACGCGTCTGGAAATAAACAACCCCGATTACCACCGGCTGGCATCCTGATATACATTTAAGTTAATTGAAAAATAACCCCTTTCTTGGCTCTCATACTCGGCTTAGGATACGCCGGTCGTAAATCTTTAAGATTAATTAAACTGCCAATTGCCCTAAGATAGCCACACAAGTAGATCTCGGAACTAATTTTATTAGTTGAGTACTCCGTTAATTGAAAAATTGCTTCCGACCACCCTGACATAAATAGGATCCTAAAACATGATTGACATCTAATCATAGATAGCAACTAATCTGACATGTTTAGTGCCTTTGAAGTAAAGTGCCCTTAGAAAAATTGATTAACTCTTGGATTAGATCTTCCTGGAAACTTCGCTAGGACGCTACTTGGGTAGTCTTGCAGCCGTTACAATTACAGACATATTTATGCTACAAGACCTTCATTCTAATAATTAGAATGCTAAAATTAAACTAGAAAATAACTATTTTTAGAAATCATAGAACTAATTAGAGCGTATTAAAACAGTATGTTACAGAGTGCTAACATGAGACTGATGGTGCTATGTAGTGCTATATTAGTTCTAACAGTTGCAATGGGAAAAATTTCAAAAAAGCGTGTGTGGGGGTGGCTGACGTACTAGCAGGTGCAAGAGAAACGATTAAACTTTAAACTGTTATATCCAAGCCATTTTTGGGTGCCAGCTATATGATTGGTGGTGCTATGCGGTGCTATGTTAGTACAAGCAGGTAGAAGAAAAAAAAATTAAAAAGAGTGGAGTGGGGACCAAGATCGCCAAAGGGCATAAACTTTAAGTTGCTATGTCTACGTCATTTTTTGAGTTCTAACATGGAACAGATGGTGCTATGTAGTGCTATATTAGTTCTAACAGTTGCAAAAGGAAAAATTTCATAAAAGTGTGTGTGGTGGAGGCTGATGTACAAGCATGCGCAAGAAAAAGATTAAACTTTAAACTGTTATATGTACGCCATTTTTTGGGTGCCAGCTATACTTTTGGTGGTATGCGGTGCTATGTTAGTACAAGCAGGTACAAGAAAAAAAAATTAAAAAAGTGGAGATGGGGGCTAACTTCGCCAAAGGGCATAAACTTTAAGCTGCTATATCTACGTCATTTTTTGAGTGCTACCCATGAGACTGGTGGTGCTATGTAGTGCTATATTAGTTCTAACAGTTGCAATGGGAAAAATTTCAAAAAAGTGTGTGTGGGGGTGGCTGACCTACTAGCAGGTGCAAGAGAAACGATTAAACTTTAAACTGTTATATCCAAGCCATTTTTGGGTGCCAGCTATATGATTGGTGGTGCTATGAGGTGCTATGTTAGTACAAGCAGGTAGAAGAAAAAAAAATTAAAAAGAGTGGAGTGGGGACCAAGATCGCCAAAGGGCATAAACTTTAAGCTGCTATGTCTACGTCATTTTTTGAGTTCTAACATGAAACTAATGGTGCTATGTAGTGCTATATTAGTTCTAACACTTGCAAGAGGAAAAATTTCATAAAAGTGTGTGTGGTGGAGGCTGACGTACAAGCATGTGCAAGAGAAAAGTTTAAACTTTAAATTGTTATGTGTACGCCATTTTTTGGGTGCCAGCTATACTTTTGGTGGTATGCGGTGCTATGTTAGTACAAGCAGGTACAAGAAAAAAAAATTAAAAAAGTGGAGAAAGGGTCTAACATCGCTAAAGGGCATAATCTTTAAGCTGCTATATCTACGTCATTTTTTGAGTGCTACCTATGAGACTGATGGTGCTATGTAGTGCTATATTAGTTCTAACAGTTGCAAAAGGAAAATTTTCAAAAAAATGTGTGTGGGGGGTGACTGACGTACTAGCAGGTGGAAGAGAAACGATTAAACTTTAAACTGTTTTATCTACGCCATTTTTTGGGTGCCAGCTGTACGATTGGTGGTGTTTTATGCGGTGCTATGTTAGTACTAACAAGTGCGAGAAAAAAAATTAGAAAAAGTGGAGTGGAGAGACTAACATCGCCAAAGGGCATAAACTTTAAGCTGCTATATCTACGTCAATTTTTGAGTGTTAGCTATGGGACTGGTGGTGCTATGTAGTGCTGTATTAGTTCTAACAGTTGCAAAGAGAAAATTTTCAAAAAGTGTATGTGGGGGTGGCTGACGTACTAGCAGGTGCAAGGGAAACGATTAAACTTTAAACTGTTATATCTACGCCATTTTTTGAGTACCAGCTATACGATTGGTGGTGCTATGCTGTGCTATGTTAGTACTAGAGGGTGCAAGAAAATTTTTTTGAAAAAGTGGAGTGGGGGGGCTAACATCGCCAAAGGGCATAAACTTTAAGCAGCTATGTCTACGTCATTTTTTGAGTGCTAACATGGGACTGATGGTGCTATGTAGTGCTATATTAGTTCTAACAGTTGCAAAAGGAAAAATTTCATAAAAGTGTGTGTGGTGGAGGCTGATGTACAAGCATGTGCAAGAGAAAAGTTTAAACATTAAATTGTTATGTGTACGCCATTTTTTGGGTGCCAGCTATACTTTTGGTGGTATGCGGTGCTATGTTAGTACAAGCAGGTACAAGAAAAAAAAATTAAAAAAGTGGAGAAGGGGTCTAACATCGCTAAAGGGCTAAACTTTAAGCTGCTATATGTACGTCATTTTTTGAGTGGTAGCTATGGGACTGTACACGCCTCCTGGAACGACAGGGGGCGCAAATAGAAATTGCCTAGAGTGCAGTAGGCAGTAAACCAGGGTTTGTAAGGTAGAGCGTGGACTGTATAGAGTAGAAGGAAATAAACATAGAATTTGAATACAAGTCACATAAATACTTAAAGCACTTACCGAAGCACAGACATCTGGAGCACTAACGCGGCACCTTTCAGTACTGTTTCTGGCCAGAGGTTAATAGGAAAGGAGTCAGGAAATGGTTGTTTTAGGAAAGTGATTAGAGAGTAATATTTAGAAATTGAATGAACACGTTCGCGTTCGCGGATGGTTGCTAATCGACTCTTTTAAATTATGGTATTCCTTATCTCGCCTGGCTTGATAAAGAATACCACGTTGGGAGAGCGAAATGGCGCGAACATAACCGCCCACCAAAAATGAACATTTTTTAAAAAGAGATATATTCGAAACTTGAAAAGAAAATTGTATTAGAACTGGGCATTTCCTCCCAGTAGTGGGCTACGGTTTACCCGCCGTTGCTCGGGATAGAAAAAAGCAAAATAAAACGCGATTTTTAAAAAAAAAAACTAAATCTAAGTTGGAGAAAGAAACAAGAAAAAAAATTAGTTTTCTAAAGGAAGGGGTATTATTTTATTTACCGGCCGAGTGAGGGAACCGTGGATGGTTTTTACCGACACCACGCGAACAACACCATCGCTACCGGGAAATAATTTAGTAGTAAGTTCGGAAACTAATTCCAAGTGAACTGCTCTCGTGCACATGCACACGAAAACACAAAGATATGATTTGAAAGAAGAAGCATTACGCCGAATGGAAGACTTAACAAGCAACGGTCCTGCAAAGTCAACTCCAACATGAGTAAAGGCACGAGTTAATTGTACACGGGACGGAGGCAAATTAGACATAATGGGTTGAGAAGGCTTGGAATTAAATCGGAAACATGGTATGCATTGATGTATTCGTTGTCGTATTAACGATCGTGATCCTAAAATCCAGTATTTTCTTAGAATAAGAGCTTGTGTGGTAAGAGGTCCGGAATGCAAAGATAACGCATGATAGTGGTCGCAAATAAGTTTAGATAAAGCTGCCCTTTAGGCAATAACAGAGGATGTTTGCTATCATAGTTCAATTGTGAATGCTGTAAGCGACCGCCCACCCTAAGCAAACCTAGAGTATCGCTAAACGGCGATAATTTTCTAAAAGAGGCGGAGAGAGGTTTTTTATTTTTTATTTGCAACAATTCTACTGCAAAAAATTGTTGTTGAACAAGTTTCACGCATGTTTGTGATGCATTATGTAATTCATCACGTGAAATAGGACCTAGAATTTTTCCCATGGGGTGACGGCAATTATAAATAAAACGAATAATATATGCCGTTGCATATTGCAAGCGACTTAAAGAAGAAAAATTTCCCATGAATTCAGCAAAATCGCACTGTTCTAATGCAAGCAGTAGTGTAGTAATTGATTTTAATTCAGGTACTTCACTCAAAGGAACAAAAGAATAGTTGAGGTTAAAACAAACATCCTTTAAATTAGATGCACCTTTCCACCACAAATCGTGGCGTAATAATTGAAAAGGGGTGAGTCCACGAAAAGCGACGTCAGCGGGGTTAAGTTCTCCGGAAACATGGCTCCATTGATCAATGGAGGTATATTCTAGAATTTGGCTTACTCGATTTCCCACAAAAGGTTTTAACAAATATGTAGGAGTACGCAACCATGTAAGTACGACTTGAGAGTCTGAATAAAGTTTAGTTTCCAAAATAGGGTATGGAAATTTATTTGAACGCATAGAATGAATTAATTTGGCTAATAAAAGAGCTCCAGAAAATTCTAAGCGTGGGATAGTAAGATGCTTTAGAGGAGCAACCTTGCTCTTGGCTTGTAAAAGATTACAATCTACAGATTTATCATTAACAACATACAAGTAGACACAAGCGCCGTATCCCCTTTCGCTTGCATCGCAAAATCCTAGCAATCGATAAGTGCCGTGAAAATAAGACAAAATACGAGGAATTTTTAGCTGGGATAACATAGTAATTTGGTTACAAAAGCCTTGCCATTCCTGACACCACTTATGATCGATCAGGGGTATCATCCCAATCAATTTGTCGAACCCACAGTCGTTGTAACATATGCTTTACCACAAATATTACGGGAGTTAACCACCCTAAAGGGTCGAATATGCGGGCCATATAAGAAAGTACAGAGCGTTTTGTAAATTCACCTTTAAAAGGTATCACGTTATAAGTGAACACGTCTATTCTAGGGTTCCAGACTAAACCTAGTATCTTTATACCACTAACGTGATCAGAGAAAGGAATTAGAGTCTCTAATTCAGTTTGTTCGAAATCCTGTAACAATTCCTCAGAGTTACTAGACCATTTGCGCAAATCAAACTGGCCTAGAGAAAGAAGTTTTACTAGCTCGTGCTGTAGTTGCTTCGCTTCAGCAATACTTTCAGCACCGCTAATTACGTCATCCATATAGGTATGATACATAATAGCTTCAGAAGCCAGGGGGTAAGAGTTCCCTTCGTCTATAACTAATTGCCGAAGAACTCTTTGAGCTAAGAAAGCGGAAGGAGCTAAACCATATGTAAGAGTTTTAAGCTCGTACTCAGAAATGTTGTCTTGTGGAGTTGGTCTCCAAAATATATGCTGAAATTGACAATCTTGCTTACGAAGTAAGATCTGCCGGTACATCATGCGAATGTCCGCACAAACAGCAATTTTATGCGATCTAAATGTATTTATTATATCTGGTAAATTGCACTGTAATTTGGGACCAGCACATAATCTATTGTTGAGAGAAAGACCTATTGAATCCACGGCAGATCCATTAAAAACAACGCGTAGTTTGGTAGTACTACTTGTTATTTTCGAGATGGCATGATGTGGTAAAATATAATCGGATGGATTTTCGGCTAAAATCATATGACCAAGATCAAAATATTCTTGTAAAACATATTATAAGAATTTTGTTTTCCAGAGAACATGAAAGACGTTTTCTAAATTTAGATAACATTTATAAGCAATATGTCGATTGCTACCGAGAGGTTTAATATTGTTATTGAAAGGGAGAGCGACAGTAAAACGACCAGAGGCGTTTCGAGAATAATTTTCTAGAAAATGAGATTCACAAATAACATCTTCTTGAGAGGGAACTTTGGGCATTTTGACTTCTTCTAATTCCCAGAAATTCCTTATATCATTATCTACTGAATCAGAAATAAAAAGAGAAGTTGCATTAACTGCGGTGTTAACATTAGGAACCTGTCCCAATAGCACGTAACCGAATATTGTTTCAATAGCTACTGGTTGGCGAGGAATGATTCTAGTGCGATCAGAAAATAGCACTTCGGAACATATTTCAGCACCCAGTAGTATATCTACGGGCAATGATTTATGAAAATTTTCATCAGCAAGCTGCAAACATTTAAATTTATGGTAAATACGAGAAGGCAGTGAGCAACCGGTAACGTTTCCCGATATTTTAGGAAAGATTGAAGCACAAAATTGAAATTGATGCTTCGAGTGATTAGAAAACAAAGTGCATATTACAGCTCCTTTGGATTTAATTGCAGAACCTGAAATGCCACCAACTTGGCGAAAATCATGTTGACGCTCCAACCCTAAGCGTTGGACACAAGAACTTGAAATTGCGTTGATTTGAGATCCGGAATCTAAAATGCATCTCACAGATTGTAACTTATTGTTTATATCTAAAACACGAGCTTCTACAGTACCTAATAAAACAGTGTAATTTTCTAGTGAATTTGTGACGTTGCATGTCGAAACAACTTCAGTTGTGAGTGCGGCTTTCGAATTGTTAGATTCATTAATGTGTTCCCTAGCAAGTGGTTTATGCAACAGAGTATGATGAAAAGAGGAATGGCACAACTTACATTTACCATCAGAATTACAATCACGAGGAGTATGACTGCCGAGGCATTTAAAACATCGATTTAAAGATTTAATAGCAACTTGACGATCGTCAACGCTAAGCTTTCTAAATGCCAAACATCCATAGATTTTATGGACTTCCCACAATAGGGACAAATTATACTAGCGGTTTTAGTCGCCACTGAAGTCTGCGAGTTTTAACCAAGAAGGATTGGTTTAAACTAGATTTAAAGCGAAGGGTGCACCTGGCCTTGGCGCTCTTTCCTTTTTAATATCTTCATAAAGCTCTGATGTTTTGCTTTGCAAAGTTAAGAAATCGAACAGTTGAGTACAAGTAGGAACTGCCAAACCTATGTTTGAATCAAATGCGTTTTGAGTTTTGAATTCTAGGTTGCGATAGCATAAAGAAAACAATAAAAAATCAGCCAAATCTTCAACTTTATTCGCTACCTTTAACGTGTTAACAGCATTAACATGAATATTAATAAAGCTTGAGAGCGATCCAGAGTTTTTAAATTGAAGTATTTTATTTAAGTAGTAGCTCGTAATTCTACGAGGTGAATTGTAGCGATCCTGAAGTTTCGTAAACGCTTGTTCATATAAATTGGCATCTAGAGCTAAATCCGAAATTAAAGCCAATGCTTCCCCTCTAAGAAGCATGCGCATGTAATGATACTTCTGGATTACGGGAATGTGATCGTTTTCATGGACTAAACTTTTGTATAACGTATTGAAATTTTGCCAATTGTCTAAACAACCATCAAACTGATTTATACTAAGAGGTTTTAAGTAACTGATAACAGGTTGAGATGTACTTGCGATAACTGCTGTATCGCCGGCAGAAATAGAAGCCTTTTGCTTCATATCGAAAAACCGAGAACGAATAACATCTATTAAATTGTCGAAGGAAGATCTTTGAGAATTTATCTCATCCTTTTCTTCTACAGTGGAATTATAACTTAAAATTTTATCGTAAAGAGTATCAATACTTTGCATTCGAACATATCTCGCTTCGACTGCTGAAAAGCGAGTAGCCGATTTGATATAGTCTTGGATTTCCGTTAAACGAGAAAAATAATCCTCTAATTTCTTTTGTAGAATGTTTCTGGTAGTCATGATTAAACGTTTGTTACGCGCAAATAATACTTGCACGAATCTGAGATTAAGAGTACTTCTGAAGCAGAGTTTATTGTTTGTATACAAATACAAATGTCATTGTTTTAAACGTGTTGAATGGCAACGCGATAACGAAGTTATCTGACTAAAGTATAAATGCAGTATTTTTAAAAGTACACACGTGCAATTCAAACTGGAAACTTTTATAGCAATTCAATTATCTTTAGAATTAAAGTGTTATGATTATTCGAAATTACAATTAATGTTGGACATACGTATTTATGTGCTTGAATTGAGGATGTGAGACGAAGAACGAGATATAACGTAGTTCTTAATTCGCTCGTATCAAAACTTTGTACACGCCTCCTGGAACGACAGGGGCGCAAATAGAAATTGCTAGAGTGCAGTAGGCAGAAACCAGGGTTTGTAAGATAGAGCGTGGACTGTATGAGTAGAGGAAATAAATAGAATTTGAAACAAGTCACATAAATACTTAAAGACTGAAGCACAGACATCTGGAGCACTAACGGCACCTTTCAGTACTTTTCTGGCCAGAGGTTAATAGGAAAAGTCAGAAATGGTTGTTTTAGGAAAGAGATTAGAAAATTAAAATTGAATAAACGTTCGGTTCGCGATGGTTGCTAATCGACTCTTTTAAATTATGGTATTCCTTATCTCGCCTGGCTTGATAAAGAATACCACGTTGGGAAAGCGAAATGGCGCGAACAGGGACTGATAGTGCTATGTTGTGCTATATTAGTTCTAACAGTTGCAAGAGGAAAAATTTCATAGAAGTGTGTGTGGTGGAGGCTGACGTACTAGCAGATACAAGAGAAATGATTAAACTTTAAACTGTTATATCCAAGCCATTTTTGGGTGACAGCTATACGATTGGTGGCGCTATGCGGTGCTATGTTAGTACTAGCAAGTGCAAGGAAAAAAAAATTAGAAAATGTGGAGTGGAGGGGCTAACATCGCCAAAGAGCGTAAACTTTAAGTTGCTATATCTACGTCATTTTTTTGAGTGCTAGCTATGGGACTGGTGGTGCTGTGTAGTGCTATAATAGTTCTAACAGTTGCAAGAGGAAATATTCAAAAAAAGTGTGTGTGGGGGTGGCTGACGTACTAGCAAGTGCAAGAGAAACTATTACACTTTAAACTGTTATATCTACGCCATTTTTTGGGTGCCAGCTATATGATTGGTGGTGCTATGCGGTGCTATGATAGTACTAGCAAGTACAAGGAAAAAATTAAAAAGAGTGGAGTGGGGGGCCAACATCGTCAAAGGGCATAAACTTTAAGCTGCTATTCTACTCATTTTTGAGTTCTAACATGGGACTGGTGGTGCTATGTAGTGCTATATTAGTTCTAACAGTTGCAAGAGGAAAAATTTCAAAAAGTGTGTGGTGGTGGTTGAGTACCAGCAGGTGCAAGAGAAAAGATTAAACTTTAAACTGTTATATTACGCCATTTTTGGGTGCCAGCTATACGATTGGTGGTCTATGCGGTGTTATGTTAGTACAAGCAGGTACAAGAAAAAAATTAAAAAGTGGAGTGGGGGCTAACATCGCCAAAAGGGCATAAACTTTAGGATGCTATATCTACGTCATTTTTGAGTGCTACTATGGGACTGGTGGTGCTATGTAGTGCTATATTAGTTCTAACAGTTGCAAAGGAAAATTTCAAAAAGTGTATGTGGGGTGACTGACGTACTAGCAGGTGCAAGAAAAGATTAAACTTTAAACTGTTATATCTACGCCATTTTTGGGTGCCAGCTATACGATTGGTGGTGCTATGCGGTGCTATGTTAGTACTAGAGGGTGCAAGAAAAAAATTGAAAAAGTGGAGTGGGGGCTAACATCGCCAAAGAGCATAAACTTTAAGCTGCTATATCTACGTCATTTTTGAGTGCTAACATGGGACTGATGGTGCTATGTAGTGCTATATTAGTTCTAACAGTTGCAAAAGGAAAAATTTCAAAAAGTGTGTGGTGGGGTGCTGACGTACTAGCAGGTGCAAGAGAAAAGATTAAACTTTAAACTGTTATATTACGCCATTTTTGGGTGCCAGCTATACGATTTGGTGGTATGCGGTGCTATGTTAGTACAAGCAGGTACAAGAAAAAAATTAAAAAGTGGAGTGGGGGCTAACTTCGCCAAAGGGCATAAACTTTAAGCTGCTATATCTACGTCATTTTTGAAGTGCTACCATGGGACTGGTGGTGCTATGTAGTGCTATATTAGTTCTAACAGTTGCAAGAGGAAAAATTTCAAAAAGTGTGTGTGGGGTGGCTGACGACTAGCAGGTGCAAGAGAAAATTAAACTTTAAACTGTTATATCTCGCCATTTTTGGGTGCCAGCTATATGATTGGTGGTGCTATGCGGTGCTATGTTAGTACAAGCAGGTAGAAGAAAAAAATTAAAAAAGTGGAGTGGGGCCAACATCGCCAAGGGCATAAACTTTAAACTGCTATATCTACGTCATTTTTGAGTGCTAGCTATGGGACTGGGTGCTATGTAGTGCTATATTAGTTCTAACAGTTGCAAAAGGAAAATTTCAAAAAGTGTGTGGGGTGACTGACGTACTAGCAGTTGCAAGAGAAAGATTAAACTTTAAACTGTTTATCTGCCATTTTTGGGTGCCAGCTATACGAATGGTGGTGCTATGCGGTGCTATGTTAGTACTAGCAGATGCAAGAAAAAAATTAAAAAAAGTGGAGTGGGGGTTAGCATCGCCAAAGAGCATAAACTTTAAGCTGCTATATCAACGTCAATTTTTGAGTGCCAGCTATGGAACTGGCGGTGCTATGTAGTGCTATATTAGTTCTAGCAGTTGCAAGAAAATAAATCAAAAAGTGTGTAGGGGGGTGGCTGACGTACTAGCTGGTGCAAGGAATGATTAAACATTAAACTGTTATATCTACGCCATTTTTGGGTGCCAGCTATACGATTGGTGGTGCTATGCGGTGCTATGTTAGTACTAGAGGGTGCAAGAAATTTTTTTTGAAAAAGTGGAGTGGGGGGGGGCTAACATCGCCAAAGGGCATAAACTTTAAGCTGCTATGTCTACGTCATTTTTTGAGTGCTAACATGGGACTGATGGTGCTATGTAGTGCTATATTAGTTCTAACAGTTGCAAAAGGAAAAATTTCAAAAAGGTGTGTGGGAAGTGGCTGATGTACTAGCAGGTGCAAGAGAAAGATTAAACTTTAAACTGTTATATGTACGCCATTTTTTGGGTGCCAGCTATACTTTTGGTGGTATGCGGTGCTATGTTAGTACAAGCAGGTACAAGAAAAAAAAATTAAAAAAGTAGAGATGGGGGGCTAACTTCGCCAAAGGGCATAAACTTTAAGCTGCTATATCTACGTCATTTTTTGAACGCTACCCATGAGACTGGTGGTGCTATGTAGTGCTTATTAGTTCTAACAGTTGCAAGAGGAAAAATTTCAAAAAGGTGTGTGGGGTGGCTGACCTACTAGCAGGTGCAAGAGAAAATTAAACTTTAAACTGTTATATTCCGCCATTTTTGGCGTGCCAGCTATATGATTGATGGTGCTATGGGTGCTATGTTAGTACAAGCAGGTGCAAGAAAAAAATTAAAAAAGTGGAGTGGGGGCTAACATCGCCTAAGGGCATAAACTTTAAACTGCTATATCTACGTCATTTTTGAGTGGCTAGCTATTGGGACTGGGGTGCTATGTAGTGCTATATTAGTTCTAACAGTTGCAAAGGAAAATTTTCAAAAAAATGTGTGCGGGGGTGACTGACGTACTAGCAGTTGCAAGAGAAACGATTAAACTTTAAACTGTTTTTATCTATGCCATTTTTTGGGTGCCAGCTATACGATTGGTGGTGTTTTATGCGGTGCTATGTTAGTACAAGCAAGTGCAAGAAAAAAAATTAGAAAAAGTGGAGTGGAGGGACTAACATTGCCAAAGGGCATAAACTTTAAGCTGCTATATCTACGTCAATTTTTGAGTACTAGCTATGGGACTGGTGGTGCTATGTAGTGCTATATTAGTTCTAACAGTTGCAAAAAGAAAATTTTCAAAAAGTGTATGTGGGGGTGACTGACGTACTAGCAGGTGCAAGGGAAACGATTAAACTTTAAACTGTTATATCTATGTCATTTTTGGGTGCCAGCTATACAATTGGTGGTGCTATGCGGTGCTATGATAGTACTAGCAGTGCAAGAAAAAAATTAAAAAAGTGGAGTGGGGGCTAACATCGCCAAAGGGCATAAACTTTAAACTGCTATATCTACGTCATTTTTGAGTGCTAACTATGGGACTGGTGGTGCTATGTGCTATATTAGTTCTAACAGTTGCAAGAGGAAAAATTTCAAAAAGTGTGTGTGGGGTGGCTGACGCACTAGCAGGTGCAAGAGAAAAGATTAAACTTTAAACTGTTATATTACGCCATTTTTGGGTGCCAGCTATACTTGGTGGTGCTATGCGGTGCTATGTTAGTACAAGCAAGGTCAAGAAAAAAATTTAAAAAGTGGAGTGGGGGCTAACTTCGCCAAAGGGCATAAACTTTAAGCTGCTATATCTACGTCATTTTTGAGTGCTACATGGGACTGGTGGTGCTATGTAGTGCTATATTAGTTCTAACAGTTGCAAAGGAAAAATTTCAAAAAGTGTGTGTGGGGTGGCTGACGTACTAGCAGGTGCAAGAGAAAGATTAAACTTTAAACTGTTATATCTCCCATTTTTGGTGCCAGCTATAGATTGGTGGTGCTATGGGTGCTATGTTAGTACAAGCAGGTAGAAGAAAAAAATTAAAAAAGTGGAGTGGGGCCTAAATCGCCAAAGGGCATAAACTTTAAGCTGCTATGTCTATGTCATTTTTTGAGTTCTAACATGGAACTGATGGTGCTATGTAGTGCTATATTAGTTCTAACACTTGCAAGAGGAAAAATTTCATAAAAGTGTGTGTGGTGGTGGCTGACGTACAAGCAGGTGCAAGAGAAACGATTAAACTTTAGACTGTTATATCTACGCCATTTTTTGGGTGCCAGCTATACTTTTGGTGCTGCTATGCGGTGCTATGTTAGTACAAGCAGGTACAAGAAAAAAAAATTAAAAAAGTGGAGAAGGGGCTAACATCGCTACAGGGCATAAACTTTAAGCTGCTATATGTACGTCATTTTTTGAGTGGTAGCTATGTGACTGATAGTGCTATGTAGTGCTATATTAGTTCTAACAGTTGCAAGAAGAAAAATTTCATAAAAGTGTGTGTGGTGCAGGCTGACGTACTAGCAGATGCAAGAGAAATGATTAAACTTTAAACTGTTATATCCAAGCCATTTTTGGGTGCCAGCTATACGATTGGTGGTGCTATGCGGTTATGTTAGTACAAGCAGGTACAAGATAAAAAATTAAAAAAGTGGAGTGCGGGGCTAACATCGCCAAAGGGCATGAACTTTAAGCTGCTATATCTACGTCATTCTTGAGTGCTGGTTATGGGACTGGTGGTGCTATGTAGAGCTACATTAGTTCAAACAGTTGCAAGAGAAAAAAACTTCAAAAAAGTGTGTGTGGGGGTGGCTGACGTGCTAGCAGGTGCAAGAGAAAAGATTAAACTTTAAACTGTTATATCTACTCCATTTTTTGGGTACCAGCTATACGATAGGTGGTGCTATGCGGTGTTATGTTAGTACAAACAGGTACAAGATAAAAAATTTAAAAAAAGTGGAGTGCGGGGCTAACATCGCCAAAGGGCATGAACTTTAAGCTGCTATATCTATGTCATTCTTGAGTGCTAGCTATGGGACTGGTACTGCTATGTAGTGCTATATTAGTTCTAACAGTTGCAAAGGAAAATTTTCAAAAAAGTGTGTGGGGGTGCTGACGTGCTAGCAGGTGCAAGAGAAAAGATTAAACTATAAACTGTTATATGTCCGCAATTTTTGGGTGTCAGCTATACGATTGGTGGTGCTATGCGGTGCTATATTAGTACTATCAGATGCAAGAAAAAAAAATAAAAAAGTGGAGTCGGGGGCTAACATCGCCAAAAGGCATAAACCTTAAGCTGCTATATCTACATCATTTTTGAGTTCTAACATGGGACTGATGGTGCAATGTAGTGCTAATTAGTTCTAACAGTTGCAAGAGGAAAAATTTCAAAAAGTGTGTGTGGTGGTGGTTGAGTACCAGCAGGTGCAAGAGAAAAGATTAAACTTTAAACTGTTATATTACGCCATTTTTTGGGTGCCAGCTATACGATTTTGGTGGTGCTATGCGGTGATGTTAGTACAAACAGGTACAAGAAAAAATTAAAAAGTGGAGTAGGGGGGGCTAACATCGCCAAAAGGCATAAACTTTAGGATGCTATATCAATGTCATTTTTTGAGTGCTAGCTATGGGACTGGTGATGCTATGTAGTGCTATATTAGTTCTAACAGTTGCAAGGGGAAAATTTTCAATAAAGTGTGCAGGGGTGGCTGACGTACTAGCAGGTGCAAGAGAAAAGATTAAACTTTAAGCTGTTATATCTACGCCATTTTTAGGGTCCCAGCTATATGATTGGTGGTGCTATGCGGTGCTATGTTAGTACAAGCAGGTACAAGAAGAAAAATTAAAAAGGGTGGAGTGGGGGGCCAACATCGTCTACGAGCATAAACTTTAAGCTGCTATGTCTACGTCATTTTTTGAGTTCTAACATGGGACTGATGGTGCTATGTAGTGCAGTATTAGTTCTAACAGTTGCAAGAGGAAAAATACAAGTGTGTGTAGTGGTGGCTGACGTACAAGCAGGTGCAAGAGAAACGATTAAACTTTAAACTGTTATATCTACGCCATTTTTTGGGTGCCAGCTATACGATTGGTGGTGTTTTATGCGGTGCTATGTTAGTACTAGCAAGTGCAAGAAAAAAATTAGAAAATGTGGAGTGGAGGAACTAACATCGCCAAAGGGGCATAAACATTAAGCTGCTATATCTAAGGCAATTTTTGAGTGCTAGCTATGGGACTGGTGGTGCTATGTAGTGCTATATTAGTTCTAACAGTGAAGAAAAAATTTCAAAAAGTGTGTGGGGGGTCTGACGTACTAGCAGGTGCAAGAGAAAGATTAAACTTTAAACTGTTATATCTACGCCATTTTTGGGTGCCAGCTATAGATTGGTGGTGCTATGCGGTGCTATGTTAGTACAAGCAGGTAAGAAAAAAAATTAAAAAAGTGAAGTGGGGGCAACATCGCCAAAGGGCATAAACTTTAAGTGCTATATCTACGTCATTTTTTGAGTGCTACATGGGCTGATGGTGCTATGTAGTGCTATTTAGTTCTAACAGTTGCAAAAGGAAAAATTTCAAAAAGTGTGTGTGGGGTGGCTGACGACTAGCAGGTGCAAGAAAAAGATTAAACTTTAAACTGTTATATCTCCGCCATTTTTTGGGTGCCAGCTATACGATTTGGTGCTATGCGGTGCTATGTTAGTACTAGCAGTGCAAGAAAAAAATTAAAAAAGTGGAGTGGGGCTAACATCGCCAAAGGGCATAAACTTTAAGCTGCTATATCTACGTCATTTTTGAGTGCTAGCTATGGGACTGGCGGTGCTATGTAGTGCTATATTAGTTCAAAAAGTTGCAAGAGGAAAAATTTCAAAAAGTGTGTGGGGGTGGCTGACGTACTAGCAGGTGCAAAGAAAAGATTAAACTTTAAACTGTTATATCTAAGCCATTTTTGGGTGCCAGCTATACGATTGGTGGTGCTATGCGGTGCTATGTTAGTACTAGCAAGTACAAAAAAAAAATTAAAAAAGTGGAGTGGGGGCTAACATCGCCAAAGGGCATAAACTTTAAGCTGCTATATCTACGTCATTTTTGAGTGCTAGCTATGGGACTGGTGGTGCTATGTAGTGCTATGTTAGTTCTAACAGGTGCAAGAGGAAAAATTTCAAGAAAGTGTGTGGGGTCGCTGACGCACTAGCAGGTGCAAGAGAAAAGATTAAACTTTAAACTGTTATATCTCCGCCATCTTTTGGGTGCTAGCTATACGATTGGTGGTGCTATGCGGTGCGATGTTAGTACTAGCAGTGCAAGAAAAAAATTAAAAAGTGGAGTGGGGGGTAACATCGCCAAAGGGCATAAACTATAAACTGCTATATCTACGTCATTTTTGAAGTGCTAGCTATGGGACTGATGGTGCTATGTAGTGCTATATTAGTTCTAACAGTTGCAAGAAAAATTTCAAAAAGTGTGTGTGGGGTCGCTGACGTACTAGCAGGTGCAAGAGAAAGATTAAACTTTAAACTGTTATATCTACGCCATCTTTTGGGTGCCAGCTATATGATTGGTGGTGCTATGCGGTGCGCTATGTTAGTACAAAGCAGGTGCAAGAAAAAAATTAAAAAAGTGAGTGGGGGCTAACATCGCCTCAAAGGGCATAAACTTTAAAGCTATCTACGTCATTTTTGAGTGCTAGCTATGGGACTGGTGGTGCTATGTAGTGCTATATTAGTTCTAACAGTTGCAAGAAAAAAATTTTCAAAAAAGTGTGTGGGGTGGCTGACGCACTAGCAGGTGCAAGAGAAAGATTAAACTTTAAACTGTTATATCTCCGCCATCTTTGGGATGCCAGCTATACGATTGGTGGTGCTATGCGGTGCTATGTTAGTACTAGCAAGAGCAAAAAAAATTAGAAAAAGTGGAGTGGGGGCTAAACATCGCCTAAGGGCATAAACTTTAAGCTGCTATATCTACGTCATTTTTTTAGTGCTAGCTATGGGACTGGTGGTGCTGTAGTGCTATATTAGTTCTAACACTTGCAAGAGGAAAAATTTCAAGAAAAGTGTGTGGTGGTGGCTGACGTACTAGCAGTTGCAAGAGAAACGATTAAACTTTAAACTGTTATATCTACGCCATTTTTGGGTGCCAGCTATATGATTGGTGGTGCTATGAGGTGCTATGTTATTACAAGCAGGTACATGAAAAAAAATTAAAAAAAGTGGAGTGGCGGGCCAACATCGTCAAAGGCATAAACTTTAAGCTGCTACGTCTACATCATTTTTTAAGTTCTAACATGGGACTGATGGTGCTATGTAGTGCTATATTAGTTCTAACAGTTGCAAGAGAAAAATTTCATAAAAGTGTGTGTGGTGGTGGCTGACGACCAGCAGGTGCAAGAGAAAAGATTAAACTTTAAACTGTTATATCTACGCCATCTTTTGGGTGCCAGCTATACGATTGGTGGTGCTATGCGGTGTTATGTTAGTACTAGCAGTGCAAGAAAAAAATTAAAAAGTGTAGTGGAGGGGGCTAACATCGCCAAGGGCATAAACTATAAACTGCTATATCTACGTCATTTTTGAGTGCTAGCTATGGGACTGGTGGTGCTATGTAGTGCTATATTAGTTCTAACAGTTGCAAGAGGAGGAAAATTTCAAGAAAGTGTGTGGGGGTCGCTGACGCACTAGCAGGTGGAAGAGAAAAATTAAACTTTAAACTGTTATATCTACGCCATTTTTGGGTGCCAGCTATACGATTGGTGGTGCTATGCGGTGCTATGTTAGTACTAGCAAGTGCAAGAAAAAATTTAAAAAAGTGGAGTGGGGCTAACATCGCCAAAGGGCATAAACTATAAACTGCTATATCTACGTCATTTTGAGTGCTAGCTATGGGACTGGTGGTGCTATGTAGTGCTGTATTAGTTCTAACAGTTGCAAAAGAAAATTTTCAAAAGTTTATGTGGGGTGACTGACGTACTAGCAGGTGCAAGAAAGATTAAACTTTAAACTGTTATATCTCCGCCATTTTTGAGTGCCAGCTATACGATTGGTGGTGCTATGCGGTGCTATGTTAGTACTAGAGGGTGCAAGAAAAAAATTAAAAAAGTGGAGTGGGCTAACATCGCCAAAGGGCATAAACTTTAAAGCTGCTATGTCTAC
The DNA here is from genome assembly GCA_036346225.1 of Platerodrilus igneus. NCBI lineage: Eukaryota > Metazoa > Arthropoda > Insecta > Coleoptera > Lycidae > Platerodrilus > Platerodrilus igneus. Next base: position 1,900,586 of record JARFIW010001272.1, read on the forward strand.
GTCATTTTGAGTGCTAACATGGGACTGGTGGTGCTATGTAGTGCTATATTAGTTCTAACAGTTGCAAGAGGAAAAATTTCAAAAAGTGTGTGTGGTGCAGGCTGATGTACTAGCAGGTGCAAGAAAAGATTAAACTTTAAACTGTTATATCTCCGCCATTTTTGGGTGCCAGCTATACGATTGGTGGTGCTATGCGGTGCGATGTTAGTACTAGCAGGTACAAGAAAAAAAATTTAAAAAGTGGAGTGGGGGCTAACTTCGCCAAAGGCATAAACTTTAAGCTGCTATATCTACGTCATTTTGAGTGCTAGCTATGGGACTGGTGGTGCTATGTAGTGCTATATTAGTTCTAACAGTTGCAAGAGGAAAATTTCAAAAAGTGTGTGTGGGGTGGCTGACGCACTAGCAGGTGCAAGAGAAAGATTAAACTTTAAACTGTTATATCCAAACCATTTTAGGTGCCAGCTATATGATTGGTGGTGCTATGCGGTGCTATGTTAGTACAAGCAGGTAGCAAAGAAAAAATTAAAAAGAGTGGAGTGGGGACCAAGATCGCCAAAGGGCATAAACTTTAAGCTGCTATATCTACGTCATTTTTGAGTTCTAACATGGAACTGATGGTGCTATGTAGTGCTATATTAGTTCTAACAGGTGCAAGAGGAAAAATTTCAAGAAAGTGTGTGGTGGAGGCTGACGCACTAGCAGGTGCAAGAGAAAAGATTAAACTTTAAACTGTTATCTCCGCCATCTTTTGGGTGCCAGCTATACGATTGGTGGTGCTATGCGGTGCGATGTTAGTACAAGCAGGTGCAAGAAAAAAAATTAAAAAGTGGAGAAGGGGCTAACCTCGCTAAGGGCATAAACTTTAAACTGCTATATGTACGTCATTTTGAGTGCTAGCTATGGGACTGGTGGTGCTATGTAGTGCTATATTAGTTCTAACAGTTGCAAGAAGAAAAATTTCAAGAAAGTGTGTGGGTGCAGGCTGACGTACTAGCAGATGCAAGAGAAATAATTAAACTTTAAACTGTTATATCTCCGCCATCTTTTGGGTGCCAGCTATACGATTGGTGGTGCTATGCGGTGCGATGTTAGTACAAGCAGGTACAAGAAAAAAATTAAAAAGAGTGGAGTGCTAACATCGTCAAGGGCATAAACTTAACTGCTATATCTACGTCATTTTGAGTTCTAACATGGGACTGATGGTGCTATGTAGTGCTACATTAGTTCTAACAGTTGCAAGAGGAAAAATTTCAAGAAAGTGTGTGTGGTGGTTGGCTGACGCACTAGCAGATGCAAGAGAAAAGATTAAACTTTAAACTGTGATATCTCCGCCATTTTTGGGTGCCAGCTAGTACGATTGGTGGTGCTATGCGGTGCGATGTTAGTACTAGCAGTGCAACAAAAAAAAAATTAAAAAAGTGGAGTAGGGGGCTAACTTCGCCAAAGGGCATAAACTATAAACTGCTATATCTACGTCATTTTTGAGTGCTAGCTATGGGACTGGTGGTGCTATGTAGTGCTATATTAGTTCTAACAGTTGCAAGAGGAAAATTTTCAAAAAAATGTGTGTGGGGGTGACTGACGTACTAGCAGGTGGAAGAGAAACGATTAAATTTTAAACTGTTATATCTACGCCATTTTTTGGGTGCCAGCTATATGATTGGTAGTGCTATGCGGTGCTATGTTAGTACTAGCAATTACAAAAAAAATTAAAAAAGTGGAGTGGGGGCTAACATCGCCTAAGGGCATAAACTTTAAGCTGCTATATCTACGTCATTTTTGAGTTCTAACATGGGACTGGTGGTGCTATGTAGTGCTATTTAGTTCTAACAGGTGCAAGAGGAAAAATTTCAAGAAAGTGTGTGGTGGGGTCGCTGACGCACTAGCAGGTGCAAGAGAAAAGATTAAACTTTAAACTGTTATATCTACGCCATCTTTTGGGTGCCAGCTATACGATTGGTGGTGCTATGCGGTGCGATGTTAGTACTAGCAAGTGCAAGAAAAAAAATTAAAAAGTGGAGTAGGGGCTAACATCGCCAAAGGGCATAAACTATAAACCGCTATATCTACGTCATTTTTGAGTGCTAGCTATGGGACTGGTGGTGCTATGTAGTGCTATATTAGTTCTAACAGTTGCAAGAGGAAAATTTCAAAAGTGTGTGGGTGGCTGACGTACTAGCAGGTGCAAGAGAAAAGATTAAACTTTAAGCTGTTATATCTACGCCATCTTTTGGGTCCCAGCTATACGATTGGTGGTGCTATGCGGTGCTATGTTAGTACAAGCAGGTACAAGAAAAAAATTAAAAAGTGGAGTGGGGGCTAACATCGTCTAGGCATAAACTTTAAACTGCTATATCTACGTCATTTTTGAGTGCTAACATGGGACTGGTGGTGCTATGTAGTGCTATGTTAGTTCTAACAGGTTGCAAGAGGAAAAATTTCAAGAAAGTGTAGTGGGGTCGCTGACGCACTAGCAGGTGCAAGAGAAAGATTAAACTTTAAACTGTTATATCTACGCCATTTTTGGGTGCCAGCTATACGATTGGTGGTGTTTTATGCGGTGCTATGTTAGTACTAGCAAGTGCAAGAAAAAATTAAGAAAAGTGGAGTGGAGGGGCTAACATCGCCAAAGGGCATAAACATTAAGCTGCTATATCTACGTCATTTTGAGTGCTAGCTATGGGACTGGTGGTGCTATGTAGTGCTATGTTAGTTCTAACAGTTGCAAGAAGGAAAATTTCAAAAAGTGTGTGTGTGGGGTGCTGACGCACTAGCAGGTGCAAGAGAAAAGATTAAACTTTAAACTGTTATATCTACGCCATTTTTGGGTACCAGCTATATGCTTGGTGGTGCTATGCGGTGCTATGTTAGTACAAGCAGGTACAAAAAAAATTAAAAAAGTGGAAGTGGGGCTAACATCGCCAAAGGGCATAAACTTTAAGATGCTATATCTACGTCATTTTTGAGTGCTAAGCTATGGTGACTGGCGGTGCTATGTAGTGCTATATTAGTTCTAACAGTTGCAAGAGGAAAAATTTCAAGAAAGTGTGTGTGGTGGAGGCTGACGTACTAGCAGCATGCGCAAGAAAAAGATTAAACTTTAAACTGTTATATCTCCGCCATCTTTGGGTGCTAGCTATACGATTGGTGGTGCTATGCGGTGCGATGTTAGTACTAGCAAGTGCAAAAAAAATTAAAAAGTGGAGTGGGGGGCTAACTCGCCATAAGGGCATAAACTATAAACTGCTATATCTATGTCATTTTTTGAGTGCTAGCTATGGGACTGGCGGTGCTATGTAGTTCTATATTAGTTCTAACAGTTGCAAAAGGAAAATTTTCAAAAAAGTGTGTGTGGGGGTGGCTGACGTACTAGCAGGTGCAAGAAAAGCAATTAAACTTTAAACTGTTATATCTAAGCCATTTTTGGGTGCTAGCTATGCGATTGGTGGAGGTATGCGGTGCTATGTTAGTACTAGCAAGTACAAAGAAAAAAATTAGAAAAAGTGGAGTGGAGGGACTAACATCGCCAAAGGGCATAAACTTTAAGCTGCTATATCTACGTCATTTTTTGAATGCTACCTATGAGACTGATGGTGCTATGTAGTGCTATATTAGTTCTAACAGGAAAAATTTCAAAAAAGCGTGTGTGGGGGTGGCTGACGTACTAGCAGGTGCAAAACAAAAAATTAAACTTGAAACTGTTATATCTACTCCATTTTTTGGGTACCAGCTATACGATAGGTGGTGCTATGCGGTGCGATGTTAGTACAAGCAGGCAAGAAAAAATTAAAAAGTGGAGTGGGGGGCTAACATCGCCAAGGGCATAAACTATAAACTGCTATATCTACGTCATTTTTGAGTGCTAGCTATGGGACTGGTGGTGCTATGTAGTGCTATATTAGTTCTAACAGGTGCAAGAGGAAAAATTTCAAGAAAGTGTGTGTGGGGTGGCTGGACACTAGCAGTGCAAGAGAAAGATTAAACTTTAAACTGTGATATCTCCGCCATCTTTTGGGTGCCAGCTATACGATTGGTGGTGCTATGCGGTGCTATGTTAGTACTAGCAAGTGCAAGAAAAAAATTAAAAAAGTGGAGTGGAGGGGGCTAACATCGCCAAAGGGCATAAACTATAAGCTGCTATATCTACGTCATTTTGAGTGCTAGCTATGAGACTGGTGGTGCTATGTAGTGCTATATTAGTTCTAACAGTTGCAAGAG